>CM051368.1:4073106-4511265 GCA_028015245.1 Cardamine occulta
AACCAGAGGAGAAACTTCATCTGAGAAGTTCAATTAACTTTTTTTTGTTCCATCTAAATCCATAATCAATTGAAATTCATTTCAATTCAAATTTAAGTTCCATCAAAATCCATTATGATTTTCTCGAGAAAATAAAAGTGCAGGAAACCAGAGGAGAAACTTCATCTGAGAAGTTCAATTTAAATAACCATTGATGCACGACTAGCTTCATCTGAATGTAATTCAAATACAGAGTGAGGCAAAACTTCAACATTCAATTCAAATTTAAGTTCCATCAAAATCAATAATAGTTTTCTCGATCGAGAAAAAAAATACAGGAAACGAGAGCATAAACGTCATCTGAGAAGATCCATTTAAATCAAACATGTATGCACAAATAGTGATTTTCTCGAGAAAATAAAATTCAGGAAAGAAAGCAAAAACGTTCAATTCAAATCAAACAGTGATGCAATTCACGACTATAAGTAACAAACAAGCAGATACAAGTAGCTAAATCATTTTCTCGAGAAAAAACAGAGGAAATGAGAAATCGAATGTATTTCTTCTCTAATGTAACTTTTTTTGTTCCATCTAAATCCATAATCAATTAAAATTCATTTCAATTCAAATTTAAGTTCCATCAAAATCCATTATGATTTTCTCGAGAAAATAAAAGTGCAGGAAACCAGAGGAGAAACTTCATCTGAGAAGTTCAATTAACTTTTTTTTGTTCCATCTAAATCCATAATCAATTGAAATTCATTTCAATTCAAATTTAAGTTCCATCAAAATCCATTATGATTTTCTCGAGAAAATAAAAGTGCAGGAAACCAGAAGAGAAACTTCATCTGAGAAGTTCAATTTAAATAACCATTGATGCACGACTAGCTTCATCTGAATGTAATTCAAATACAGAGTGAGGCAAAACTTCAACATTCAATTCAAATTTAAGTTCCATCAAAATCAATAATAATTTTCTCGATCGGGAAAAAAAAAATACAGGAAACGAGAGCATAAACGTCATCTGAGAAGATCAATTTAAATCAAACATTTATGCACAAATAGTGATTTTCTCGAGAAAATAAAATTCAGGAAAGAAAGCAAAAACGTTCAATTCAAATCAAACAGTGATGCAATTCACGACTATAAGTAACAAACAAGCAAATACAAGCAGCTAAATCATTTTCTCGAGAAAAAAGCAGAGGAAATGAGAAATCAAATGTATTTCTTCTCTAATGTAACTTTTTTTTGTTCCATCTAAATCCATAATCAATTGAAATTCATTTCAATTCAAATTTAAGTTCCATCACAATCCATTATGATTTTCTCGAGAAAGTAAAAGTGCAGAAACCAGAGGAGAAACTTCATCTGAGAAGTTCAATTTAAATAACCATTGATGCACGACTAGCTTCATCTGAATGTAATTCAAATACAGAGTGAGGCAAAACTTCAACATTCAATTCAAAATTAAGTTCCATCAAAATCAATAATAATTTTCTCGATCGAGAAAAAAAAATACAGGAAACGAGAGCATAAACGTCATCTGAGAAGATCAATTTAAATCAAACATGTATGCACAAATAGTGATTTTCTCGAGAAAATAAAATTCAGGAAAGAAAGCAAAAACGTTCAATTCAAATCAAGCAGTGATGCAATTCACGACTATAAGTAACAAACAAGCAGATACAAGCAGCTAAATCATTTTCTCGAGAAAAAAACAGAGGAAATGAGAAATCGAATGTATTTCTTCTCTAATGTAACTTTTTTTGTTCCATCTAAATCCATAATCAATTGAAATTCATTTCAATTCAAATTTAAGTTCCATCAAAATCCATTATGATTTTCTCGAGAAAATAAAAGTGCAGGAAACCAGAGGAGAAACTTCATCTGAGAAGTTCAATTAACTTTTTTTTGTTCCATCTAAATCCATAATCAATTGAAATTCATTTCAATTCAAATTTAAGTTCCATCAAAATCTATTATGATTTTCTCGAGAAAATAAAAGTGCAGGAAACCAGAGGAGAAACTTCATCTGAGAAGTTCAATTAACTTTTTTTTGTTCCATCTAAATCCATAATCAATTGAAATTCATTTCAATTCAAATTTAAGTTCCATCAAAATCCATTATGATTTTCTCGAGAAAATAAAAGTGCAGGAAACCAGAGGAGAAACTTCATCTGAGAAGTTCAATTTAAATAACCATTGATGCACGACTAGCTTCATCTGAATGTAATTCAAATACAGAGTGAGGCAAAACTTCAACATTCAATTCAAATTTAAGTTCCATCAAAATCAATAATAGTTTTCTCGATCGAGAAAAAAAAATACAGGAAACGAGAGCATAAACGTCATCTGAGAAGATCAATTTAAATCAAACATGTATGCACAAATAGTGATTTTCTCGAGAAAATAAAATTCAGGAAAGAAAGCAAAAACGTTCAATTCAAATCAAACAGTGATGCAATTCACGACTATAAGTAACAAACAAGCAGATACAAGCAGCTAAATCATTTTCTCGAGAAAAAAACAGAGGAAATGAGAAATCGAATGTATTTCTTCTCTAATGTAACTTTTTTTGTTCCATCTAAATCCATAATCAATTAAAATTCATTTCAATTCAAATTTAAGTTCCATCAAAATCCATTATGATTTTCTCGAGAAAATAAAAGTGCAGGAAACCAGAGGAGAAACTTCATCTGAGAAGTTCAATTAACTTTTTTTTTGTTCCATCTAAATCCATAATCAATTGAAATTCATTTCAATTCAAATTTAAGTTCCATCAAAATCAATATGATTTTCTCGAGAAAATAAAAGTGCAGGAAACCAGAGGAGAAACTTCATCTGAGAAGTTCAATTTAAATAACCATTGATGCACGACTAGCTTCATCTGAATGTAATTCAAATACAGAGTGAGGCAAAACTTCAACATTCAATTCAAATTTAAGTTCCATCAAAATCAATAATAATTGTCTCGATCGAGAAAAAAAAATACAGGAAACGAGAGCATAAACATCATCTGAGAAGATCAATTTAAATCAAACATGTATGCACAAATAGTGTTTTTCTCGAGAAAATAAAATTCAGGAAAGAAAGCAAAAACGTTCAATTCAAATCAAACAGTGATGCAATTCACGACTATAAGTAACAAACAAGCAGATACAAGCAGCTAAATCATTTTCTCGAGAAAAAAATAGAGGAAATGAGAAATCGAATGTATTTCTTCTCTAATGTAACTTTTTTTTGTTCCATCTAAATCCATAATCAATTAAAATTTATTTCAATTCAAATTTAAGTTCCATCAAAATCCATTATGATTTTCTCGAGAAAATAAAAGTGCAGAAAACCAGAGGAGAAACTTCATCTGAGAAGTTCAATTTAAATAACCATTGATGCACGACTAGCTTCATCTGAATGTAATTCAAATACAGAGTGAGGCAATATTACGGTATATGTAGTGTTAGAAGTGGCATTCAAGCTTGCTTGTTATTTGAAAACATAGATGGACAATAAGATCGACTTACACACTCGAAAGTGGAAGTGGCTCGCCTGGAACCATACTGGCCGCCATGGATAGGCTGCCAAGCGTTACCGTCGCGGACAATCGAGCGGCTGACTCGGTAGAGTCCCGGACTCGATACAGGAATCGCAGCAGGCTGAGAGAGTGGGAAGTCGTAATTGAATACAACCTCACCCCTCCCTCTGCTGATCAGAGCACACCGGAACAAATAGCTAATCTCAGCAAGATTTAGCATCCGCAGCTCGGTAGCGTGGACCACAAAGTGCAAATCTGAAAAATTTTACGTAAAAAACATGTGTGAGAAAAAAAATAATAATAAAATAAAAAACATGTGTGCAAGGTAATTCTTATAAAATTCTACATCTGTGATAGCTTGAGAGTCACTATACAGTCAAGATCTAATTGACTAATAGAAAGACAAAAGTACCTTCATCTGCATCGTAGTAATCATAATCATGAAGATTACTCATGGAGGCAATTATCTGAGATTGAGAGAGACTGAAACTTCAAAAACAGAGTGAGACACATTCAATTCATATAGCTTCCCTAATGTAATTCAAAGTTAACTTCCATCTAAACCCATCATCATTTTATCTGATACTCTTAGCAGCTACGGAACTTAGCTCTGAAAAAAAGAAGTGCAAATTTGATTATCAATGTAAAAGTTTGAGAACACAAGTTTTCTCGGGAAAATTCAAAGAGAAAAAAAAAATTGAAGAGAAGGAAGAAAGAGTTTGAACCTGTATTCAAATTTATGCAAATTTGTGTCAATGCAAGTCTATGGGAGAATTTATATAGACTATCATCTCCTCAGGGACACGTGTATAGTTTGTTAGAGTGACGGAAACTGTAATTCAAATTCTAACTTAGTCTCTGGTGCAGGAAACGTACAACAGAACGCCGTTAACTCGAGCAGCACGAACTGACGGAATATTCAACCTCATATCACCGTGAAATCCGAGCTCCCTCAGCCGGAACCGGAGAAGAGAAGACATCGACCCTCCTCAACCCGTCCCTAGCCCATGATGAGAGCTTCTCCTTCGCTGATCGGAAAAGATAGGAAACGGTGGCTCTGAAACTTGCGGCGCAAGGTTGAACGACGATTTTTTTTTTTTTTTTCTAGAAGTAACAACAGGCTTGCTTGTTTTTTTAGGGGACTAAAAGATACCAAAATTAAATAACATCTGCTCCAATTGGTTTCCTTTAACCACACTCTGTTTCGACCGGTTATTAGTCGCACGAGCTTTAATTTTCAAAAACAACAAGCAAAAACTTGGGTGTTGGTCTGTTATAATTTTTTCTTTCTCATAAATTTAAATATGGGATAAAATATTTAATAAAAAAAAGAACCAAAAGATAAAAACTATATAAACAGCTTACATGTAATTTTTTTTTTTTAAGCAGCTTACATGCAAAAAGGTGGTGGATTAACCTGTCAAAATTAATCATATTATTCTAATTAAATATAAAATTATTTTGTAATTAGATGTTAAAGAAAAAGGAAATTTTTTTATGTTTAAAATAAAGCACTATATGTTTATTTTGCGATTATAATATACTGTATGAAGAATAATAGTCAACCATCCAAGTCAAGTTTATGAGAGGCTCTGATTCAATCATAAGGTTTCAAGGGAAGGAGCTGGTTAAGTTCAAAGGAACCAAGTAATCGGTTAGATTATGGTTAAGGTTCAGTCCACTAGTGTTTCATTCTTATTGGAAGTATGTATGTGTGAGTTTACACGTGAGAAGTTGCTAGATCGCTTAAGCGTTTTTGTAGTGTATTCTGAGAGAAGAGTGAGAGAGAGATTTGCAGAGAGAAAGAGAGAATTGTAACACTTGTGAGGAGCTCGAGTTTGAGCTGAGAATAGTGGATTCCGGAGTTCTACTCCGGCGAGATGTAAGGTTCCACATCGGAACCCGAACTCGTTAAACTCGCCGTGTCGTTCTCTTTTCTTGCTTATTATTCTCATTATTAAAGTTATAATCGAAGTAAATCGAGAGCAAAATTGAACAATATAGTATCTAATAATTTTCTATAAATAGTGTTGAAAAATTAGATATAATTTTCTATCGAAGCTTTTTTTACAACATTTGTTTTGTTTTGTAAATGTTTTACCACGGTGACTATACATATATTAGAAATATTACTTAATATTAAAACGAACTAAAGCATTTCAGGGACCGACTATGAACCAAAATACTACTTAATATTAAAACGAACCGCAGTTGCGGATGCGGTTTCAAGCGCTACTAAGCGATTTGAACGACTGGTTTAACGGTTAGAAACATGAGTGTTTTCGAAAAATTTATGACTGGTTAATCAACGGGTACAATAACGGTTAAACAAAAAATCACCAAAACAAATGTAATATATAATAATAAAAACACCAAAACCATACTATTATTATAAAATATAAAAGTGTTCATCATGATTAATAAAGAAAAAAAAATTAAAGCACTAAATAATTATTCAAAAACAAATAAATTTCATAATAAAATGTTGATTTCTTCATGCATTGAGTTCATCACCAAAAATTGTATCAAATAGTGTGACAAACTGCAAAATGCTTGGTTGAACTCGTAGATCTTCAGGATTGACTCTATAAATATTATAAAGTTTCTTCAACATATCCAAACGGTTTTTTACTTGAAGCTAGCTCAAATCAACTCCAAATTGGTTGTTAATATTCTTAAGTAGATTTTCTCTATGAAGACCACTTAGAAGTTTTTTTTTCTTTGTCTTTTGTTTGTTTCTCCACAATCACCCATTGAAGTAGTGCACAAGTGATCTCGTTTGACCATCTAATTAATCCCTGAAATATAAAATTATATTTAAACTATTATAAATTATATAGAGATATACTATAACTTACCATCTTAGAAGCACGATCATGTTGTGAAGCCATGAATCTCACCTTTATATACAATGGACATATTAAAATATAAATAAAACAAAATATAGTCAAATCTATTATCATGATAAATTAAAGAAGAAGGTACTTTTGACCATTAAACCAAAAAGAAGAAGAAAATAACTTCTTGTCTTCTCTGGTGAAAAAGAATGTCCACGAAAAACTATGATACGTATTAGGGTTATTGTGCTTGACTTTTATACTACAGTTTGTTAATAAAAGATTATTATAGATCTATATCCAATTTGTTTGGCATCTAAAATATTCTATTTTCATAGTTGTTATGATGATATCTTTTTGGCGGGTATTATTTGCCGCCACTTCTATTATTTGGCGCCAACCATGCATTAAAACTAGAAGTTGTAAAAGTTAAAAAAGAAAACGTAATTTTGCTGGATAAACCAAACTAAGGTTAGACATTTATTTTGTCATTTCTTACGTTATTGATATTTCCAAAGAGATAAACATTTACAGTGCTTAATGGTCCAAGAGCAAAGTAATTTATACGGTATTGACATCCTCATAATATTTTCTTTGGAACTTCAAATCACACACATTGAGATTCAATATCTGCATGTCAATATTAAGCATAAGTATAAATATATAACTCAACTACTAATAGAATAAGAAGATAACAACATGGATAATGTTAAACTCTCCACAACATCGGGTACAACAAATTCTTCTTATGTATTTAAATGACCGCAGTGTGAGTAGTGGAACTCGGTTCTTGATATGGTGTCCTACAAACATGGAAGAAGATTAAACTCATTAGACCAATGAACTATAAAATTGTAACTCCTGAATTCAAAACATTTCTCTAAGTGTCACCTAAATGCATTATAAATACTCTAGTACTGCTAGCTCCACACACCTCAAATATATAGAAAAAAGAAGAAGAGCAACCCAAACAATCCGAAAAAGCAAACTTTCTTAATCTTAAAATAAACCACAAATTTTTGACAAATAGAAAAGTGAGAAGATTCGATGCATTACTATTGGTATCAGCTAAAATCTTCTATAAACAATCAAAAGATTTTAGCTTGAAAATTTACAAAAACCTGGAAAATCCATCAAAGAGTGAAACATATCAAAGAATAGAGCAGAAGATTTTATCTATTCTAGTATGCGACAAACTAGATGCTTCAGTCCCATTTTTTTGTAGCACAACTTACCATTTTTCATGAAAAAGAGCTAACGCTGAGATGGTTACCAACATTAGTGGAAGATATCAGTCCTGAAGTACATAATCCTACTTAATCCTAGATATCAGTCCTGAAGTACTTAATCCTAGTTGTCTCTCTTCCTCTCCTCCATCTTCCATCTTTCTCTTACCAAAGCTCTTAGAAATCGTCAGAGTATATCATTGGAAAGTATATCATCAGATACACTTGCCACTCCCACCAGTTATCCATTCTTTGTGAGCTCTTAAAAATCGTCGAAGTATATCATTAGAAAATCAAATAAGATGGTTTTGAGAATTAACTAGGTTAATACCCGCGCTACGCCGCGGATTTTTTTTTTCTTTCTTTATACATGGACAATTGAATTGAATTTTAATTTTATTGCTTGAGATTGAGATTTGGTTTCACTTTCTCAGAACTGGAAAAAAGGAGATAAATCGGAAAGAGAAGACAAAGAAAGCCTTAAAACACATTTTAAAACACATTCTTTTAAAATTCTACATATGAAAACACAGTTTGTATACTTATTTTATTAATATTAATTCACTTGGTTTGAATATCTAATATCGTTTTTCAAACATCGTAAACATTATAAAATCATCAGACAAATAAATTTGTAGCCTTGTTTCTGTTGTTGGTCAGAATTGGATTACCGGCTGGTGTATAACTATCACAGATCACCTGCATTTATCAAAATAACCAAAGAGTTGTTAAAAACTTATTTTATTTAGATCCTATTTGAATTTGTCACATTGATCATATCAAATAAACCCAACAAAATGTTGAACCAGAGAACGTCTAAGCCCCTCCATTATTTATCTTCTCCACTCTTTCTGCTCTTATCTTCTTCTGCTTCATCCTCTTTTCTCTTCACCACTTCCTGTATACACCCAATTAAACCCATCCAAATTTGTTATTTATGTTCATGTGTGCTGATTTAGACTATAATTTTCATACTCATTCGACTTTTGTAATATTCCACATGAAAACCAGAGATAAAACAATAAGTTATATATGGAAACAGCAAGTTATACCTTAATCTTGTCAAGCATTGGTGGATACGATCACAATCCAAAATCTCAATTTGATCATTCCTAAAAAATCAAACCTAGCTTTAGCACTGGGCAAAAAAATCGAACCCGAAAACCCGAACCGGAACCGACCCAAAAAAACCGGTTTGGGTCGGATATGGGTAATACCAAAAAATTCTACTGAGTCCAATGTAGTCATACCCGTGGGTATCGGTTCGGGTCTGTGTTTTACCCGATACCCATACGGGTACCCATAAACACGAGACTAAAGACACTTATGAGTAATTTCGGGTACACTTATGAGTAATGGGTACCCATGTGCCATACGGATATCCATTTGTATGTATTTTCGGGCACCCATGTGCCATACGGATACCCATTTGTATGTATTTTTGGGTAATTGGATTAAATTTCGGGTATATGGGTACCCATTAGTATGTGTTTTTGGGTAATTGTATTAAATTTCGGGTATATGGGTACCCGTTTAGTATATTCATGTATTTTATACCCGAACTGATGGGTACCTATTTTTTCTGGATATTTATAGGTTCTTAAATTTGAAACCCGAACCGATCCGAACCCGACAATACCCGAACCGAACCCAAACCAAAAATTTATAAAAACCCTATTGGGTAGTAAATACATAAACCCGATAGAGCCGAACCCGATCGGATTTTACCCGAACCCGAACCCCTTACCCATATGCCCAGGGCTACCTACCTTAGTCGCAAAACTCTAGGGAGAAATAATCATGCCTTTCATAAATGAAGTCTAGATTGAATAGTTGCTTAGAAGGTTGTATTGATGTCAATAAAACAATGAAGAATAACATTTGTATTTATTTGTGGAAGCTAGCAAGTGAATTTGATTTGATTACAAATCTAAATTGGAAATAAAAACAAATGAACTACTCGATATTGATAGAAATTAACGATCTCGTAAATAGGTAGAATCAGTAAGAAGCTGTGTTTTCACACCCGATTCGGATCCGTGGTCGGACCGGTAAACCCGGTGACCCGGTCAGTATACCGGTTTGGATTTATTGCTAAAATTCGCTAATTATAAATCCGGAAAAAAACTCGGTAAAACCCGACAAATCCAGCGATCCGGTATTGCTGGTTGAACCGGTCATGTATAAAATTATTGATTAACCTTTTTAATTTTTATTATTATATCTAATATTTTGGGTAAAGTATTGTTTTTTATGATTTTTAGATTTTGTTAAAAATTAGAAAAAATGGAATAGTGATCAAAATTACTAATATTAGTTGATGTAATACATTAGTAGTTTATTTCAGCTTTAACAATTTACATCTTAAAATTTTTTATTTTTTTTAATTTGGATTTAGAATATTCAATCACTTTATAATTATTTTGAAAAATTATTAAAATATGAATTCAATTTTTTTCTTTTATATACAATAAACTATATATGATTCACTAATATATTGATCCGTGATCGATCCGGATCGACCCGCGGTTGACCCACTGACCCGGTGATCCAGAGAGTAATCCGATTCGCCATCCGGTTCGGGTTAAAAACATTTGGTAAGAAAATAATACACCATTCTAAAATCTGATGGGTATAATTAAAATGATATGATTGGATTATAGATTTTTTTCATTAATTGATGTGCCATATTGAGAAAACATGAAAAATCTGATGTGTCATCTCTAGGAGAGACACTTATGTTTAATATTAAAAATAAAAAATAATGGATGCTTAATTTTTTCTATTCTCTGCATGAATGAAACTTGGTAGAAATTATTTAGTATCCTAAAGTAAGTCTAAACTTTTCTACAATCTTCGTCAAAGATTTTTATCCGATCAAAACTTCTATTCGTCGCTGTAATTAGGTGATTAAGACTGAAATTTTGTCCCTATCTCCGCTTTTGTCTCTGTTAACATCTATGTCTCTGTCTCTCTGTCTCGTCTCCGTCTCTGAGTCTCCGTTGTCTTTGTTGTTCGCGTCTCCGTCGTGCCGTCCGTCTCTAACACTGTCACCACCGTTCGTCTTTGTCTTCGTCTACGTCAAATTATGTGTTTGATCTAATTGTAAATTTATGAAGAGTTTCGTTGAAGATTTTGATTTATACAATTGATTATCTTCACAAATTTGATTTAACTCTGACTTGTTTGTTATTTTCAGAACCGTAATGCCATCAATTGTTATTTGATTACAGATTGTTTTTTTTTTTATGTCTTTGTCTTTCTTGGGCGTCAATTTAATCACTTTATTTGCATCTTCTTTTTGGGCTTGTGGATTTGTATTGGGTTTTAGATGATGTGTAGTATTGAAATAAGCTGATTCGAAGTTGAAGTTTTTTCATTTATTGACATGACAACACCACAATTCATAAAAAAGAGAGACACACTGCTTTATTATAGTGTTGATTCATACAGAAGTTTGAAGGAATTTTCAGTTTTAGCCTTAAAGCATATTCTTTTGTTAAGTCGATTGAGTTTTTCATCAAAAATAATTTATGAAGTTAATTTTTCAGGGTATTATTAATAATGGGTTACTTTTACTTCAAATAGAATCTGATTTGACAAACCTAACCGGTCTGAGTTACTAATTAATGAAGTATTTTGTCAAAAAAAAAAGAATCTGATTTGACAAAAATAAAATAATGAATTAGAATTTTAATTCCATTTATAAATCTCTGGAACCTCTTATTGATTCAAAACGGTAAGAAATATACCAAAGGAAACCACAGAGAACTTTAAATCTAGTGATCAGCTTTTTCCATTAGTCACCAGAAAATTTGTCTCTATTTTTTTTTTTTGTAATATAAATTGAAGATTAAAGACGACGACGACGATCATCAAATGCGTAATTTTCTTTAACCTTCCGTTCTTCAATTCAGCTCAAGGTAATCGATCATCTTCACTATCTAACCTCACGATACCGCTTCAAATTGCTTTTAAATGTGCAATTTTGACCTAATTTTGGGTTCTTGTAGTAACAATTGCTTTTTTTTTTTTTTTTTTTTTTTCTAAGGACATGCTTTGTCGTTTTTACTCGAATTTACTCATCTTGGTTTTTCAATTCTAGTCCTATGTAGTAGTATCAGTGTATCCACCACTATTGTCAAAGTTTCAATGGTGCTTTAATACAATGTTGTTGACTTTTCGTTAACTTCAGAAGAAATTATTGTAAGCTTTTAAAATTTGATTCCTTTGTTTTGTTCACTTATTCTCTACTTATTTCATTGCTCACATATAAATGGTTCATATCTTCTGTAAATATGTCTCTTCGTTCATCCAAATTTCTTCTTTGTAGTAATTGATCAAGGGAACGTAAGCAACAAGAGGTCAAAATCTGCCATCTTCTACTGCTTGTGGATCTTCATGCTTGGTGGTTCCTTCGGAATGGTTTTCTAAGTAAGTTAGAGCTTATCTTTCGTGTTGTCTTACTATTGGTTAAGATTACCAAACATTTTGTGTTTCCTTTCCTTGTGGTAGGCTAAATGCAGAGAAACTGGAGAATTTGTTGCCATCAAAAAGGTTCTACAAGACAAGCGCTACAAGAACAGGGAATTACAAATTATGCAGATGCTAGACCATCCGGATGTTTTTTGTTTAAAGCATAGCTTTTATTCAAGAACAGAAAATGAAGAGGTTTATCTGAATCTTGTTCTTGAATTTGTTCCCGAGACTGTCAATCGTACTGCCAGAAGTTACAGTAGAATGAACTAGCTGATGCCATTGATATATGTCAAACTCTACACTTATCAGGTGATTATTTCCTGGATTTGATCTTTTTGTTTGTTTCTCTTTATGTAGTCTTCATAAGTACTCACTCAAAATTTAAGATAGATTCAGTTTCTTTAATGATATCTGTCAGCTGGGTTCTTGTGGTTCATTCCAGAATTGATGGGTTGGACATTGTCCCTTATCTTGCTAGATAGATTGTAAACTGTAAGGCAAAGTTCCTATTGTTTCTATTACTATTGTAGATTTTCGTTAGAAGTTCGAACTGTTGAACATAATTG
This sequence comes from Cardamine occulta, assembly GCA_028015245.1. Classification (NCBI taxonomy): domain Eukaryota; kingdom Viridiplantae; phylum Streptophyta; class Magnoliopsida; order Brassicales; family Brassicaceae; genus Cardamine; species Cardamine occulta. The sequence goes on from CM051368.1 coordinate 4,085,726, forward strand.
ATTGTCTCTATGCAAAGGAAGAAGCAGCTCAAAATTCTATTGAACTCTTTGAGTGTGAATCGGACCTGATAATGTGTTGAGCATAAAATGACTTTTGAGGATTTTATTTTAATGGTTACAGATTTGCAGGGGGCTTTCTTACCTTCATAATTGCTGTGGTCTTTGTCACCGTGACATTAAGCCCCAAAACTTGCTAGTAAGTTCCATTTGTTTTCTCACTGAAAAGAAATTGATGACAGATTTTACTTCTTTTCTGTAAACTACTTTTGTTTGATTTCTTTTTCTAGCAAAGTCTTTGCCACCACAAGTAAGGATTTTAAGGCCACTAGTATACATAAATATAGGACGCTGTTATTTACTTCTACGAATTTGATCATTTTTTAGTATGTTGGAGCTTACATGATAAATATTTCGTTAGAACACGCCTGGAGGGTTTAAGCAGCGAGGCTATGTATACATCTCGCTGTTGTTTTGTTTGTTTTCTTTGCTTCAAGTATTTTAAATCTTCTTTTCTTGTGACTTCACAAAGAATGAACTTGTTTAGTAATGTTTCAGATGTCTACGCTCACCTTACCTGCTACTGATTAGAATTTGTCTTAAACAACTGTGGCCTTGTTTTAATTAAACTGAACTTATATTTGGCTTTACACCTCTTGTGATGTGCAGGTGAATCCACACACACATCAGTTAAAATTTTGTGATTTTGGGAGTGTAAAAGTGTTGGTAAAGTTTATAAGCTATAGCTCTTAGTGGTTTAGTTTTCATAGTCCATGCGTGGAATATGACGTGTCATGCTCCACAGGTGAAAGGAGAACCCAGCATTTTATATAGCTGACATTCTAGAACTCTGTGGCTCGCGCTAAATTATTTTTCTCCTTTTTGTGCCCTGTGCTAAAATTTGGCTTATGTGACTATTTTCTTGGTCTTCCGTCTCTCTGGTCCTGTTCTTACAAGAACAATTAATCATGTGTCTCTGCTTATCAGGTATTCCAAAAACGTTTACCACCTGAAGCAGTAGATCTTGTTTGTAGGTCTTCCAGTATTCTCCTAATTTGAGATGCACAGCGGTAAGTTATTCATGGTTTTCTCTGACGACTTTGTTACATATTCTACTTTCATATTTTGTTTTGAACCGGCATCAGAAGCTGTAAACCCATTATAAATATGTGGTATGGTGTTCTGATAGGTGGAAGCTTGTATCCACCCGTTCTTTGATGAACTAAGAGACCCAGACACTCGTCTGCCAAACGGTCGGCCACTTCCTCCACTTTTCAAGTTTAAACCGCAAGGTATGGTTCTGTTATTTGCTTCTTCTTCTTTTTGTGTTGGAATCATTTTTATTGGAAGAATATTAGTGGGTTGATCCCGACCTAAACTAGCTCGTAAACTGCTTAATCACCTAAGATTAGCTTGAGCCTCCTATAGGCAAGAGCCTTCTGATGTGTTCTTCATGGGTTTAAGATGAAAATTTCTTGTGTTCCGTAGGACTGACCGTTCATTCCTCATATGACTCTGTGATCCTTCATCAGCAGATTTTCTAGATTGAAACACAACAACCTATCTTCCTCTGCTATCAGTACTTTGCCATTCTTCTTCCAGATGTTTGATAATCCTCTGTTTTTATGTACAGAGTGGGCACTTTTGGTCTGCAAGGAGACGAAACATTCTTCAACACTCTCTGTCCGAGATTGCTATGGTTACCGAAATCAATGGTACGTTCTTATTGCCTTATAGATGGCATTACAATCAAGTTCCTTCCTTTAGCTAAAGTGTTATTGGTTTTTCGGGTTTGTGTTTATACCTATGTATTAGAAAATGATCTGAAGGTGCAATTCCAAGCAATATTTAGTTCACAGATGAATTTGGTCTCTGAATGAAATTTGCAGGAAAAATTGGAATCTTGGGAACATGAGGTAGATGGTCTTGACTCCAGCAGGAAGGGAATTCAACTCTTTTCCAGGCTTCTTTCCATTATGGCAACGAAATGAAGTATAGTAGACTACTTACTGAGACCAGTTCCGTCATTGATGTACTTATACCTTCTTGTTTTTTCTTGCATGTTAGCTGTCATGCATCTTACTGGGTAGCGTCTTTTGTTCAACTCTCTCTTTAATATGTGAAAGTTTACAGGGTGAGGCGTAAAAGATCCCAAAGGCTTTTCTCCATCAATTGTGTCACAGGTCAGGGTGGGAGGCACCAAAGTTCAATAAAGTAACCACTGAAGGAAGGAATTTCTCATATACTGTAAGCATTCTGCGTAAAGCCAGTGGACGGGGTAAGAGCAGACAAGCCGGGGGTCTGGTAACTCTTCAACTTCCTCATCAAGATGGGGACTTTGAATCGATCGAGGTACTCGTTTGATCCATGTTTTAACATTTGATATTCTCTTAATAAGATGCTAAAAAAGTATCTTAATAGGGCTTTGTGGCTAATTGTAGTTAGGGATATATCTTCTCACAAGAAGTTCCTGTTTAAATCCTTGGATTTGCCAGTTTCTGAGGAAAATAAAGTATGACAGCTAAAAAAAAAAAAGGTCTATAGTGTTCTATTATTTGTCTAACAATGTACTCAAAGTTTTGGAAACTTCTGATTATGAACCTTATCATAAATGCCTGAATAATATGCTGACCATTATCAATATGCTAATTTATTGAGCACTTATGCATGACAGGATGCACAAAATAGAGTTGCGGCATTTGCTTTTCGTAAGATTTTTTCTGATTTGCCTGTCCACTTTGCAATTACGGACCCTTATGCCTCTCAAGTGTTGATCTGGAAACAAGGTGACTTTTTGAAATTTGTCTCAGTACCTGGTCTTTGCTTTCTCTTTTTCACTATATTTTGCAGTGAAATGTCCAGCGATGAAACATAATTTTAGATTAATTAGCCGAGTTCATTGTCACCTTTCTGTTTATGTTTATACTCACGTGTTCTATTTGAAACAAAGTTTTCTCACTAGTCCTGACATTCTGGGAGTATGAATCAGTTATAGTAGCTCCACAACAACTGTTTTGCCTGAGAGTAATTAAAAAGACCATCAGTATTGAGTGAAATTAATATGGCATATGAAGTAAAATGTGGGGACCCCTGATGTTATCATTCTAAAGTATTACATTTGCAATATCTTAATCGCTCTAATACAGTTGTTTTGAGCTTTCACAGAGGAATTGTTGGGTACCATAGAAAGCACAGAAGAAGATCGAAGAGCTAATTTTGTTGATAGGTTACTCGAGGCAGACAATTTCAGTTGGACCGCTTCATCTAGTGGCATCACCGATGCACTTCCAATGGTAGACACCTATGTCGAAGAGAAAGATGACCTGGGTGTTGTCAAATCTAACCACAGAGCTAAAAGTAGGTTTGTCACGGATTGTAGCTGTGGTCACATTAGTTGTTTAAATAATATAACTTTGGATTTTACTGCCAAAGTCATTAGCAGGAAATATAATCATCTATTTTCCGTGTTACAGGAGACTCTTCCATAGAAGCTGTATGCTTATCTCTCCAACGAAAACAAGAAAACAAAAAGAAAACACGGAAATACAAGGTAGAATATTCTTGTTTATGTTTGTACAGAAGCTCTGTCTGTAAATATGGCAAAGAATGTAGTTCATGTAACTAATTTTATGCCGTATAGTTATATGTATAAAGCTCCCTGCAGTGTTTAGCTAACTCCAGTAATATATAGAACTTTGTTTTCAGCATGGTCAAATCCTTGTTACTGCAGCTCTCGCAGTAATCTTACTATATTTTTGCAGGACATGTTGAAAGCTCGAACTGCTCTTCCTATATCTGAACTGAAGAATGACATACTGCAGCATCTGAAAGAAAAAGATGTCTTAGTAGTATGCGGAGAAACAGGTTCTAGAAAGGCTACACAGGTTTGGTCTCGCTAGTTACTCCGTGTTGGTGTTAATTCACTGTTTGCTCTTTTTGCTGAATTTAGCTTCCAGCTGGCAGTTGCGTCATTTGTAACTGCTACATTGTTCCAGGTTCCTCAATTTATATTGGATGATATGATCGATTCAGGGAATGGTGGATACTGTAATATCATATGCACACAACCTCGACGGATAGCAGTGAGTATTTTGGTGTTAAGATGTCATATTTTCAGGGATTTTTTGGTTCATACTGGTATAAACTACGATCCCTTTAGAAGCAAACTCTATGATCGGTGGCTTTCTTTTAGAAGCAAAACGTTGACAGGGTGAAACTTGCTCTTTTGTCTGATAATCCGGAGAAATCAAGTGATTTAAACAGTGACAGACAGTCTGATCATCTCCTTATGATGGTTGCATACGACAGATGGGTAAAGATATGGCATGAGGTATGCGATAAAGGAATATCTGAAATTAGATTCCCGGAAATGTTTTTCATTGTTGATGGATATATCTTGACTACTTCCTTCTTTGATAAATGTTTTTCTCTCTGTATAGATCTTAATAGCTTTTATTTTGTGTAGGTCACAGCCAAATAGTAGTTTTAAGAACAAAAGTTTCTAAAAATCTAAGTTAGGAAAATGTTCTAAGAACCAATAATTAGAAAAAAAAAATATCATGTAAAAGACAAATACAAACATAGAGTAATTAAATGACATCTTGGGGAAAGAAATCTTTCTAAGCTTTTTAACAACTAATTTGCTAGAGAGATAAATTGAGGTTTTGGGTTGGATTATAAATGAAGATTGAGGTTTAAAGATCAGCGGAGAGATTGGTTGATGTAGCATGAATTTTTTATAGTAGAAAAAGTGTCTGGGTTCTGGAGGAGACGGTTACATTCTCTTCTAACAAAGAACTGTTGAACCATGGGTTTGAAATGCACTTTTTGTATGCTGGATCTACATGCATTATATTTTTCATTTAGTAATTTGGATTGAATATGGGTTACTTGTTCATGGTTTTGAGCTATTCACTGAATACTCTAAATCAAGCGTGAATGGGTTGGAACCAATGGATACTGTGTTAATGTTCCATCCATTATAGCACAGCAATGATCTGCATAATGATATGCTCCATGTGTTTGTGATGTCTTCAGCGAGGAATGAAAGCTGCACAGAGGTTTTGTGAATCAAAGTTCTTGAGCAGCTCAGTGATGCGGATGATACGGTAAATCATATTCAGATGCTATAATTTGTCTACAAAAGATCTCCATAGATTTATCCAAAAAAATACATTTGTATATATGTTGTTACTTCACTATGCTTATTCTCATTTGTATCCTAGTTTTGAAGTCGCCTGACTCACTTTATCGAAAGTTAAGAAAGCAAAACAGTAATCTTTATCTAAACATGATTTAAGATGCTTTCTGCTGTCCTGCAAGTTTGACTAAGGTTGTTTAAGTGTGGGAAAACTTTGTTAGTGGCTTAAGGATTGAAAATTGTAGTCATTTGTTTGGTTTCTTTTCAAAGTAACTTAAACCTACGTCTTCCTGGAACTCTTTCATTATATTTATATGTTCAAGTCCCTGAAAAACCTTCTAGCCTGAAAGAATTCTTACACCATTTTGGTCCTTCAAATCTTATTTGTTGCTTTCTCATCAGAGACATGAGAGTACAATTTGGCACATTACTTGCCGACATCGGGCTCATCAATCTTCCTAAAACAGGAGAGGTAACTTATCTACACCATCTGATTATCTTACAGTTCAATTAGTCTCATCCTATTTGTGAGCATGGGCCGAAAAGAGGCCGAAGATTACTGACCAAGAATATCTCTGTTTCTTATCATAGTTTGCGGGAAGAAAAAGGGAAAATCTTGATGTCTGGTTTTCTGATAAAACTCAACCTTTCAATATGTATTCACAACAACCTGAAGTTGTTTAAGGTAAAGTACATTCGGGGATCTGCTGCTCTGATATATTCTCGTAAGAAAACGTTTTTTGTGGTTGCCAAGAATCTAACACTACTTGTAAAAGGAGGTTCTATGTCATTATCTATTTTCGCGGGTACCTAAATTCAGCTGTCAATATGTACAGGGTAACCATTACAATATATTAATCTTTAAAACATATTACATAAATAAAACTATTTTAGTTTTCAATGACAATATCATCCCGTGTATAACACGAGTATTATCTAGTTTTATGTATTCTGCTAGAAAGTATATATATAGCAACCCTTAAAACATTTGTTACAGCGCAAAAACAACCATGATCAAAAGCAAACAAACCACCAAAACAAACTGGTATGAGTATTACACAGTAATACTACTTTCAGCTACAAAGACATCCTAGTTTTTCAGCTACACGGTAATAATAACCAGAGTGGAATTTGCCCTTGATCAAACAGAAAATAGCATTTTTAACCTCAAAAGTGTTATATGCTACCACTTTAAACCTCGAAAGTATTACAATAACACTTTAAACCTTCAAACTATTTTTACTGACAGTTTAAACCTTCAAACTACCTACCGCGTTTACTCTGCCATAAAATTCTACAAAATAATTACCAAAAAACTAACGGGATTTCCTACGGTAATCCGACAAAAGTTTCGGACGGATTTTTGACAAAACAATTCCGTCGGCTATATCAATGTACTTATAAGAATGTTAATAAAACCTTATAAGAATTGTTTTATAAGGTTTTATAATGCTTTTTATAAAACCTTATAAAACCGTATAAAAACCTTATAAAACCGTATAAAACATTTATAAGATTTTAAAAGGTTTAAATTTTTTATAAGAAGCATTATAAAACTGAATAAAAACATTCTTATAAAATTTTATAAGGTTTTACAATTTTTCTTATAAAAGGGGGGGAAAACATTTATAATAGTGTATACCCTTTTATAATTTTATAGAAAGCATTATAAGACCTTATAAAACGGTATAAAAACATTCTTATAAGGTTTTATAACATTGTTTTATTGAATAATTTAAGTACATCAAGCAGAGAACATGTTTCTCGTTTTTAATGTTGGGATATTTGCATAGAATAATGGTTTGACGACAAAGAATGGAGATCATCAGTCTATATAAACATTTTTTCTCTACATTGATCACTTATTAGGTACAATAGAACCTCTATAAATTAATATTTGATAAAATAATAATCTCTATAAATTAATAAATTCTGTTGGTTCCGAGTTGGGCCAGTGTAATAATTAACACAATTTAATAAATTAATAAGATAATAATTTTTTTGAAAATTCTATGTAAATATATGGTCTCATCAATATCATAAACTAATAATCATACAATTTTATAACATGTAAATAAGATATTTTAATAAAGTATGATTATAGTGTTGTTTGTTTATTCATAAATTTGTATATTTGTTGGAGCATAACTCGAATTTTTTCTTACGGTATCAAAAACAGTTGGTATTATCTTCTCAAATTGCATCCAAAAATTATGAAAAACTTTATATGCGATAATTGTTTCCTAGTGTTTTCTACAACTAAAAATATCGAAGTGTTATCTTCAATTTCTTACTTTAAATAGAATGCTTTAAAAAAATTAGATAAATCTTTCTATAAATTAATCGATAAATTAATACTCTATAAATTAATAAAATATTCCGGTCCCAACATTATTCATTTATAGAGGTTTTACTATATTTAGTGAAATATTTGAAAACCGCAAAATGGATGTCGGCCAAAAAAAACCAAAGATATGAAAAACATGTTAGCAAGGAAGAAAAAAAGTTGTGAATTATTATTCTTATTATTATTATTATTATTATTATTATTATTATTATTATTATTATTATTATTATTATTATTATTATTATTATTATTATTATTATTATTATTATTATTATTATTATTATTATTATTATTATCATTATTATTATTATTATTATTATTATTATTATTATTATTATTATTATTATTATTTTGTTAACTGTAGTTAAACAATGTTAGAAAAAAGTATATATGAACAAACTCCAAAACATTTTCCTTTATATCCAATTTCCCCTAAACTATAATTATATACTTTCTCCCCTTTTTGGTTACTCCATCTTAAATAATCATTTGTTTCACTGAGTTTGAGCATGACAAATCTGTTTTCATAGCTGAGTGTTGGGAGCCAAATGAAATGCTCAAAGTTTCAAATCCCCAGAGCTACACCTGCACAAAATACAATTGTAGTATATAGGGGTCGAATCTACAGAGACTCAAGAATTTCACGATAGGCTTTCAGATTCGAATTAAGCTAAATGAATCAAGAATAAAATAAATAGCAATGCAGAAAATATAAATCGAGTTGTAAATCATATGGGAAAAGCGTCATGTTCAGGGAATTTCTCAAGAAATCAAGTAATGCAGATCAATTAATCGGTTAGAATCGAATTACAAACCAGTTCTATAACTCAAATCACTAAGATAAAATTAACCAATTGTCGTTGCGAGAATTATTTATGTCTAAAACCTCGAATCTTAAAGTATAAACAAGTATTAATCACAAGTTTGATTTGTTTACAAATTATCTAATCCAAATTCATTTGCAATTATCTAATTTGCTCACTCTGGGTTTAAATCAGATTATAAATCACACCGTCGTGCCAATTTAACAACCTATGATCTAGATTTTAGGTGATCAATCTAAAACTAGCTTTGAGAACAACCTAGGTGAAGAACTATCAGGTTATGAATTCCAACCAATCAATCAATATATCATTCCATGAAATCCTTGATGAAAAAAAAAACAAAACTAAAACCTAAGTAGGGATCTACTCAGACATGTCAATTGAAATCAAAGACATAATATAAAGTAGATATCAAAGAAATAAAAGAGAAATAGAAACAGAGGTTCAAAATCTTCTCTCAAAATAGTACATAGTAATCAGATCAGTCCCTAGCTCTCAATCTCTCAAAACTTGCTTAAAGGTAGGCACTAGAACAAGATACATAAAACATGTCTTAAAACCCTAATAAATAGTCTAAACACGAATTTGGGGTCTTCTGTAATTAATTGAAACTTCCAGGCAAAGCTGCAAATCTTCAAAAGTGTGTTTCTCCGCGTGTGAGTGCTCGTGTCGATCGACACCAGTGGTGGTCATGAACGCCACCACTTCGACTTCTCAGCTATAAAGCTCCAGAAATGCTCCAAAACGTCCAAAAGATCCCGAGCATGTGTAAACCTGTAAAAGACTTTAAAAAGACTCGAAAGACACTTAAAAACTCGATCAAATACATATATAATGGCTTAAAACCTATAAAAATCATGATATATCAGCAGTCTCTCTATAAAGAAACGTAAATCCAAACCATGTATAATTTATCAGTCAAAATAACTCTAACAAATCACATCAATACTATAAATCTCTCTGAAAAAACTGAAATAAAATTCATGAATCATGTGTCACTAAAGCAGAATGCAAAAGGAGCAACTCGGGATCACCGCCAGATTCACATCCTTGGAAGGTAAACACATTCTCAGACCATTTTACGGTTCCCCTTAATATTATACCATTAGGGAGACGCTCAATCAAAATCTCTGCACACCAAATCTCCGTTTTACATTCCATAGTATTATAAGTCTTCCACCAAACTGTCACTCTGCTTCCTCCGCCTGGGTTTGCCACCGAAATAAGATAATTAGAGTTTAGTTCTTCAAGTCCCGAAACCCTATACCATATGTATATACCACCGTAACGTAGTTCCCCATTGAAAACCCATAGGGTTGTGCGCTGTGACGGAGACTGATTCTTTAGATCTACCAAGCAAACAGTCGAGCACAAATCAAGCCCCGTTTCTATCTCTCTGACTATGGGCTCCCAAGTTTTTGTCTTTGGGTCGTAAACTTCTCCATAATTCTCGGTGTTATTGTACCTGCAGCCTCCAATCACATAGATCTTACCGTTGATTGCAACACAGGCTGCTTCTGTCCGAGAAAAACGCATACTGGGGAGCTGACGCCATTGATGAGATTTACAATCAAGAAGAAACACTCTCCTGCCTTGTCTTTTCTTTCCCTTTACGAATCCGCCGATTAAGTAAATCTCAGAACCAACTGAGACAACAGTTGAGGAATTGGGATGTTGGTTAGGAAAGTTAGGAAACGAAGGGATTGGTATCAGTTTCTTTTTGGGAGCTGGGGAAAGTAGGAACCAGCTAGGGTTGTTTTTCAGGCTTAAGCAGACATAAAGTAACTTCTCGGGTTTTCCGATGAGGGATCGTTCGGCCTCGAGGTCAGGGGAAGCGACGAGTGATCGGAAACTCTTGGAGACAAGAGATATAATTGGATAATGGGATCTTGAGGTACGAGCCAGACAGTTTAAAACCACGTCGTGAGGTAACGGCATAAACGACGAAGGAGGAGGAGAGGACTGAGACTCTGATGATCTCCTCTTCTTGTTTTGTTTCCACGTCTCTTCTTCTTCCGTCGTCATTGTGTTCGGCAGGGAGGTTTGATTTTTAGGGTTTTTTTTGTCATGCTTCTAATTTATATATATATGAGCGTTTACCCTAATTTATAAATGTGTTTTTTTTTTTAAGATATGACGAAACTAATTATAATTTGGAAATCTTATTTATTAACGTTTGGGAAACTTTATCAAATATATATATATATATATATATATATATTTTGTTATCTTTTAACATTTTCTAAATTACGAGTATAGCAAAAAATTTGCAACCTAAAAATAAACTGAATCACACCAAACAAAACAATACTGAAACAGTTTCAAAACCGAAACCAAACCAAAATTTATTTATAAGTTTTTTAGTTTCATTATTTTTAAATCAAAAGGTTGAAACCTAAACCTAACCAAAAGAAAGAGCAAAGTTCTCAAATAAGAAAGGGAAAGCCAAAAACCAAAGGAAAAACATCATGCTTTGTATATCCTTTTTAAAAAGTGATGCAACTTGACCAAAGTTTTTGCAACTTTGTATGTTATAATGTTGACATCTTTGATTTTAGAATATGATTCACGTAACTACTATGTTCTTACTTAATATGTTTATTGTTATAAAGCAATTTACGGATGCTTACGTGGAACGACCATATATACGCTCAGTGGGTCCGGAGAGCAAGTTCGAACACTGGGGGATGAGACAACCTGAAACAAATGAACACGAGTGTCGTGACGTTATGGAAGGAGGTGATCCTCGCGTTTGATCTTTGACGCTCAAGTCAGTATTGACACAAGACTGGACGGAGAGCGAAAGTACTGGAAGAAAGGACTCTTTATGATGTATATATGGTGTTTCTTGTAAATCGAGAGAATAGTTGTATTGGGAGAGTTTGCGTGTGTGTTAAGTAACGAAAGTGAAGTCTTAAGATAGAATTGGATCGCCAGAAGTTCTCCTCCTCTCATTGAATGCTCAAAGAGTTTGTGGAGAACAATTTTAATACTGAAGAAAACTTTCGGTAGTTTATATTGATATGTGTTTATTGATTTAGATGTGCTTAATCCGGATTTTGTCTCCATATTTCCTGTGAACACCTCTACATTGATTGCATTCACTTCCCTCTATATTCTTTGAAAAAGCAGACTTATATATATATTTTAAATAGCTTGTAATTATGATTATTTTATAGTCTCGATTAAAATCAATATATATAGGTTAATTAGGCAAAACATCGAATCAGCATGCATACCATTTTCTTTTCTAATCAACTTTGTGTTCAAATTGGCTTCTAGCTATTTCTAGTTTATTGGTTTTGGTGATTCACTCCTTTTAGCTCAGAGGCGGATTTTGTCAAAGAAATCATTGAGGAGCATGAAAAGAGTACGGAGCAAGCAACTTTCTAAATTATTCACGGGATTTGACAAGAAAAGGCTTTTTGTTTATAAATTAAATTTGAAACATGTAATATATCAACAAATTTTAATAAGAAAATATTTAGTTGTAGATTATAATCTTATAATCATTTGAACCAACCGAACGAACTTTTTCTTTTGTTTTCAAAAGGGTTGACATTTGAAATTTACTGAGTTCTTCTTCTTACTTTTTTTCTCATTTGAAATTTTTCTTACTATAAGTAAAACGGAGTTTATAAGTGATTACCAAAAGCACAAAAACAATACTACAATATTTTTTATTTTTCAAAATTCCACTGTTTTTTCAAGAATGGGGAATATGACTTTGAATTCACTTTTGACATAAGCGAGAACGACTGTGATGGAATTCTTGATTTTTAGGCGTTACGTAAGCTCTGAAACATTTCCATCCATGGACACTATATCCTCTTCTTTTTAAAACTTCTTAAAAATTAGAATCTAAAAAATGCAGAACATTTTTTTTGCTTTAGTTTTCTATTATTATATAAAAATTGATGAAACTATATATTAAGTTATTCATTTGAAGAGGGATTCATTTTGATTAATACTGCATTAAGTTCAAGACATGAATATTTGTGGTATAGAGAAAATATAAAAAACAGTGAAAATATCAATTTATCCGACCATAATAATGTAAATAATACATATTTTAAGCTGTTGTAGAGATTGAGACACAATGGTTCCACAAGTCATCTCTTTTCTTCAAATACTATGTTTTTTGGGCAATTAAAATAGGTATGTCAACAATATATTTAATAAGCGTATCGTGATACACTTTTTCTTCGTGGACAAGTTTGTAACAACATGAATCTGAGATGGTTGCATTTCCAAAGACAACAACGATTATATCCAACACACGCTTAGGAGTGATTTTGACAACACATGTATCCCACATTCATTTTGCTTCATTTTCTTCGACAGAAAACGCGGGAACAAATGCACATGCCAAAACAAGAACAATGAATAAGGAAGTAATTTGGGAGTTAAGTTTAGTCGTCTTTTGTGAAACTTTAAATTTAATAACTTATTCTTATTGTACGTAAAGAATGTAATGTCAAATATTTTCTATTTCTTTTTTTGAAAATGAAACCATGTAGTCTTTTTCTACGTGATTGAAAACCCAACATAACAATCAAAACATATTATTAACTTAACGTAATAAATTAATAGCAATTTAACTTTTCGATAAATATGCGATGAACGTTAATAATTTCTTATCTATCAACGTTTAGAATTTATGAATAAATTTAAAGTAAGTAAAATTATTGAATTCAATATAAAAAAAACTTTTGGTTTAATTTTAAAATATGAATTTTTTAAACCAAATTATTAGATATCAGACTCAAACTTGACAACTGTAGAATTTCAAGTAAAACAATGAACAAGGTCTGAATGTTTAGGCGTCTAAATATATTTATTCATTGAATGTTTTTTTTTTGAAGATTATTAATCATTGAATGTTTAGTTAACTAAAAAAAATTTCTAACGAATTTTATTTTGATTAATTGAAAATATCAAACACTTCTAACATTATTGTTGTCTAAATGACTAGAAAGTGTAAATAAACACTAATTTACATAAAACATGCATGAAAGTTTTATGATAAGATTTTCATTTTAAGATTTTAACATGAAACATGAGATACATTCGAAAATAGTCTAATATGTTACAAACTAAAATACGATAATTTTATCATCAATAAATTTAATCCAACGTCATCAGGTTGGATAAATTATACTTATAATTGTTCTTAAGCATTGTATATATTTTTAACTCGTTTTACCATATTTATGTATTTTAAATAGTCCACATAATTTTTTGTCTTTTAAACTCGATTAAATAATACAAAGTTTTAGAATCATAATTTACTCGAACCAACTGTAATAACTACATAATAACAAGCATATAAAAGTATATTAAAAATATTACTGCTAAATAATAGTTGAAAGTTCTGAAAATCATAACCATTAGGTAAAATATCTATCTTCCGAAAACCATAAAAGTACTAATTTGAAAAATAAAAACAAAAAAAATGATAATGAAACCCACGAAAAATTAGGGGTTTAAGTGATTATTTTGTGGAATATTTATGCCATTACGTGGATCCATTTCGAACGATTTAAATTATAAATTAAGTTATTCATTTAAATGAAATTATTCATTTGAAGAGAGATTCATTTTGATTAATATTGCATTAAGGTAAAGACATTAATATTTGTGGTAGAGAAAATATAAAAAAGAGTGAAATATCTATTTATCCGACTATAATAATGTAAGGAATACATAGTTTAATATGTTGTAGAGATTGAGACACAATTGTTATACAAATCATCTCTCTTCTTCAAATATTGTGTTCTTTGGGAAATTAAGGTAAGTCAGTCAGCAATATATTTAATAAGCGTATCGTGACAAACTTTTCTTTCTGTGAGCGAGATTGTGTATGCCTCATAAAATAAAGGAAACAGTTTTCCCAGATCTAGTCTAATGACAAAAACTTTTCAATAGTTTACAACAGACCATGACCAAACATTGCTTCAGCTAGGAAAGCCCACTGTCAACTCAATACAACAGGTTTCCTTTACAAGAAAAGGAATGAATGCTCACAGAAAAACTTGATGTATATCCAGGATTCCAGCAGGAACACAACACATCAATATGTTTACCATATGAGAAAAAGCAAAGATGATTTTGTTAAGAATAGGGCTTTAGGGCTTAGGGCAACTAGTGTACACTTTGATTCAGCAGCCACCATATTTTCAACATAGTTGATGGTTAGCAAATACTTACTTGTAATAAAACGAAAGAAAACATGCACAGATGACGTTTGAGCCTTTACCCTAGCAAATAAGCCAGGGTCTTGTCAGCATTAAAATGTTTTCAACATACATAACAGAGGAATATCTATTTCTGCAAATAAACTATATATTTCAACTAAAATACTCCATTGATGTACAATAAATCCCCTTCTGAAATTTGTGTAACACGAAAACAATGATGGCTTTGCAGAGAACAGCATAGTCACCCAGATTTGCAAAATTCATCTATACTTGGAATCACCATATGTACTAACCCAACCACAACACATGTGAAAGTTGGTAAGATAACCAAAACTTACCTCTGAAGAAGATTCACAAAAATTTGACATCCACCGATAAGATTAACTTGCTCAAGAAAAGAAGCAAGGACTGATGTTTGAGATATGGCACGGATAACCATATGCAGAACATCTTCGATGCATGCTACATCCTGGCATGTCTCAAAAAATGCAATCAAAGCTTTTACGTCCCCTGATGTGATATTCTGCCTGAAAAAACAGAGGAAATTTTGAATAAAATTGAAAACAAGGACTTGAGTAAAAGTTTGAAAAAATTATCCTATCATGTATTTTAAGCTACAGAAAAGGGATATAAAAAAATTATTTTACAGTGGATGACATGCCTCAGACTCATTTCACCTAGGCTCAGCAAAAGGAGACGAATTTTATGAATTTCATCTCTACTTGGTCTTTCTGCAATAGTACTTGCTGGATGCATAAGAGGCTTGCTTCCTTTACCAGAACGGTATCTTTCAGATTCCCAGTAAAAATTCCATACTGTGTCAATAACTCTTGGAAGTCGACAAAGGCTTCCCAGAAGTCGTGGATCATTATCTAGCTGTTGGATGAGAAACATGTAAAGTTCACGCTGCACATTATAGGCCGCATGGAGCCAAATGTGAGGATTAAGGAAAATGCTAGATATAGCATCCTCCACAAGCTGCTCAGCAAACCCTGGATAGAGGGAAAAAAACAAAAAGAATTTTAAAATAAACCAGCCTGTAATCTATAAACAATTTTAATACTGAAATAGCAAACGAAGAAAGGCTAGAATCCAACTAAATGTACTAGCTGCGACAAAAAAATATGTGAAAAAAATCCAATGATTTGAAAAGAAAAAAAAGGCATCCACTTCATGTGTAAAAACAACTGCAATATATGGTACCAGAAGTGATGCATACTAGCTGCAGAATAATCAAAATGAGGCATTTACAACACGTACCAGAGCTTGAAATAACATTGAACAGGTGTTTCAAGGATGAAAGCGTCTCTAGATTGAGTTGCTGCGGTTGAATAGACTGTAACAAAAATCCTAGTATGGGGAATCCAGAGAGAAGATGCATCTGTTGCTGATTTGCAGGATTTTCATCCAAGACAGAAGCAATAAGTTCAATAACCTCTGCTGTCATACGCTCTTTTGTAGCAGGCATAGCTGAAGTTTCCTCTTTAGGTGCTTCACTTTCACATCTATCAGATTGTGTAATCAAAGGAAAGAAAACAGATATCCCTCCAACACAGTAAATTATCTGCTGGAGCAAGCGCCGTGAGCATAGCTGAGTACCAACCATAACATCGGCCTCAAATGCGAGCCTTTCTTGTAGATGATCTGACACCCGAGACACATTAAACAATCTCCTACCATCGCTCACCTAAAAGTAGAAAACGAAAGTTTTTTGGCTTAAATTGGAGAAAGGAAGTTCCTAGTAAAGACGGCATAAATTCAAAGAAGTGGTTAAAAGGATGTATCACCTGTGCATTAAGTCCAAAGGAAACCTTAGATGCAAGCCCATCTTTTCCATCAAGAATACCACTAGGAAATGAATTATCAGAAAAGGGACCAGTCATCTCATTTTCCAAGAATGCATACATATAGCTTGGTCCTAGCGAATAAATTGCCTGAACTTGCTCGGAAGACAAGGTATCATTAAACAAGTATACGGGACCGATCTGGCCAAAAAATGGGAACACATCTCGGATGGATTCCAGGCCATCATTATCTTGGATATGTGGCAACGTGATTCTTGTACCAATTAAGCAGCTGGTAAGTACATCAGTAACTTTGGGATAGCTGAAACATAAGATAACGAAATCAAATACTGTGCAAATAGAAAAAAATAAAGCATCCATACATTACTCAATGTGTCTTGTCAATAATTCCATGTATATTACAACAAGCCCTTCAACAAATTAGTACAAAAAAATCTATGTGGAATCACCTGCATCTTTCAGATGACACAAGATCCCCATCAACATAACACCTCAGGATGCTTCCACCCCAGAATGCTCTTCCAATACTATGAGATACACTAATAAATTGCCATTTCTTACAGACCAAACTAGCATCCACATTTACACATTGCCGTTTCAGATTCAGTGACTGTAAAAAGAGAAATTGTATTAGGGGAGGCATAAGAAATTTAAAGAATGAAGAAACAATAGAAAAGTTATGTCTTTGTCATACAACATAAGATAGTCCATCCTTGCCAATAGCAGCAAAGCAACCCTTTCCATTTTTTGACATAAAACTGAAGATACCCATTTTCCCATCTCCAGGAAAGCTTTCTACCCTAAGCCAACAGCAAAAGGAAAACCCCTTATTCACAGGCCACTGGACAGGTGTTCTGATTACAATGCCCTGCAAATGAAAAATAATTCACAAAAAAGGTAGGAAGTGAGAATCAAAAAATAGTCAGAGCTTGTCTACTCACCAAGAAAAGTGTAACACATTAGCATTAATATCTCCAATAGGGTACCACCGTTTCTTGGCTTCAAAAATTTTAAAGCTTTCCATCTCTATAAAGCCCCCAAGATGTCTAAAGATTTACCACTTATCCTTGCGGCATGTTCAAATACAGGTACGACAGCGTAAATTATAAACTGGAAACTGATTTCATCCCAAAGAAGCTTTAGATAAATGATTCTCTTATACTTTCTCTCACCAAGTTGTAGAAGTACTATAGCACACATACTTTAAGCATGAAAAATTTCTCAAATGGGAGAAAGACTTACAGAGTCAACCCCATTCATGTCAAAAAAGCCTGTTGGTCCTTTCTCATTCAGCATTGACAACAAACAAGCCAATAACAGTGAGCGGTATCTCTGTTGATTGCCCACTCTTTCACCCCGAAGAAGGGCAAAGATCTTACGTATATCCTTCCCAGAAATACTGTGGCCACCTATTGTCTGAGTTAGCTGTGTTATTTTCAAGATAACACTATCATCATCTTCCACAGAAAACCAATCGAGAAGAAGGTGAAGCATTCCTGCCCGAACACATGAAGCATGGTTCGATGGAATCCCTAAGGAGTTGCTGAAACAAATTTAGCCCATAACACTGCAAAGACTCACTGCTCTGCCAAATCATACAACTCCACAGTAAGGATATATCCCAAAAAGATTATGGGAAAAGTCAAATCCAAGTATCGAGAATTGCACCAACCTTCTGAAGTACATTTAAGTAAAGTATGATAACATCTTCATTCTGAGTAGAAAAATCAAATTACACATGAAAACAGGACAATATAATTAGACAGATTGAACTAGGTAAAAAATAAGATAAGAAACGAATCATTAACTGATAAATTAAGAAAACTACATCACCTTTATAAGAGCACTGCCTTTATCATCAAATTTTCCATCAACAAGCATATCAAGTAGTGCATCTAGGAGCCTTTGGGTAGGTTTCCATTGGAAGAAATCCAACAATAAGCTTTGCAGTGTCTGATAACCCTTGCCAGCAAGGGATTTAAATGCAAACTGAAGGGCACAGGAAGGCAGTGGCAAAAACTAGTTATACTAGTGCAAGAGACCTTTAGGTTCAACTTAACTCAAAAATTCTTCCAAAACGATTTTAAAATCCATGTGTCTTTTGTTCTACTATCTGACTATTTGAGATAAAATTTCACTTCCAGGATTTTTTTTTTCACTATTACTTCAGTCCTGAATCAATTTAAGTAACGTTCACATATAATCCAGGAAAAAGCCTTATCTAGATGGATAATGAGAGGTATGATGTCTGTATTTTTCTAACACGGTAAATATGCTACAAAAAATCTACTGCTTCCATGAACCCCATGTTTTTTCACATCCCAAGGTGATAAGTGAACAAGCCATTTTTAAGCGAAGAGTAAAAGAAAAGAAGAATCACCTTTGAGACATCATTATTTGCAAGCAGAGAAGTTAGAGTTTGCAGGACATTTAAAACCAACTTCTCTCCATTTGCTTCATCGAGATTACCATTTAAGAGAGAGACAATGTGCAAGAAACACTCCCCCTCACGGAATAGGGCTTGGTAATACTGAATTGGCGAAACAATAGAATAGATAAATTAGAGGAAGTTACCAAATAAAAATAAGCAGCTACAGCAAGAATAGATGATGCCGAACAGAAGTTACAAGCATTCTGTAACAAACGTAGAGTCATACCCTTGAATCAGTCTTAATCAATTCCCTCATTCCCGCCAATAGATCGACAGATAAGTCAACAAAATCATTTTCTCTTTCCTTCACTTGAGTGAAAGTTTCTAGATATTTGGAACACACTTGCAATTTTGCACTTTTGTCTTCCTCACACAAAGGCGTGATCTGAAAATTTGGATAGTAAATCCTATTAATTCTCCTTAAGAAGCTGAAAGATCAATAGAAGTACAGTAAAGACTAATAAGTACTAATTTGAAAGAGATACCTTCATGAGATCAATAATGTGTTTCATCACATTGTTTCTTACAGCTTTTTCCCAAAATAGCTCAAAAAGACAATCAACACAAACGGAGCTTCGCAAAACATATGTATTTGCATCATCTGTTGTTGAGAAAAAACTCCGTGAAAATCCCCATACATGATTCCACGCATTCAAACCAACAATCCTCTGTATGACTTGAATCAGACTTCTTATGTGGTGAATCAACTATAACTCGACTGTCCCTACTTTCTACTAAAGGGCTAACACACCCAGACTTCCTACTTTCCTTGGCCTGAATACAAGCCAATCTGAGCACACGACAGGGTCCATTCAATGCCTTAAAAGAGAGTTTATTTTCATGTGAAAGCTGTAACGAGCGTAACAGTCGCTGTGAAAGACCGTTTGCTATCCTGGGTGTAGATACAGACTGCTCAAGAGCATCTAAAAGTACAGATACACTGGGCTGCAATCACAAAAACTATAATTCATGAAAGCCCTCAAAGAGAAGCACAACACAAAGAAACAAGCAGTTGCAGCTAGTCAAAAACTTAAGCTTCATCAATCTATATCATAAAACTAGCTTGAAAGACATAACTTCTCAAACATCAAAAACGCTCTTTTATGAAAGTAACATTTAACGAATCAAAGGACACTAAAGCAAAGCTAGAACGATCACAGAAAATTAGCCACTAGCAATGGAGAAGCAAAGCAACATGATTGTGACATTTTTTTGTTAAACATTTGATATGATTCTAAGGAAATAAGAACTTCACTTGAACTAAACCCCAAATTCTTATCTCATTTCCAAACAATCAGAACACTAAAAGACTCGACGAGAACCAAAAGCATCCGAAAAATGGCATACCAAATGAGACGCAGTTGCATCAGAACTTGCAGGCGATTCTGCTACAGAGTCAGATTCCATTAGCGTAATCGGTTTCGTGTGCCAATGATCTGTTTCAAGATCTTCTACCCAACGGTTCGATCCTCCAAGAAATTCTCCAAAAATGGCGCATAACCGTTGTTTTGTTGGATTCAGTGCGAAGAGAAAAGCTTCGTTAATCAGCAGCTAAGAAACATCGGAGCATTTACCCCCAAATTCTGCAATCTGCAGAAACGAAAGAGTGCAGACAAGTATCTAGAATTTACAAAAGTGACTCCTCCGATTTGTTAAATGTGTTATAAATTCCTCCTTATATTTTTATATGCCAAACGTGGCCCATTTTCTTCATTAGGAAATGTTGTTAATGCTTTTAGTTTTCTTTTCCATAACTGAGAAGTTTTATGTCGGAGTGCATACATTTTTTTTTTTTTGGTAAAAATGTTAAGATTATATATCATTTTTCAATTTTTTAACAGAAATTACCAAAAATTACAGAAACAAATAACAAACTACTGAACTAAGAGACGGACCAAAAAATACAACTAAATAGGCTTACACGTAAACAAGAACAACGAGATCCCACAAAAAAACACTGATTCCGAGCACTGAAGCTCAGACATTTGCGTCAAGATCCATACATTTTTTTCGCTTGAACAGAGGAGAGTAAGTAGTATTTTCTTCAACATGGTACTAGATCTCAACTCTTTCAAAATCTTATTTCGAATATAACTGGATGAACTATCTGTGGATACTGGATCCAACACTCAAAAAAAATATAGAAATAACTTGTAAACAAAATTATAAGAAAAATTGCCAAAAGGATTGTTTAGCTAGAATCGATGGAAAATGTATATTATTGCTCTCAATGATTGAAATGTGTCTCCCCCTCTTTACATGTCGTTAGGGGTCTATATTTGTACAAATATAGGAATTAAATGTTGCCTATTCACTACTTCTCAGTTAGTGGATATACTTATTAAACTTTTTACAGGTTGCTCCTATTTTGCAATGTGGGAAATGGTCAAGAACGCAAAGTTGATTTTCTGTCCATATTCATACCTTGTTCAACCTCACTTGCGAGCACGACTGGAAAAAGTTCTTAAGGGAGCAATAATTGTTTTTGATGAAGCTCAGTAAGATTCATAACAGTTTTGACCATGTATATAGTTATGTCTTTTTCTAATAATAAGTTGGGAAACAACAATTTGGAAGATACAGTTCGTGAAGTTGGTTCCACTGACTTGGCAGAAGTCATGCTCGATGGTAGTATTTATTAAGACAATTGCAATTCATGTTTTTTTTAAGTAATGCTGATTTGGAGCATCAACCAAGATTTATCGTTAAATCGTTACTGTTGTCTTTTTTCATGCTATGATATGAAGAAATCATCGCTCAGCTAACATCTCTGAATAAGCCAGACTATGAACCTCTATTTGAATCAATTTCTCAAATGTCATTTTCTGTGTTCCCCTTTTCTTTCATACCCTCGTCAATCTTTTGTATCCCTCATTTTAATGAAAACCCGAAAATGCCCTTAATTTTTTTTTATTAAAATTATTTAAATTAAATCCGCACTCACCATAAGTACAACTTGGTACCACTATATCCAGTGTCGTACTAGTTGTACCCAGATGTACCCAGTTATACCTTCAGTTATACTCATCCTGGGTACAACTGGATATATATATTGTGTATATTGCTTTTGTATGTATATTATGATTTTATCAACCAAGGGTACAAATGGTTGCTTTGTAGATGAATAAGTTGAAAATATTAAAGACAATATTATTTGAGTTGAATAATTGTTTCTTTGTAATGTATTCATCTTTTCAATCTTTTTAGTTGAATGAATTTCCAATTCTTTTCATTCCAAATGGTAAAAAAATTAGATGAATGGTTTATTCTACCATTTTCATTACCATTTGCACACCAAGTATCTCTTCCTCTATATTTATAAGCATATCCCAATGTCAGCTTACATGCTTACATACATATCACAAACCCACGAATTATCTATCAAGATCATAGAGCTGTGTCGTTGGCCATTGACGAGACTGATCGAGTTAATGTTACCCAGAAAACAATTCGAGAAGTCCACGAGCGATTGATTGGAGTTGCAGCTGATATTGAATATCTGAATTGCATCAACTTTGAGACGAAAAAATGCAATGACTTTATGCTCAAAGTGATGAAACCACCTCTACACTTGCTTCTTGTTGTTTGCCAAATTTCCACTGCATATAATATTATATAATCGAGTTAGCATAAGAAGATTACTAAAAATATAATATTTGTAATGATTCAACATCTATCAAAAACGTATTCATTGGTAGAGACAAAATGTTAGAGAATTAAAAAAAATAACCTGTGGCTAGATTGAATCTTTTGTGATACTCGTTATAAGATGGGAACGATTTTAGCATCTTATCTTTGTTGTGGAGATCAAAGAAACCTTTAGGAAAATAACTTCCGGCAGGTTCATAAGGTGAAACATCCATCGAGATCCTGGCTATGATAAATAACGATAATTTATCAGTAAAGATTGCTATATAAAACATAGGCTAAAAGCCTAAAAGATACAAATATTTATATCTGTGCAAGAGAGGAAACTTTAGGCAAAAAAAAGAAGAAAACAATTAGGCTCACGTACCCATATTCTCGAAGTAGCAATAAACGATTATAACCAATATCGCAATCAAACCTTCTTTTCTTGATCTCGCATAATTCATTTTCATATATACTAAGTTCTTCTACTGCTTTCTTTGTTCTGTTCTTTTTTTTTGTTTGGTGTTTTTTTAATACTTTGAAGTTATTTTGAAGTGGAAGGATATGTGATACAAAGACAACATGATTGCTATTTATATAAGATTTGTAAATGGATCCAATGTTTTCTAAGTTTCTTCAAGTCAATATAGTTAACCATTGTTATCAACAAAACAATGATGATAAAGTGTACTCAACACGGCTTGACTTGACTGAAGATGTCATTCGTCAAATGCAACTTACAATATGGTTTGTGTTGACTTGGTGTTCTTAGAAGAGATCATCTTTGCCCATAAATGATAAAAAGTTAAAAACGTATATGTCAAGTTAGAATATTTTTATTTTATTTTTAAAGTTAGATTATTTAAAAGTCTAATGAGATTAAGCTCTATTAATTTGAAAACAGAAAATTTTATTAAAATATTGAAAGATGAACCAAAAACATTAACGAAGTATCGATAGATTTTTAATTCCCTCGACTGTAAAATATCGATTAAATTTCCTTAAAAAAACATACACTAAAGTGATTGTATATGTTATGTAGCTGGCGTGAGCGAACGTACTAAAGAGTAAGGAGATGTATCTGCACCAGTAGTTTCTTCAGTTATTTTGCTTTGTATGGTAAATTGTGTAATATAAAATGGGATTCATTGTTTTTTTTGTGTGTGTGTGTGTGTGTCGAATATTCAAATTCAATGTTTCGTTTCCTCCACTCATTTAACCCCTTTTCTTACTTTTTTTTTGTTCTTTTCTCTCTGCCACTCTCCAAAATTTAACAAGATTGATTTCTCATGGTTGTGGGCCTTGTGGCCCTGTCTTGAGTCTTGACTTCTAACTCCGAGTGAGTTGGACCTTACCCAGAGTTGATGTGGGTTAGCTACCAAGGTAGAGCCCGCCAAAAGATATTTTTTATATACATAAATAACTTTTTTTTAGAATAGTATACGAAAAGTCCACCAATTTATACACATACATGTTTATTAAGTCAAAATCATACAACAACTAAGGTAATAGACGAATTTACACTTAAAATATCGAATTGGTAAAATTCATACATTAACTATCAAAATATTACCAATTCATACAAATAGAGGTGATTGTACATTTTAAGCTGATGATATGTCATCATTGTCACTTCTATTTATATGAATTGATCATATTTTTATAGATGATGTATGTATTTTGACAATTTAATATCTTTAAGTATAAATTTGTCCACCGCCTTAATTAATGTATGATTTCGACTTAATAAAAATGTTTGAGTATAAATTGGTAGATTTTCCGTGAGTATACATTGTATATTTATGACTATCTTTTATGTGTGTGTTTAGGTAATTTTCAAAACCTAATTCTTGGAGTGGAGCAGACGATTTGTAGTAGATTTCAAAAGTCCTTTGCATGTTTCTTATTATTTTTAATTATTTCTGTAGAGTTGCAACATAATGTTAAAGATAGAAAAGAATTATTTTTCACTCATGTGCCACCAAAGAATAAAGTTTTAATCTAAAGCAATTTATAAAAAACGTTGTGAAGTAATAGTGCCTAGCAATCTACTATAACAAAAATCAAAACACATGTAATGCAATCTCTAACAAATATACCAAGACACTACGACTCCTCTAAAAAGCAATTCTTCTAGAAGACTTTGGAGTTTCGTTAGCGTTTCTTCTACATCTCAATTATCTTAGATGTATTCTCTCTGATTTGAAAAAAAGTGTTCGCCATATAATCGCCATAATAGTATTATAAAAAAAGTGTGTTGTCTCTAGTATTTTTCTCAATTTTCATGTGGGTCTGTTATTTATCCCACTAGTGAATATGTCCGAATCCATCTAACATAGGATCCTAGAATATCAATTATGGAAGTGGATTAGTCAATATTAGTGACTTAACACCAAAGGTAGCTTATTGGAGTAGAAGAAAGCTCCACTAGTTAGTCATTAATTGCCTTGAGTACCTTTACCAGGAGAGTTTGTCTTATTTTATTCGAATTTTAAAACCACTTTTAAATATTTTTCTGTTTTTATTTACGCAATTGAAATTTCGTTTTCTAAACCAAAAACCTTTGACCACCTTAGATTAAATTTGAACCCTTATAGCATGTTTATTGGTGATACCCTTGTGGGTATCACCAGATTTTTTTTTTTTTTGCGAATCGTATAACCCGGTTTGAAGATATGCAGATGATATTCGATACCGGTTCGTCCAAAAAAAAAAAAAAAAAAAAATTCTAGTGATACCCACAAGGGTATCACCAATAAACATACTCTTATGATCATAGTGTGTTAATCTTTTGTCCTTGTGGATTGATTCCTAGAGTGCTACACACGATATGGTGATTGTAATATTTGTAAAAATGTGATTATCAACAACATATATTAAAGACAATATAAAATAGAAGTGAAATATAATGATTCTTTAACTAGTAAAGGCTTATTCGCTAACATATAGTTGAATCTGTTATGTTTCTTCTTCGTAATCGATCTCACTCTGAAACAAATATGGTGTGTGACTAACATTTCCTGGATGAAACTCCAAGTCGTATACCGCATGACAAAAAAACTTTCGATAGTAGTAGTTCTGTTTTTTTTACAATCTGATACCAAACTTTCCCTAACAGAATCATTTAAAAAGACATTTCCTTTACCAATGAAGTAATTATGGTTATCAAATATATTAAATCTGCCGAAGTAAATAAAAATCTCCAATACCCATCCACCGATGCATATTCATCTTCAGGTCTTCTTTTTCTCCATGGTGGTTTTAATAGTGTTTATTTCCAAAGTAGAACCATCAAGATTTCAAAATAATTTAAAACCACCCAAGGTGATCCATGAAAATGTTTTATCCAACAAAAGGAAAAAGTATGAGATTGTTGGAAAAAACACCACTAGAAACCGCTTGAAAAAACCCGTTGATTATTTTGATAGAAACCCGTCCATCATCAAGCAAATAAAACTTCTTCATTGGAGAGGAGAAAAACACTCTTTCAAACACCGTGACGAGAAATAAGAGAACGATAATAGACACAAACCACTTCAAGAGAGATCATCGTATCTTCTGTAGATGGTTTGATTCCTTGTATGGGGAAATCATAACATTCCAACCATCACCAAAGTATGGGTAACAACCATCAATAACTTCAAAGTGCCGATTATTATGATTCATCGTTTTTAAAAAATCCAAATTTCTAATTATCCAAACAAACCCATCCCACTTCTCACCAAGAGTCGTTGTGGTGCACGCCAACAGAAGGAAGACGATCATGCGATTTAATTGAATTAATTGGAAATTTGCTGACCAGATCAAAGCAGAATAAAAACGTAAAAATCTAAATAAGATATGAAGCCGACATAAACGCCAGTCACCAACTGAAAAGCCAAAGCATATAGAAATCAGGCAGAGATATACAGTCGTTTTTTTTTATCGCCTTCAAAGAGACATTTATAAAAAAATCAGTAACTTATTATCAGACTAATAGTTTTTTTTATAATGTTTTTCAAAAAAAAAAACACCTGTTTGGTAAAAAAGATGGTTGTAAACTCACATATTTTAAAATTGTTCATAATAAAATCAGTTAAACTTTCAACTGCCATAAATTTGGTTAGCAATCAAAATCTAATAAACTTCTTTCCAAGTAAAATTGCCAAGGAAAAAAAAAAAAACATATGTACAATTAAACTTCTTTGAGTGGGGCAAATCGGTCATTGGAAACATCGTAGATGTTCTAATACACATCTAGCCAAGCGGCGAGTCTGACTACAACCGTTCATCATCCGTATTCCGTCGCTTTTACTCTTCACAAAAACCCAAAACCGCACGCGTGCTCTCCACGCGCTTCCACTTTCACCTCATCTCTCCGATCGTCGCATCTGTTTATCGTCTTCGCTTCTCCGCCGCCTACTCGTTAGCCCTTGGACATTCCCAGTGCCTCTCAATCTCAAATTCCTAGTTAGGATTTGCTAACTCAAAATCGTCTCCTTCGAGTAGAGATTTCATCGCTGCAGATTTGACTCATTCGTAACATGTGAGATTGCTGTTACAAGAAAAAAAAATGGTTGATAACAGTAATAATAAGAAGAGGAAAGAGTTCATCAGTGAAGAAGACATCGCCACTCTTTTGCAGAGGTATCTCTCTTTCTCTCTAACTTCCTTATTCGCTTCCTCTCTTATCGATTTTTCCTTACTCAGTGTGAGATTTTACTTTTTTGTTTGTTTGTAGATATGATACAATGACGATACTGAAATTGCTACAAGAAATGGCGTATTATGCTGAATCTAAAATGGATTGGAATGAGTTAGTGAAGAAGACAACTACTGGGATTACTAATGCTAGAGAATATCAGTTGCTATGGCGGCATCTTGCTTATCGAGATTCTCTTCTCCCTGTGGAAGATAATGCTCAAGTTCTGGTTCGTTTAATCTCTTTAAGTTCGCATTAGTTTCAATGGATTGAGACATTCAATTTGGTACCAAATTTATTCCAGTTAGGGATTTTTTCTGATTCTTTTTCTTAGGGTATTGTTATGGTTTCTTGGTATGTTGGTTCTGTTTGGCGATGTAGGTGGAAGATAGAGAACAGAGTTTCTTAATTATGTTTCTTTTGTTCACAATTATGTTGCATTGTCATTGAAACTTCTTGGTGAAAAGTATTTTTGGTCTAAGGTGGAATGAATTCTGTATCATGTGATAGCTGTGCATTATAAGATGTAGTTACGAATTTTGATGAATTCTTACTTCTGTAGGATGATGATAGTGATATGGAGTGTGAATTGGAAGCTTCTCCTGCTGTCAGTGTTGATGCAATAACGGAAGCTGTTGCGCATGTGAAAGTAAGTAAGCAGGAAATAGAAGATACATTTTCTGAGATTCTTTTTCTTTCCTCTCAAATTCTCTATAGCTTTACTTCATAAGTCCTGTTTCACTGCCATGCGTTCAGGTCTTCTGTATTAGACATTATTCTCTAGATTCATGTAGGTGAGTCCACAGACAGATTTTCAGAGATTCAGAAATGGTTTGGTGGATTTTGTATTGAGATTTATTTACTTGATAGCCCTGATTATGAGAGAACTAGAAGATTATGATTGCATTTTCCTTTTGTTGGATCTTTGGCTTTTCTTATTTTATAAGCACATGAAGTGCAGTAGAAAAGTTTTGTATTGTCTTTACCAAAAGTTGGATTTCGATGGCAAGTAGCTTACTTTTGTGTTTTCTCTTTTTCTCAAGTTTTCTATCGAAGTATTTTTAGATTGTTCGTTTGACTCTTCACTATCAGTGTTGTTTGATTTCTCTATTATGTTAAATACGAGAAATATTTGTGGACTATGTATGATCAGAATCTCGTTTGCATACCACCCACTATACAGTCTTCCTAATAATTGAGTGGAGGCTTCTATTCTGGGTATTGATGTCTGCTTTTCCTAATAATCCTAACGCTAAGTTTCCTCTGTTTTTTTTTTCCTCTTTTAGGTGATGGCTGCTTCATATTTGCCAAGTGATTCAGATATTCCCGAAGACTCAACAGTTGAGGCTCCCTTGACCATTAACATACCTTATGGTCTACAGAGGGGGACTCAGGAACCATCAGATTCGTTTTGGTCGTCAAGAGGAATGAATATCACCTTTCCTATTTCTCTTCAGAAAGCGGCTGAGGGACATAATGGAAATGGTCCAGCCAGTAACATGGCTCCTCGGAAGAGAAGAAAAAAATGGTCAGCTGAGGAGGATGAGGAGCTGATTGCTGCTGTGAAGCAACATGGTGAAGGGAGCTGGGCCCGTATTGCTAGGGAAGAGTTTGAAGGAGAGCGAACAGCCTCACAACTCTCGCAGGTTGTAATTTCATTTGACTACTATTGTTTCCTCATTTTCCTATCTTTGAATAATCTTCATAAAGTGCATCCTCTCATACATGCATCTTATGTAGTTTATGCATTCTTTCCTGTTTGTTACTCTGTGGCATATTCATGGGCTTTCTTAACCATCATGCATAGAGCCATTTCGTAGTCAGATTATGGTAAAGGAGTGGAGCTTCAAGTGAAGTAGGTCTCTAATTGCACTACAGAAAAATATAACAAGTATGATCATGGACTTGGAGTGTATAGTAACTAGGCATGAGGGGTAACGGTTTCCTCTGATGATAATACTGCCATCACTTCCTCATCTTTTTTCAGTTCGTCCCCTGTTCTTGGTAGTACTACCTGCTTATGCACTATTATCTGAATTCTGATGAGGATAGTGTTGGCTTAGAAGAGAAGAACCGTAGCAGACCCCTTGAAACAAATTTCATGAGCTCCTTATGCTCGTAAGCTTTTACGCCATGTATGTCACACTTTGTCTAGATGCAACTAGGTATCATTTCACACTTTTCTTTATCGGATCTCTGTTTTTTGGTAGAAGGGTGTCTCTAGCAACTATAACATAGAAACTATCAGCAGAACTGTGGTCATTGCTCTAGAAATATATTTGTTGTCATCTAGTTCGGTCTGGATGTGGGTTCTTCCCATCTTTCCTGGTTTCTAATCCAGGCAACGAATCTTTAAATAATTTAGTACTCTTGAAAAGCATAGAAGGCAGCTGCTGAAGGCAATAATCTTCTCTGTCCACCATTTTTGTGGATATTTTCTCGTCAGACTATTTCTGATGGTGCCAGGTATACTCTGTAAGTAGAAAGAAAAAAGATTTCCGGGGACAACTTTGTATGAGCATCTGTGATTCTTTTATTTTAACATGTTTCTTGCAGCGGGTTGGTGGTAACAAACTGAATTTTTTTATTTGCAGCGGTGGGGGGCTATGAAGAGAAGGTCTGATACTTCAAACACTTCTACCCAATCTGGCCTACAGCGAACAGAAGCACAAATGGCAGCTAATCGTGCTTTATCTTTGGCGGTGGGAACTCGGGTACCCTCAAAAAAACCTGCAGTTGGTACGTGTAACAGAAGATCCTTTCCAGCTAATTGTACTATACTATTTATTTGTTCGTCTAGACCCTGGCTATGTTATACGTGTTTTAATTGTTTTTTCTTGCGAAGTTAAATTATTTTAGTCCCAACGCATCTCTTAACCAGATTTGTCAATTTGACTGTGTTTGTTTAGGTATACCTCCAGTGGTTTCATCTGGTAACATCACTGGAGCACAAGCCAAAGGTGCCAACAGTGGTAGTTCATTGCAAGGCCAACAACAGTCCCAGCCAGTACTTCAAGCATTGCCACAGGCAGCAGCATCAGCTCCAACTGCAAAATCTCGAGTTCCTGCAAAGAAAACAACAGGAAATTCCACTTCGAGAGTGGAACTAATGGTAACTGCTAATTCAACAGCTGCTGCAGCTTGTATGTCTGGCCTGGCAACTGCTGTATTAGTGCCAAAGGTTGAACCAGGAAAGAACGCTGTTTCTGCGTTAGTGCCAAAGGCTGAACCCGTAAAAACCGCTTCCACAGCCTCTTTGTCTCGTCCATCAGGTGTATCATCAGCACTGAAAGCTGAGCCTGTAAAAACTGCTCCGGCAGCAGCGTCTTTTCCCCGTCCATCAGGTATTACCTCAGCACCTAAGGCGGCTCCTGTAAAACCTGCTTCGCCAGCCTCTTTGCCTTGTCCATCAAGTATTATATCAGCACCAAAGGCTGAGCCTGTAAAAACTGCTATGGCAGCAGCCTCTTTGCCTCGTCCACCAGGTATTATATCAGCACCACAGGCTGAGCCTGTTAAAACCGTCCCTGCTGGAGCAGCTTTGCCTCGTCCATCAAGTATTCAATCAGCACCAAAGGCTGAGCCTGTAAAGAGTTTTGCTACTCCTGGTACCAACACTCGAGCGGTTGGACCTTTAAGTTTAAGGCCTACAGTTAACGGAAGCCCAAACCACGCAATATCTTCATCACCTTCTAATAAGCCTTCATCTGTGGCTCCTCTCTACAAAGGATCTACAATTCAGAATAATTCAGTTCCTTCTAGTTTTGCGTCATCAAGGTTGGCCCCCACACAGAGACCCACTGCACCTACTGTAATGCCACAAAAGCCAACTATGGGAGCAGCAGTTACCACCTCTTCCAAGCCGGTTGGTGTACAGAAAGAGCAGACTCAGGGAAGCAAAACAAGCCCCTTGGTTACAACAACACTTCAGCCAAATAAAATCATCACAACAAACTCGGTGATTAGCACTGGAAAGCCGGCGGCTGCAAAAGTTGAGACTCCTACTACTCTTTTGCCTAAGAAAAACCAAGTAGTTGTCAGTTGTAATGATAAAAGTTCGTTGGAAAAACCGCCTGAAAAAGAGAGTAGTACTACGGTTCCACCTCCCGTGGTAGCTGCGGCCGAATCAAAACCCAAAGATGACGCGAGTAAAAGTCAAGATGTTGCAACCGTTACAGGGACGGAGCAGAAGAAGTTGTAGTTCATTTTGCTGCATTGTTTTGGTGCTTTCATTTATGTTTTTCTTAGGACTCGGACAAGATTATGATGATGTACAGTAGGACCTGTTAAATATGAGGTTCTTACTAGTTACTACTAATTTAAATATACTTCGAATTTCTTCAAAGTCTAGAAAACAGTGAAAGCAAGAAAATGCAGTTTGATTTGCATTTCATTTGTCTGCCACAAGTAAGCCAATAGTTTAGGTACAAGACCAAAAAAACCTATCAAAACAAGGAACTGAAATGGCAAAGTACAAAGAGATTGATTATTCAGGGAGCTTTCCAGGTTGCCTAACGTAACTAGACTGTTTTTGCAGAGCTGGACTTGGACTGACACAAGAGAAGAGGGATGATGCAGATTGCTTCTGTTGTCTATTCTTCTTTAACTTGACACCAAACAAGAATGATCGTAATGGAATCCTCGGTCTTCCACTCGACGAGCTCTTACTCGGAGTTGTTCTTGCTTCTGTTGCACGTGAGACCCCAAGATCCTCTTCCAGTTTACTCAAAATCCTCTCCGCTTCGGTTTTCAATGCTCTTACACGATCAAGGCCCGATTGAAGTTCGGTTGAGACTCTTTTGTTTTCCTGTTTCATGTTAAGTATCTCTCCATGGAACTTTGCAGCTTGGTAACCACTAATCTCTGAGTCACTTACTTTATTGCCCCCTGAATGAGCTGTGACTCTTGCAATCTCTTCTTGGATATTAGCTAACGATGCATACCTTCCCTGGAGTTCGTCTTTAAGAACCGCGCTGTT
This sequence comes from Cardamine occulta, assembly GCA_028015245.1. Classification (NCBI taxonomy): domain Eukaryota; kingdom Viridiplantae; phylum Streptophyta; class Magnoliopsida; order Brassicales; family Brassicaceae; genus Cardamine; species Cardamine occulta. Next base: position 4,117,759 of record CM051368.1, read on the forward strand.
CTCTAGCCATAACTGTAACTCTGTTCGAATCTCTCTAAGGTGTCTATAGATAGGCTTTGCCTCTGATGCAACTGCAGAATTACTACTACTTCTTGAAGATTCTTGATGTTGCTTGCTTTCGATTCTCAGTTTCGATAGCTCTGATTTTAGATCCTGAACTGTTGTCTGGTACTTCTGTATCTGATGTACTGATGTGCTAAATCTTAACCAGAACTCGAGATTCTCTTCCAACACCGCGTCAATATCAGCACGCACTTTGTCTTCCACAGCTGGAATATTTGTTCTCGGGCTGTCATCAACATCTGCAAATTTCACCCTAACCTCATTTGACTTTGTTCTTCCAGGTGTTCTCTTCATGTCAAGTCCTTGATGATGCGGTGTAGTGGCAACCGAAAAGTTAGAAGTTGGTGAAATGCTCACACTTTCGCGCTGTCCTTGATCATGTTCCAACTGGTTATTTCCTTCTACTTGATGTGGCGAACCTTTCATGGGCGTATCAAGTTTTCCGCGTAACGTCTGAATCTCTTCGTCTTTATAAGCAACAGCATTCTTGAGTTCTCTCAACTGTAATGCTAGCTCGAAGAATCCTTTACGGTTCTTCTTCTCAACATCACCTAACTTTCTCTTTACTTCTCTATAATCTCTTAGTACTGCTGTGTATTCGTCTAACAGAACCTTCTCTCTATCCTCCATCCCATCTGGTAACATCTGTCTCCAGTTTGGTGTCTCTTCATCCTCATCTTCAGTATTCAAATCTTCTGCTTCTGTTCCGAAACAAGTGCTTGCGGTTTCTGATAAAGCAAATGAGTCTTTCATCTCTGGTTTCTCTTCTTGAGCTCCTTCGTCGTCTTCACTCTCTTTAACTTCAAAGGACTTGTTCTTCGTCTTCTCCACGCTACTCCTTTCTGTCTCCTTTGAGCTTGACTTCAAATCATCTGTTCCTGATGCAACTGGCAATTCCTGGAAAATTCCACCTGCTTCGACATCTTCATCCATCTTCACATCTTGTAACTTGCCAGATAAATCATCAACAGTCAAATTAGCTTCCATGAATTGTTTCTGTAGATTCTTGTTCTGATCTTCCACTTTTTGGAATAGCTTTCTAACGTTTCTCAGCTCGTCTTCAAGAACGGTTATTCTCTGCTTCATATCGGTTGAATCCGAAATAAGAGACGCCTTGTCCTCTTCTAGACCACGGATATGTTCGTGTAAATCATCTGTCTCTGATCTTAATGTCTTCACCAATGCAGTATGAGAAGAAGCATTGGTCTCCAATGAAACAACTCTTTGTACAAGATCATCAATCTTCTCTGCAAGCTTCACAACAGTAAGATTCTCATTTGAATCTTCTCTCTCAGATTCATAGTTAGATTCTTGAACCACATCAGCTTCTTCTTCTACTTCATCTTTTGTCCTAATAACCTCATCATGATCATCACTTTCAGGTTTCTCAAATCTGTTCCTTATTGCTTCAAACCTTTCTTTAGCAGTAATGATCCTTCCCTTCTCAATTTCTGCAACTTCAACAGATTGCTTCTGTTTCTCCTCAAGCCTAGCAAGTGTGACCTTACAAGAACTCAAGGCAGTGCTAGCCATCAAGGTCCTAGCATCACTATCATCAATGGATGCACCAACACCAAACTCATCTTGTAAGCTACAAACTCTCTTCTGCATCTCAGCCACTTCATTCTCCAAATCCCAATACCTCTCATAAGACTGTTCATATGAGCTTCTCACAAACTCCTTCTCAGTCTGCAACGCTAAGATTCCCTTCTGAAGCTTATCAATCTCCTCCAAACCCTCTTCTTTAGTCAATCCCGAACTCACCATGGCCGCTTCCCGCTTTGCTAGAGCAGAAGCTACTGCCCCTTTCAGACCAGTTGGTCCTTTTCTAGACAACATCATAGACTGACTCCTGAAATCTTTCTTTTTTGGAATCTCCGGGACTTCAGGTATGTTGGTTCCCTTAGGAATAAGATGAAGATGCTTATGCGGTTTCCCTTCATAATCTTCATCACTATCATCCTCCAATGGAAACTGAACATGTTCAGGGAAAGCTGTGGCTATTGTTCGGTTTGCCCTTTGAAGCTCTTTAGATAAATGATCATAGCGTTCAGCTAATGCACGATACGATCGAAAAGCTTCCTCTACGAAATTAACAATCTCTGGCCTTTTACGGTAATACATCTCAGCTCTTTTGGCAAAAGTGTCTCCATCTTCATCTATTATCTTAAGAGTATATTCTACTTTCTCTTCCATATCTATAACACCAGAGAGCTCTTTGTTAATGGCACACAAGATCAAGAACATTGTTAGGTGAACTGTGAATCAGGAAAAGTTGGAACGTACCTTGAAGATTGTGTTCAAGCCATTTGGATTGCTTTGTACGGATGTGGCTGGCCCACCACCATGAATATGCATTGCTCGCTGCTCTCTGCAACATCTTTTTTGTACTAAGGAAGAAGAAGAAGAAGGCTCAAACATGGCCGGTGTAAAATTTGGAACTTTTGAGACTTTCAGGATCAGACAAGAAGAGAGAAGAAGCCTTTGTCCGTGTGTAGTGGACATGTCCGAGTATTTTGGTGGATCCTTTGATCAACCTTATTTTTAGGATGTGAACTTTGACATTTTAAAAAAAAGACAAGACCAATAAAAAATAAAGAAATGTGATGTTTTTTTCTTATTTACATTGCCCTGTTCTGTTTTCCTCTCATTGATAAATGCTTAAATGTATAGTTTGAATGTGTATGAGACATCAAATTCTAAATAGGCTAATTTTGGCACATCTTTTCTTGACTTTTTTGGGTACAAAACAATCCACAACATGTATTTTTTTTGTTGAGTCCAAAAACTAACATTGCAAAACCTGTTTTAAAGATCTAAAAGACCATTCTTTCGAGTGGGCTCCCTTATCATTTTTTCCAAACAGATTGCTCGAAACTGATCAAGATAACACAACCCTTTGAAATGGCTAGTACTCTAAACCTTAGGGCAGTTTGTTTGACCCATTCGGCTAGAGTGGTCTTTGGAATGTTATGTAAACTCTTCTCCCAGCTTGACCATATAGTTTTCTTAATATAGTTGTGAGGTTGAAAAGCGAAGTACACACTGAAGGATGTAGTCAAAGACGAATAGGAAATAGAAACTACAATGTTGTTGAAGCTACAATTCAATAGAAACTTCTCACATCATCTCTTCTTCTTAGTCGTCACACGAACTATTTTCCCAATGGAATCTTCATCTTGTCTCCGTCTAAGCATACCTCTAGTCTTCACTCCCACAACTTCTGATTCTAAACCCACATCATCCATTCTTGATTTCTCACATTCCTTGTCTGACTTAGGACTAGCAAAATCTCTTAAACTATCAACAACATTATCAAAAACCTTACCTCCCACAACCACTGAATCCAAACTCTCATAATCAATTCTTGATTTCTCACATACCTTAGTACAACCAAAGTCTCTTAAACTACTAACAACAACATCATCTTGTCTCCTTCTACGCATACCTCTAGTCTTCACTCCCACAACCCCTGAATCCAAACTCTCATCACCACCAATTCTTGATTTCTCACATTTCTTATCTAACTTAGGACAAACCAAATCTCTTAAACTACTAACAACATCATCAAAAATCTTATCTTTCAAACAACCCTCAAGAAAACAAAGATCCTGTAACCTATTCACAGGAATATCATCAAACGAAACATCAACATTCTTCTTCTCTTCTACAAATCCTTCTTCTTCATTCCAGTCATAAGGAAACCCTAAAAGAAAACGATTACAAACCTCATTTGAAATCCCGTTTTGTAAACTCCTCGATCGATTGATGAATCCATTGATACAAATTGTAATCCCATCAATTGCTTCGAGAGTGACACTATCATGCCGTTTTGTGATTGTTCCTGATGAAAATAGTCTTACTTCAGATCCACCTTTTGATTCGAATCCTGAAATACATAAAGTCTTCTCTTTTCCTTTCTTTGTTAGCCACCACTCGGATAATGTCACGGATTTTAGGTTTCCGATGGGAGTGATGGCTCCTAGTGAAAACGGTGTTCTGTTGGTTCCCGGCGAGGCATTAGGTTTCAGTGAAGCTCTCGTGAAAGTAAGTGGCGATGGATTAGATTCCGGTACCGATTTGAAGCGAGTACACTGTGAGGTACGGTGCGCTGAGAGAGACTGGAGTTTTGACTTCGTCGCCATCAAAATTGTCTTCAATGGTGTAACTGAGAAAATTCCAAAGTTAAATAAAAAATACTGAGAAAATTCCTAAATTACAGGAAGACCGGGACAAATTATCCGAACCGAGCTATACCGATTTGTAAATGTACGCTTTTTGGTTTGAGGTCGAATACACGATCAGTTCATTTTCTTTTCGTAATTTTGGTTTTCTGTTCAGTTTGAGTATGGAATAAAACGAAATTGTTTCAATTGTTATGCTCAACCCGACTTGTTACTACTGTTATAAATTGTGATCAACTGATCATAATGATCTTATTTAACCAAATTTTATCAAAATCGTGATGAACTAAGCAAAATTAGCCAAAATTTGTTCAAAGCTAAGCAAATTTTAGCCAAATCGAACAGTAATTTTGTAAAAATAACCAAACTAACAGAACAAAACAAAATTCGAATTACTAGAAAACCGAACCGAAATTATATTTTTTTGGTAATTCGGTTATTTACAATAATCAAATCTGACCCGAAAACTCGTATGCCCAAGGTCCGGATGGTCACGTCACAATGAGCATATAATTGGGCCTGAGCCAAAAATGGGCCGAGATATATAGTTTGGTCGGTGGAACAATTCATATATCCTACGGTCCATTTTGAAATTATTGATCACGTGGAAAATATTCTGGATAAGAGTCATATTTCATTTTGGTGAAAAAATTGAAATTATGCGGGACCACGAAAACTGAAATATCATCATTTCGTCTAATCCCAAAAAACTCGAAGGCGTTCGTTAGTGTTGATGAGGCTACGAATTGCTCTACTACAGACGCGTATTTTAGAGAGAGAGAGGGAGACGTCAACTCCTAGCGCACGTTAGCTAATACCGTGTTGTTTTGGGAAGAACGAAAGAAACTAACGATCAAGAAGAAGAAGAAGCGCACCGTTTCTATCTGATTTATTCTCATCTGATTTCTTCAGCTTCTTCTTGCTTCTCGTCGGTTGCTTCCGATCTTTCTGGATTTCTCATTTCCGTTCGTCATAGGTACGCGAATTCTTCAATTTTTTCTGGTTAATTTTGCATGAAACTAGAAGGATTCTAACGAGTTTTGCTAATCGGATTGTAATCTTGCTTTGATTACACAAAGATCGGCTTTAAATTAGTACAGTTTTGCAATAATTCGAAGAAATCGTCTCATTTGCTGTATCGTGACTTGCTTCAAGTTAGAATTATGCTAATCTTTTGTAATTATGCAAACTGTTTCATAGTTTTTGAATTTTTTTTGGTAGTTTTGAGTATGGAGATCGTATTACTGTTCAATGTTCTGCTAAGCTAATTCTTTATTATTTGTAGGTTTCTTCGCTAATTGTGTGTATAAACGAGCTTAATTGATCTTTTGTTATCTACACTTGGGATGATGATGCGCACTGTTTCTTTACCATTGTCTCATGATCTCAATGTTCATAAGATCCATGAAGCTTCTGGATACCATAATGTACGTAGTGTTGTGTTCCGATTTTAGATTTTGCTATCAATTTCTTGTGTTTTGATTACTTAAAATTTATCTGTTTCTGTGGGTGTCCAATTTTTTTTTCTTTTTTTTTTCTGCAGAATGTTGCTGGTAAAAATCGTGTGTATCTAACTCGGACTGGTCTTTCATCATGTGCCACGGTATCATCTGTGCTCATAGCATTGTTCAATGGTTTAGTTTCTTGCTCTGTGCATCTGTTAGTGCTTCTATGTGACTTTGTTCAAGCAATGTTGGTGTTGTGATGAACTCTCCTATAACTTCAGGAACTTTTTTGTTTTCAATTCTCATATATATGCTTCTGGGCCTGCTTCTATTGCAATTAAGTTTGTGTGTATGTATCTGATAGTTATGTTACTTATGTATAGCTCTCAATTAAATTAGATTCTGATGTGAGGGTTGTTAGCTTTGTGTTTGCTACTTAACTCCCCTCTTGAACATAGATTCATGTTTTAAGTAAAGTTATGGATATTTTTACTAGTATACGTTCACGTGGGCTTCTTATTAATGTTTCCTTTCCTGTTGTCTTAGAGACAAGACGTTTGGAGTCTTCAGCTTCTGGGGAGCTTGAGTGGTTCAATAGCCCCTGTATCATATAGGTGTAATGCATTCGTTTGCCGATCAGCTCTCTATCCAGGGAGTGGTAATGAAGGCCCCATTCTTAAATCAACTTCAGTAATATTCACAAGGTTACATGTTTGAACCTTTATTCACTTATACTACTAAATGAGTTCGGTGTGTTTAATGGAAAAAGTGCACACACACATCACATACTTTTTCTTACAACTGAGACCGATAAGAGACCAGTAGTTGTAATAGGGGGGTAGGATATCATTCCACATTTGGCGGTCTTTCAAATACATTTATACTTTTTAGTAATTAAAGCCATTTTACCTGAAATGTTTGTTATTGATATCAGGGCATATGATGCTTTACGCGGAAATCCTCATTTAATGAAACTAATTCCAGCAGTTGGGATTCTTGCATTTGCTACATGGGGTCTAACACCCCTTCTGCGCCTTGCCAGAACTACCATGTTCGAGGTGAGATGTCATTCCTTCACTTTTGGTTCCTTGAGTACTTGCTATAGTTTATATTATAAGTGGGTGTTTAATTCCAGAAGGGGAATGATGCAAATTCACAGAAGAGCAACACACAATACGTTGTTGTGTCATATCTTCAGCCCTTGTTGCTTTGGAGCGGAGCAATCCTTTTATGCAGGTAAATAATATCTTTGTTTCTTAACTAGTGAACTATCATATGTTTTTACTAAAACCAATATGGAATTGTCTCTCAGAACATTGGACCCAATAGTATTGCCTTCAAGTGCTAGCCAGGCTATTAAACAACGTCTTCTGAGCTTTGCTCGGTCTATGTCAACGGTGTTGGCATTTGCCTGCTGTTTATCAAGGTGAGAAAGAATTTCTATATACTGTTACTGCAAGAACACTGCTACGTTGAGCTTGACTCCTGAATTACTTGCTTAAGAATACAAGTCTTCAAAAGACTTAAATGACCTTACCACAGGTTCAGCATTTAGGTTCTTTCAATTAGTTGGAACTGATTGGAGAAAGAGCATGCTATTTGTTTCCATCCTTGTATATCTGTCATAACTTAGCTTTACAAAATGATTTTTCAGTTACTGAGCATGTTATTCAAATATGTCTTTTCTGCAGCCTACTTCAGCAGGCGCAGAAATTTTTTATGGAGACAAATAATCCTGCGGATACTAGAAATGTATGCCTCCCTACCCAAACTTGTATTCTTTTCGTGAATATGCAATTGGCATTCATTTATTTCTGTTTTTCTGAAGGAATAAACTCTCTAGAGATAGATGTACAAAAACTCAGTTGGCTGATACACAAGTTGTACTTGAGATTAGATGATGATATCTTTTACGACTCTCCAGCTCAGGGATTCGGAAATATGTTTATTTGTTTTTTGTTATTCAGATGGGTTTCAGTTTTGCTGGAAAAGCTGTTTACACTGCTGCATGGGTTGCTGCTGCTTCACTGTTTATGGAGCTGTTGGGTTTCTCTACCCAAAAGTGGCTAACAGCTGGGGGTCTGGGGACAGTACTGCTCACACTTGCTGGTCGTGAGGTGCGGTCCTCTCTTTGTGGAAACACTTGAGCATACTAAATATTTTTAACAGTGGGACAATAATACGTTTTGTGGATGGTGCAGATACTTACAAACTTTCTTTCAAGCATTATGATTCATGCTACGCGGCCCTTTGTTCTTAATGAGTGGATCCAGACCAAGATAGGAGGCTATGAAGTTTCTGGCACAGTAGAGGTCTTTTAACTTGTCAATATATTTTTGTTACCACAGGCTACATTAGATTTTATTTTTTATTTGTATTCATGTCACTGGCTTCAGACAGTTGTCATTTTTTCTTTTTCCAGATGAGCTTTGTTTAATAGAAATTGACTCTGCTTCTTTTTTCAGCAAGTCGGTTGGTGGTCACCTACAATTATCAGAGGTGATGACCGTGAAGCTGTACATATTCCTAACCATCAGTTTAGTGTTAACATTGTGAGGAATCTCACTCAAAAGACGCATTGGCGCATCAAAACACATCTTGCCATCAGTCATCTTGATGTCAGCAAAATTAACGTGAGTTTTACACATATTTTTATCCCTGAACTTTTAAATGCCTGCTGGCGTGTTCAATGTGACAAGTTATTGTATTATTTTTCAACTTTACAGAATATTGTGGCTGATATGCGCAAGGTGTTGTCTAAAAACCCTCAAATCGAGCAGCAAAAGATACACAGAAGAGTCTTTTTGGAAGATGTAGATCCAGAGAACCAAGCCCTTAGGGTAAGAAGATGCCTTCTGTCTGTTTCACATTAATTAGATTTAATATCTATTTCTGATATTGCTGCAGATCCTAATATCCTGTTTTGTAAAAACATCCCGTTTTGAAGAATACCTGTGTGTTAAGGTATGTAAAACTTAATTGACACTTTTTATCACTGTAGTGTGTCTCTTTGGCTGCTAAATCAGATCATTCAAATTTTGTATATTTCACCTAGGAAGCAATTTTGTGTTCATACCACACATGTGTATACATGCAACTCTTTTGACATGTTTTCATAACTTTCCCAAGGTATCGTTTTGTGTGCAATCTATGTGTACTTGTGTGTGTCTCTGAGCATATGTGCCTGTGTCTCATGTGCTTATGTCTGTGTGTGTGTGTATATCTGCATGTCATGTGGATAAGTATCAGGATTGAATCTTATGATGAACCTTATAATATGGCATGAGCTTATGTTATAGACATTTGTATTTTCGAACAGGAAGCAGTACTCTTGGATCTTCTTAGAGTTATTAGTCATCACGGGGCACGTCTAGCAACTCCCATTCGTACAGTTCAGAGGATGCGTAATGAGGCTGAGGTGGACAGTGCAGGATTTTCAGACATCGCTTTCAATCAAGCAGCAATGAACCGTCGATTCATGCTGATTGAGCCATCCTACAAAATCAACAGTGATGACAGCGCAAAGTCCTCCTCACCTAGCTCAGTGCAAAAAAGTGAAGAAAAGGACCTCCAAGAAGAACCATCGGAAACCAAGGATGAAACAGAAAACAACGGATCAGTGTCGGTTTCAAACGCCAAAAAAGAGAAACCAAAAGAGGCTCTCAGTTCCAACTACAGTGCAGGCACCAAGGGTTCATCAACCTCAACATCAGACCAGCCAGTAGCACAAAAGTCAGAAGAGAAGAAGAAAGTGGGAGATTCAAAGAAAGCAGAGAAGGATGAAGTTTCTGATGGAGAAGGTGCGACAGAACAGACATTGAAATCAAAAGCAAGACAAGGGACCGAAAAGAACAGTGGAGATTCGAAAGCTCGAGATGCCGGTGGGTCAGGTACCAGTTCTTTGCTAGAGGAGAACATTGTTCTTGGTGTTGCGCTGGATGGCTCAAAACGAACACTCCCAATCGATGAAGAACTCGAGGCATCTAGTGCATTAATGGAGTCTGAAGAACTTGGTATTGGATCGGAATGATTGGAAGGAGAAGATGTAGGAGAAATTTGTGTTCCAACCAATTTGCTGTGTTTGTAGAAAGTAACAAACAGAAATGGGGAAATGAGCGCGACTCTGTTATGTTTTTTTAGTGTAGAGGATTGCGCCATTTCATCTCTGTACATAATTCAGGACTCAAAAACTCAAATAGTAGTTTGATTCGAGTGGATAGTTTGAAATTTTTGTGTTTAGAAAATTCATGAGGATCAAATTTGACTATTCAAATCCAACGGGAACACTTCCAAAACGATATACCAAATACACTTTGAACTTCGAAGATCTTACAAACAGAAAGAACATGACATGTAGTTTACATACTAATGAAAATACAGTACAGCAAATCAAACACATTTGAACAAACTGATAAAAGCATCAACAAGGCAAAACCATGCACGGCGCCAAGGTGAATCAAAGCAAAGAAAGAGAATAAACGTGATACACGTTACGCCATAAGTGGCTGCAAGGCTCCAGTAAAAGGTCACCATATCGATTGATGTTTCGTCATCTCCGTTTTGAGAATCAGATCCACGGAACACGGTAGTGTTGTTATCATCACAACTTTTGTTTATGACTGATCCGCAGAGATGAGGATTACCAATGTAGTTGGTTTCATCCAAAGTAGAGAATTTACCTTGAGTTGGAATGGAGCCTGATAGGTTGTTGTAAGACACATTGAATACAACCATATAGTCTAACTTGGATAGATGTTGAGGGATCGGTCCATGCAACGCGTTAAATGAAAGATCAATGCTCTCTATATCTGTAAGATTGGAGAAGCTCTCAGGTATTAAACCTGACAAGGAATTGTGAGAAAGATTCAAAGCACGTATTCTCTGAAGATCCCCCAACTCTCTCGGGATTTCACCACTGAGTTCATTACTTGAAAAATCCAATCCAAACATGAAGTCGAAACTTCCTCCAGTATAAGAATCATATCTTCTCTTTGATGCAAATTCAACTCTGAAATTCAAATCGGTAGAGTAGTCCGGAGAAAACTCATATGGTAAAACCAAAAATTTATGATATGCTCCCAATTCATTATCCAAATTGAGAATAACTGATAAACCATACCCATCTACTTCATATCCCAAGCTCCTTCCAAATGATATATTATTGAGACATGAAGGTATAAATCCATTCAAACTATTGTTGGCAAGATCCAAAATCTTGATGCTTCTTAGACCGCAAACATTAGTAGGAATAACACCCGTTAATGTATTACCCCTCAACATAATAGAAAGAACGTATCGGTTGTTGAAAAAGCTTGGGATCGTCCCAGATAATTTGTTGTTCCGCAGATCGAGAACTAAGAGATTTTCTAGCAATGTACCTGGGATCGAACCACTCAGCTCATTGTCATTTAGGAACAACAGACTCATACTATCACTGTTGAAATGTGATGGCAAACTCCCTGAAAACTTGTTACTAGAGAGGTCCAAAATTCTAATAAGAGGTATGTTAAAGAGTTTGCTTGGTATTGTACCTTCCAAAAGGTTATTTGAAGCCAAAAGAAACGTGAAAGAAAAATCACCCAACCAATGTGGAATGATGCCTCTTAGATAGTTATTCGACATGTCAAGCACTGTTAGACCAGTTGAATGATGCAGTCCAGCTGAAATCCCAGTAAATTGATTGTTATCAGCAATCAAAAAGGCCAAAAACTTTAAATTTGTTGGTGCTGGAAAAATCTGGCCATTAAATTTGTTATGTGAAAGCTTGAAAAAGCTTAAAAAAGCACAACCCATGAGAAATTTTCTTGGTAGACTGCCAGAGAAGTTATTATGAGATATGTCCAAGAATTGGAGCATTTTCATCTCTCCCAATGAGGATGGTAAATTTCCTTGTAACCTATTATTCGAGAGATTCAAGTGTCTTAGATTTGGAAGTATGTTTCCGATATCTTCTGGCAACTGTCCATCAAGATCATTAGTTGACACATCCATAACGTGCAACCTATGAAAAAGTATTGGAAGGAGAATGGTGAAAGAGTTGTTTTGCAAAAGCAAAACCTCAAGTTTTGGATTTTGCACCAGAAACCAAGAGGGAAACACTCCAGCTAACTTGTTGTTCGAGAGATTAACTAGACGCAAGTGTTTTTGCTGTTGAAGAAAGCTAGGAGCAGTTTCCAAATTACAATATTGTAATTCGATGACACTCAACTGAAACTTTGGTTGCCATGTGATTTTAGTCTCTATTTGCAGCAAATTAGATCTTGATGAAAGTTTGAACACCTTGAGTTTTGAGAGGTTGGTGATCATATCGAAAGACCAAAAACCCTCAAACACATTATCAGATAATGATAAGTATTCAAGGGAAGTGAGATTACCGAAAAGAGATGGAAGTCTCCCATTGAGTTGATTTGAAGAGAAATCAAGAATTTGGAGTTTGGTTAAGCTACCAAAACACAAAGGAAGTCGACCTACAAGTTTGTTTCGACTTAGATCAAGTTCCCGCAGATCCTTCAGTTGACAAAGTCCTGCAACAATCACATGAGAAGATACAAGAAATATGAGAAGTCTTTACGTACAAGTCAAAACTATAAATGTTACTGCATCCGTTTCATATTAAGTGTCGTTTTAGAATTTAATTTTTTTTCAGAGTTTTATGTTTTCAGTGCATATTTTTATACGATTTCCAATTTTATCCTACTGTTTTAATCTATTATCCAATGAAATAAAATTATATAGTGTATTAGTTAAAGGTAAAACAGAAAATCCAATTGTTTTCTAATTAATATATGTGATAAACCTTAAACGCCACTTAATATGAAACAGAAGCAGTTTCAAATAAAGGCATGTTGTTAAAATTAATACACTTGCACATGTACAACTTGTAGCCATAAACAATAAAAACTTAGCTCTGTCCTAGCAAATTAAAAAATGATGTTTTACACTTTGAATTGTATTAACATACCTTGCTCTTCCAATGATCCGGAAAATTCGTTATTACTTAAATCCAAAGCTTCCAGCTTACGTAAATACGTAAAGTCTACAATAAGGTAAATATATAAGTTGAAAAATAATGTTTAGAGGTCACAAGACTCACAACGCAAAAGAAATTGAAAAAAAAAAAAAGTAGATGTGGGATATACGAAGAAATTTACTCTCAAACCTGGTATATGGCCATGGAACATGTTTTCACTCAAATCCAGCAGTTTTAGATTTCTCAAATCTTTTAGTTCTGCACAATAGGAGTCCACAAACAAGAGTAAAGAAATTAAAATCTATTTAGAGAAAAAAAGAGAGATTCTACATGCAAGTTATTTACAAATATAAAAATTGAACATACCTTTCATCGGAAAAGTACCGTTTATATAGTTTCCATGAAGAATCAAAGTTGTAAGCGATGAGGCAGCATTCAAAAAGGGTAAGACACTCTCATTGACTCCATTGTAACTAAAATCCAAGATCTCAAGTTTTTTCAGTCTCCCAAGGCTTTTATAACCTACAAACCAAAAATCAATAAAGCTCAGAAAAAAATAGATATGATTTATTTTTGAACTTGCGCAGATGGAAGTTCGGTCACAAAGATGATAAATAAATAATTAAAAGATATACCATGGATATTGTCAAACCAGTCCGTACACCTGAAATTAGTTAAGTTTAGGATCTGTAATTCTCCAAAGGGATAGAGCAAAGAAAGATTTAGGGGAGGATTATCATTATATGTATCGTTCAGTAAAAGGCCGATCACACGCCCGCTGGTAAGATCACATTTGACTCTTTCCCATCGGCAACAGTCACTGTCCGTGTCATTAGGCCAATCATATGGCAACTCGAAGTTTCCATACGCCTTGAACTCCAACAAGCCTTTTCTCTCGGTCTCGATGCAACTTTTATACCCATGCATCTGCAATGATACTATCATTACCATGACCCATGTCGCGCAAAAGAACTGTGGCATAAATAACATCGACATTTGACAAAAAATCAGCAAAAAAAAAAAGAAAAAAGAAGAATAGGGAAGAGACGTTTTAGTTCGATGACTTTAGAACTCCTGGAAGTATTCATTCATCAGCCATTTATCAAAACAAAAAGTTAGTCATCCTCAAGTCAATAACTTGGTAAAACTAACAAGAATATATTGTGTCATTCAATCGAATATCAACAAGAAGAAACTTCGGTTATATTTTGTTAATTAATTAGACGTGGTCTCCAAGACTAAAATATTTTTTTTGGCAGAAGACTTAGAGTTTGTTAATGGGTTTAAGTGTTCAAAGGTTTATATGATTATTCTGTACGTTGTCCCTTAGTTGTACCAACTACCATGTCATCCCCAAAGAAGAAGAAATAATTAACAACATAATCCACGCCTAGTCGCCTAGACTCATTTGGAAACTGGGCTTGACAGCCCATTCTTTTCATCTTTTAAAAATGGTTTAATTTCTGGTTCTGTGATTGGCTTTTTTTTTCTGAAAAAATGAATGTGATTGGATTATTGGCAGGTGGATATGGCATGTGACAAGGCAATGAGTGATGAGACGCATCCTGTGCCGAAATTTTCTTGTTCTTCTCACGATAAGCCTTTGCCACCTTATTTTGCAGTATATGCGATTATGATGAACAACTTCTCCAAACAATAATTTTACGATGCAAATTTTTCTCGACAGCCAGTTCTGCATGTATAACATTCTTACGATGGACAAGCTCTCTCCGCAACACTCATATCTATAATGGACGGTTCTGCATGTACGTACGACATCTCAATGATGGACAAACTCTCTCTGCAACACACGAGACCACGACATACAATTAAATTTGTAGCACTCTGACACCTTTGAAAAACTTTGCATCCACTAATCTGTGGATACCGGATCCGACCCTCGAAATATATAAAAAAACTTGTGAAAGAAAATATATTGCTTAAGAAAAATATGTAAAAGATGTATATTATTGTTTAGGATGATTGAAAAAATAGTCTCCTTTACAAAGCATTAGGGGACTATATTTATACACATCAGAGACTTAAATGCTGCTAATTAATTCTATGATTATTCTTAAACTGTTGGTTTCGATTCTGCTTTAATTGTCATAACGTCTTAACTTTTGAACTTGATTGGACTTTCTTTGGGCTTTTATTCCCTTAACTTGTCAGATGTTCGTTACTCCGCAAACCCCCACCTCGTTCCTCCGAATTCCTTGGTGGTTCACCAGATCTGATCCGGTAACCAATAATTGCCCCCAACTCTTGCGAGCTGAGCAGCAGCTCGGGAGACTTATGTGATTAATGCGGACGCCTTCCTTTTATTTTAATCCTTTAATTTGCTTTATGTCTTGTCATCATATCCCTTAGATTTTGGAGTTCGGCTGATCTGATTGCCTTGACACACGTCGCCATTTATTTCAATTTTTTTTTATTAAAAAAGCGGAAAAACTCCTTCACTTCTCTACTACTCACAAGACAGTTTTCTCCTTCAGTTTATAGGTAAAAACCCTTTCCGTTTTTTCTATTTTTCTTTCTTTGTAATTTTGCTTTGTCTTTTACTCTCTTTTCTCTCTTCGCCGGAAAAATTCTTTAGTGGTGCAAGACTCCAGTAAAAGGTCACCATATCGATTGATGTTATCATCACAACTTTTGTTTATAGCTGATCCACAGAGATGAGGATTACCAATATAGTTTGTTTCATCCAAAGTAGAGAATTTACCTTGAGTTGGAATGGAGCCTGATATGTTATTGTACGAAACATTGAATACAACCAAATAGTCTAACTTGGTTAGATTTTGAGGTATTGGTCCGCGCAACATGTTAAACGAAAGATCAATGCTCTCAATATCTGATAGATTGGAGAAGCTTTCAGGTACTAGACCTGACAAAGAATTGTGAGATAGATTCAAAGCACATATTCTCGTAAGATCTCCTAGCTCTCTTGGGATTTCACCAGTAAGTTCGTTACTTAAAAAATCCAATCCAAACATAAATTTCAAACTTTCTCCAATGTAAGAATCATATCTTCTCTTTGTTGCAAATTTGACTGAGAAATCCAAATAGCCTGATTAATCTTGATCAAGCTCATGTGGTAAAACCAAAGACCTAGAATACACCTTTAATCCATGGTCCTCATAACTAATGCCAAATGAAGATACACGATCAGGATCATCTATCTCATAGTCTAAGCTTCGTCCAAAGGATACACTATTAAGACATGAAGGTATAGACCCGTTCAATCTGTTGTTGGCAAGATCCAAAACCTTAATGCTCTTTAGATCACAAATACTAGGAGGAATATGACCTGTTAATGCCTTACCCCTCAACATAAAATAAAGAACATACCGGTTGCTGACAAAGCGTGGGATAGTCCCTGATAACTTGTTATTTCGTAGATCGAGTAGCATGAAATTTTCTAGCAATGTACTTAGAACCGGCCCACTGAAATCATTATCATGGAGGTACAACAAACCCATATGCCGACGGTTGAAGTGTGAAGGCAAGTTACCCGAAAACTTGTTTCTAGATAAGTCCAAAAGTTTAATGTCGGATATGTTAAAAAGAGTGCTTGGTGTACCTTTTAGGAGATTATCTGAAACTGAGAGATATAAGAAATGAAAGCCTACAAGCCAACTTGGTATGACACCTTGTAGATAATTATTTGACAAGTCGAGAAATATTAAACCCTTTGAATGAAGCAATCCATCCGCGATCCCCGTAAATAGATTGTTATCCGCAATCAACACCATCAACAACTCCAACTTTAGTGGCAAAATTTGGCCACTAAACCTATTGTATGAAAGCTTCAAAATACTTAGTGAAGAACAACCAGTGCAAAATTTCTTTGGTAGACTACCAGAGAATTTATTATGAGATAGGACCAAGAAGTAGATCTTTTTCATAAAGAATATGGCATATTCCCTTGAAAACCATTATTCGAAAGATTCAAGTTTCTTATATTCAAGTACATGTCCGATATTTTCGGGAAGTCGTTCATCAAATTTGTTGATAGATAGATCCAAACTGTGTAGAGTATGAACAAGTAGTCTTGGAAGATGAAAGATAGTAAAAGAGTTGTTCCATAAAAGCAAAACCTGAAGTTTTGGAATAGTTCTCAAAAAACCAAGATGGAGATATTCCGGTCAACTTGTTGTTGGAGAGATTGATTAGACGCAGATCTTTTTGGTGTTGAAGAAGCTAGGAACCGTTTCCAAGTTGCAATATTGTAACTCAATAACACTCAATTGAAACCTTGGTTGTAAAGATATTTTTGACTCTATCTGGAGCAAACTAGATTTTGATGAAAGGTTGAACGCCTTGAGTTTAAAGAGGTTGGCGATTAAGTCGAAAGAGAAAATACTCTCGAACTCATTATCTGAGAGAGATAAGTACTCAAGAGAAGTGAAACTACTTATAAAAGATGGAAGTGTCCCATTGGAGTTGGTTTGAAGAGATATCAAGAACTTGGAGTTGAGTCAAGCTACTAAAACACTGAGGAAATGGACCTATATATGAATTCGTTTTGACTCAAATCAAGCTCCTGCAAATGTTTCAACTGACAAAGTCCTACAACAGTGACATGCAGAGGCACAAGAAAATTAGAAAGTTTATTTTCTTAAAAATAGTTAGTTGACAAACGCACTTTTTAAAAATTTAATTTTCAAACGACTATATTTTAAAAAAAATTGCTCAAGAAACTAACACATTTTTCAAAAAATTACTGATTACCCAAAATTGTTTCACGTAGATAATTTTTTTGTATAATAATATATGTTCACGATAAGTGATTATAGTTTTGCCTAATACTTTCATAGATGAGTGATGAAATTTTCATGTACTATAAAATATTACTTCTCAACTTAAACTTTAAAATGCTTTATATAGACGAGAAATAAACTTAAAGGAATGTTTGAAAAAACCTTCTTAAAACTTGTATCCATAGATGATGTTATCATAGACTCATCACAAAAAGTTAACCTTAACTTTTTTTAATAAAATGTTATAATCTAATTAGTTTGTAGGTACATACCTTGTTTTCCCTAGAATCCAGAAAATTTATTATCGCTTAAATCCAATGCATGGAGCTTATGCAAAACCGCCAAGTCTGCTATATAAGACATATATATTTTGATAAAAGGTTAACAAAGATATATTTGAAAAAGAGAATATAATAACTATCGAAAGGCCTAGATCTCTTCGTCGGTCAATGAAGAGAATGAGAGGTAAAAAATCACTTTGGTATACATTTACCTGGCACTGGACCAATGAGCAAGTTCTCACTTAGATCCAACAGTTCTAGATTTATCAAGTCTTTTATTTCTACCCAATAGATGACCACAAACAAAACAAGAATAAAGATGAATTGGAAATATGTTTACACTTGATATTTTCAACTTCATAAAAATCTGAAAGTGGGCGTACCTTTCATGGGGAAAGTACCTTCCATATTGTTTCCATGAAGAATTAAAGTTTTAAGCGAAGAAGCGGCATTTAGAAAGGGTAAGACACTATTATTGACTTCGTTGTTACCAATATCGAGGATCTCAAGTTTTTTCCAATCTCCCTAGGCTTCTATAACCTACAAAACAAAAGAATTTGTAGTTAACGACACAATCAAAAGTTTTTATCCATTATCCAACCTCAAGTCAATGACTTGGTAATAATATCGATGATATTTTGTGTGGGAAATCAACAGGAAGAAATCTTTAGTATCTTTGTTATTTGTTATTTAATTAAATCGTATACTTCAAGAAGATTTTGGCAGAAAACTTTGACTTTTCTTTTATGGATTTAAGCGTTTATTTGGGTTATTTTATAAGTTGTTTGTCCTTGTTAGTACCACGTCATAGAAGAAATAATTAACAACATACAAGTCCAACTAGACATGTCAATTAGGGCCATAATCCAGGCCAGGCCTAATCCGATATTCAAAAAATAGGATTGGGATCTAGATGATTATGAGTTCTAAAATTAATGTCACTCATCTGTTGTTTCTAAAACTTTTACCATTGCAATCCGTCTGTATAAAAACTTATTGCTACTCTATCTGTAAGTTAAGATCATACTACAGTCTATATGGTTGTAATGTATGTAATCACCTGAGTTACTCAAACTATGACAGTCTTGTTGATTAAAAAACAAAAAGGATCACGTGAAAAGTTTGCGGGATTTAGAGGATCAAATCACAAAACACACGTCTTAAGAGAAGCAAGAAAGATGAGAAACGAAGAGAAGTCGGAAGCGTGCAGATTCAAGGATGTGACAAGCTACCAAATCCACCTTCCCTAAAAAGGTGGGAAAGAAAAAAGGAGATACGCACATAAGAAAAAGAAGAAGAACAAGAGAGGGGAAGTATGTGTGGGAGACTATGAAAGAGATGTGTTTGATATAGCCATCGGGTAGCCAGCCTTAGGATATCTATTTCAGATTCAAGTCATTTTGGTGATGTTGTATAACTCTGTATGAACAATCTTGGGTTGTAAGAGTGGTTCAATAGGTAGTCTTAAGTTGACATGATTCAGTTTGTGAGTTGAGGTTAATTTAATTGTAATTAAGAACTTGTGCTAAGAAACTTCCGTCATCGAATTCAATGTAGTGACATAATATTATCTCATGAAAAAAATAAAAAATACTCACTCATTCATGAGTTTTTATACTTTGCGCCATTTAACTTGTGTAAATAGTTAACGACTCAGAAACTCAAAAGTAGTTTGAATTTTTAATGTGTTTAAAAAAATCATGAGAATCAAATTTCACCATTTAAATCCAACAGGAATAAACCGATATACCAAATAAACTTTGAACTTCGAAGAGTGATATATTGAATTTTTTCCATCATTTGGTTTGCATTTCTCATGAACTTTTAATGTTTGCATCGCATATTTAGGTATTTAGGTGCATGATTGCATATTTTCTTATTTTATAGGTATTGGAGTGAGATATGCAACAAAAGGGATAATTTGGATGCAAATAATAAGAATGATCATCGAGAGCTAGTCCAAAGTGTCTGAAACATCTGCTCAGATGAAGGCCTTCCCTTGATATTTAGCTTCAGAACCCATAATACAAGTTATAGAACATTTAGTTAGCTTTCCAATGACAGTATTCTCCAGTGATTTGGACCAGCGGTTAAGGAGATAGGACCTATTTAGTGAAGACAGGTATGACCCAACAGCCTTATGCAGTGGTTTCGTGTGCCCACTGGAGAAGTGACGAGACCCACAAGGGGATCTATCGAGCATTCCCAATGGCCATGTGACACCGCTGTGATGCTTCCAAATTTCATTTTTTCATCTCCTAAACCGAGTCATACCTCGTTTAGTTGGAGTTGACAAAGCTTGTTTGCTTCCTCCTATAAATACCAAAAAAAACTTAATATATTGTCTTATGCTTGTTTTTAAACATTCTCTTTAGCCACTTTTGGGTTTTAAGAAACTCTTTTTATGAATATCTTGAATTCAAGTTATCAAATCTCTTTTTATCTTTAAATATTTTATCTACTTATATTTAAATCATGATTATGTAAAGATTAAACCAATTGATTTGTGTTATCAAGATAGATTGTGAGTAGTCTTTTAGATGAGTTAATGGTTGGTTGATTATGGTGATATGATGGGTTGATGATAATGTTTAGGACTAGATCTTAGGTTATTCTTCATTTAAATTGATAGTAATGCTAGATTTAAGATTGTAATTGAGAATCTAGATCAATAGGTTTTTATGCCCGAAAAGTGTACAATGAAATGCTTGAAAGAACCTAAATGATTTTTCTTTCTTAGCCTATGGAAATATTTGATTAGGATGATTAGTTGTTGGATTAGACTTTATCATATCTAATAAAGTAAGATTTCTCTAAGGAGAAGCTCTGAGACGCTGTCATGTGTCACTTTTCAAATTAACATGTTTACTCCCTCTTTTCAAATTAACATGTTTACTTTCTCATCAAATATCATGATTATAAAAATCAAAGAATCATAATTTGTTTTATTTAGATTTAAATATATTATATCAAAACTAATAGAAATTGTATATTTTTCTTGAGACCACACATTGTTTTTATAAAAAAAATTCATCATTCAAAGTAAAATCTTAACATGAAATTATTTTATCATAATAAAGTAAAGTTTTGCTAAGGAAATTATTTTAACAGGTGAAACAAGAAGTTCGTCTTCTGGATACATTCGTCACTTTGATACCACCGCGTTTAAGTCTTTTCAAGTCATGTTTGTTAAAGCTACCATCAATGTACCAAATACCCAATATATTCTTGATTGTGAATGATTGACCAAATTTACTATCCAACAGATGTTGCATCTTATATTTGATGCCACTCAAATCAAATCCTGGTTGTACTAACACATTCATGGAATTTTCAAAATCCAGGAAATCATAGAGATGAGGTATTTGACATTCAGCCGTCAGATTCTGGATGATACCAAAATTTCTATGACACTCGGTTTTCTCAAGATGACCAAAGGGTGGAGATTGAGGTTGAAGAGGTTGAAGTTGAGGTTGACCTGCTTCAACTGTGTTCCTCTGACTTTGAGTAAACTCTACAAAATTACATTATCACATTATCACAAGAACAAGAACGTGGTTAAAGATTTATCATTCTTTTATTGGTTATTTAACTTTCTAATGAGTATTCACAAAAGATTTAATCGGTTATCACCAATGCCCAATGCTTAAACCTATAACCGATTAAAAAATGTTAAAGCTATTAAATATTTTCTTAATAACCGATTCGATGGATACGAATTGAATCTCTTATCGCCAACGCTTAAGAAACTCAATTTCTCGAGAGTTTTTAGAGAATTCCATGGGAATTTTCCAGAGAATCCAGGTGAGTCCAGGTGGCAAAGATGTCGTTGGATTCTGTTTCTCCAAAGGCGGATCTCAATTTGTGAATATTTTTTACTTCTTGATTATGGTTGGATCTCGATGAAGTGGCCGGAAGTAGAAAAAGAAGAAAAACGATAAATAATCGCTGGAATATTGGTCGTTTTGATTAAACAGAAGCTGCTAACAGACAATTTAACTCAGTAAACGTGTTTCGTCTCTTGATTTAATGTTGTGCCTAAAATGGCATAGTCAACATAAGTTAACTATTTAATCATGAAATCAATAAAAATTTAAGCATTTAAATATCTGTATTTTGAAAGTTGAAGATTTAAACATCTACAATTTGAAAGTTGAATTTTTTTAGTAAGAGAGAAACAACGTCATTTTGATTAAACGAAAGCTGCTAATAAAAGCTTTAACCTTGTTAACATGCCCCGTCTCTCGATTTAATGATGTGTCTCAAATGACATAGTCAATATAATTTAACTATTTAATCATGAAGTCAACAAAAACATAGGCATTTAATGTCATTTTGAAAGTTGAGGATTTTAACATCAACAATTTGAAAGTTGAAGTTTTTTTGAAATTATATCTCCTGTCATGTGTCACTTTTCAAATTAACATGTGTACTCCCTCTTTTCAAATTAACATGTTTACTCCCTATTCAAATATCATGATTATAAAAATCAAAACATCAGAATTTGTTTTATTTAGATTTAAATATATTATATCAAAACTAATAGAAATGATATCTCTTTCTTGAGACCACACATTTTTTTTATAAAAAACATTCATCATTCAAAGTAAAATCTTAACATGCAATTATTTTATCATAATAAAGTAAAGTTTCGCTAAGAAAAAGTTTTGAGATGTTGTCTTGTGTCAATTCTCAAATTAACATTCTTATTTGTTCTTCAAATATCTAGTGAAGGAATATGTAATTTGATTGGTCTTGTATTTTATTTTATTTTTTTTATAAAACTTAAATTATTTTACCTAAGATATAGTAATTAATGTATTCTTTAAAATAAATTAAAAAGAAAATGAAAGTGACATAATATTTAAAAATTATTAGATGATGTATCATGACATTTTATGGAGAGTTCCCTTCGTCCTTCATATACAAAAGGACCTTTCTTTATGTTCTTCCATTTTTAGTTACTTTCTCCTCGGCTTTCTTAAAAAGTAACATTTTCTACAGCAAAAATCAATAGCTATACCTTCCTGTACATTTAAATCTTGATTCACTATCAAAGCTACTTTTATTGGACCATAATACCAAACTTTCCAAGAAAATTTACATAAAAAGTGGTAATGAAAGATGTCATTTAATGTAAGCAACTGTACATCCATGGTTGATAGGATTTGCCTGCTCATATCTTGAGACACAAGTGTGCTTGCTTAATTTCTCAAGCACCAGCTCTTTTATAACGCCTGTCCCCATTCCATGAATTATAAAGAGGATTGAGCCTGTGTCTCTTCCTGAGATGGCCATGTCTAGTTGGCGAATTGCTTCTTCTGCTCTCATTCCTCTTAGATCCAATGTGTTCTTTGACCTTTGAATCCGCACGGGTTCGCTCTGCATCTGCAACACACTCCCTAGATCTTTCATGTTTATCTGTGCAAGTATCAAAGATCTCATGTTATTTTAACTCAAATCAGCATATTACTATCAGATCACAAATTGATGTTTAAAATCATCTCAGATGCTGCAAAACACACACGGATCGATTGAGTCAGGTGGTTTAGTCTTTGAGGATCCACAGTACCACTTTCATCAACTTTTGAACATTAACAAATAGCCGTATAAAGTATAAACTTTCAACTTTATTACTATTACTATACCTGTCTCTTAGAACGTACAGAACGATTAGATGTTTGACTGATTGCGCTACGAGGAAGAGGCTTTATGTCCTTCTTTTTATGCGTACTCTTATCTTACCATGTTGAACTAGAACTGTTTCATCATCTCCAGGTTCTTCAACCACAGTACCTAACTTACCTCCTAGTCCAGTCACAAGAACTTTTTCACCTGCTTGTGGCGAATACTCACTATACGGTTCTTCAACAGATGCAAGATCATTAGGACAGCAAGCATTGATAATGTCTGCAACTGCCTCTTCAGTTTTCAGAATTAAGGAGTTGTATTGATCAGGTTGAGCGATTTCTAGTTGACTTTCGAAATCAGCCACTAGTTTCTGCATCTTTGACTTGGCAGAGTTTAGATCTTCTTGTACCTTTTGGGTTTCTTTCTTCAGAAGAGCCTTCTCACGTTTCTCAAGATCATGCGACTCAAGCTCAAGCTTCAGGGTAACAAAGGGGAGAAAAATCAGGAACAGAAACAGACATTACAAGAGATGAACAATTTCAAAACAAAATTCATAAATGCCATTCGTAAATTCGTAAATGCCATTGCTCCATATATATGGAGCAATATCTAGATTAAATTCAAGAAGAAAGAGCAATAACCATATAATGTGTCCTCTAAAAGGACCATCCAAGGTCAAATCTAAACAATCTAAAAGTTTAAAATTTCAACCACCAATATATTCAAGAATAGAAAACTGACATTTCGAGTACACAACAGCACAATCATTTTTCTCATTACAACATTACCTCGACAAAGGTATCAATCAACGTGATTCAGCTCATCGTGTATAATAGGATTCCTAAAGGACTATAGTTTATAAGTACTACATGCTATGGTCACACTGACATGCAAAAGCGAAAGAAAGAAGAAGCAATACCTCGTGGTAAAGGTTCATTAAATCTCTATGAAAAGCTGAAGTCTTGGTCGCCTGAAGCTTTAGTTTATTCCTTTCTTCCATAAGGGACTGAAAGAGTGAGCCTTTCCGCTCTACTTCCTGCTCTGGATTCAATTTCTCCATCCACTTATGTGCATTCTCTAATATTCTTCTATTGAAACCAATGGACTTAGCTACTCTCAATGCATTTGATGCACCGGTACTTCCCCAGAGTACTCGAAATGTAGGCCGAAAAGTTTCCATGGAGAAATCCCTTGCAGCATTTTGGAATTGAGACTCATTATCCTTCAAGCGACTTAAGTCACCGTAATGTGTGGATACAACAGCCACATTAACACGATTTTTAATATATTGTAGGATACTGGTAGCAAGAGCAACTCCTTCTGAAGGATCAGTTCCACTACAGATTTCGTCTAGTAGTACAAGCGAATTTTCTGAAACAATGTCAAGTATCTGGCGTATCCGCGAGATGTGGCCACTGAAAGTTGAGAGACTTTGCTCCAAAGACTCCAAACATAAAAATATTGAACAGAAAAACTTTGTATCTAAATATATATTGACTCGAACCAAAATACAATATATTAAATCTTTCAGATTTGTTCAAAATAAAGTTAGTTGCTTGATAAGAAGATAATCCACTTTAGTAGCTCTCTTACTTTGCAAGGAATTTATAAAGTAATACCTGGGGATCCCCAATATCAGCAAGAATAAGATCAAACCAAGGCAACCTTGGATAATTCTTAGCAGGTAAATACATCCCTGACTTCGACATAAGAGATATTAATCCCAATGTCTTTAATAAAGCGGTCTTTCCTCCAGTGTTTGGACCTGAGATGACGACTACTTTGGCTCTGCTTTCAACTTTAATGTCTATTGGCACAGGAAAAATGTCTCCACCTTTTGGACTGCCTAATACCTAACCAAGAAGCAACGGGTGCTGCGCAGAATCAATGTCTACAGCTAAAGACTCATGGTCTCCTCCACTCAAGTCCAACGTTTTACTGTGTTCTGAAGTTACATTAGGATAAACACCGTTCATCCATTTTGCATGTGAAGCTCTCGCAAATGCAATATCAAGTTCTAATATTCTATCCAACAAATGCAATATATCCCTTTGTGCATTCGACACTTCAGATGTCAAAATACTCAATATCGCCATTTCCTCAGCTTTCTCAGAATTCGCATACCTCACTTCCATGTTATTAAGCTCAACAGCTTCTTTTGGTTCAATAAAACATGTTGCTCTAGAGCTACTAACACTTAAAACAACACCACATGGAAGCAAACTTTTATGTGTAGCTCTAATAGCTACACACATTCTTGATCTACGCTTTGTAATCAAAGGCCTATCAATTCCACCAGCTTGATAAATCCTCATTGATACTTGTTTCAAAAGAGAATCCAAATTCTCCATGTTTCTCCTCCTTTCAGATCTTATAATCTCTAAATCTTCACTAGCTCTATCAAGAATCATTTGAGAGTTTGAGGGTTTCTTGTTTGTATTCACATTGAAATTACATGCTCTTATATAGAGAGCCAATCAGTTACATCAATGGAAAGAGTAAATAGAGTTTCCTAACTATGAAGATACATAAAGTGATTGAGAGAATATACGAAATGAATGGTGATTGATACTGATTGGTTTACACGCCCCCTCAAGATGGACGCAATGAATGAAGTCCAATCTTGTTCATCAGCGGAATGAAACGTGATCGTGATAAAGGCTTGGTGAGGCCATCAGCTAACTGATCTGCAGAGGTAACATGAGCCACCCGTAGAAGCCCAGATTGTACTAGCCGTCTAATGAAATGATAATCAACAGCCACATGCTTCATGCGGGAATGGAAAACGGGGTTAGCACAAAGATATGTCGCACCTATATTATCACAATAGATAACTGGTGTCTTTGTGAGTTTATGGCCAAGCTCTTGAAGCATAGATTGTATCCATTGCATCTCTGAGGCTGTATCTGCTACTGATTTGTATTCTGCTTCAGTTGACGATCGAGCAACAGTCTTCTGCTTTTGGGATGACCAAGAAACAAGGTGCTTGCCAAGATAAACGAGGTGAGCACCAGTCGAGGAACTATCATCTTGATCCCCTGCCCAATCTGCATCAGAATATGCATGTAGAGACAGTGTATTGGCAGCATCAAAATAGAGACCTCGAGTAGGAGTACCACATAAATACCGAAGTACGCGTTTGGCAGCTGTCAAGTGCTCAGATGTTGGAGTATGCATGAACTGTGAGAGCTTATTCACCGCATAAGCTATGTCTGGACGCGTGAGAAGAAGATATTGGAGACTTCCAATGATCATACAAAATTCTGTTGGGTCAGAAAGTGTTGTGCCACCAAGTTTTGAAAGCTTAACGTTTTCAGCAAGTGGAGTACTCACAGGTTTAGCATCCAGCATATTTGTGCGTTCTAGTAAATATGTGATGTACCTTGTTTGATTAAGCAATAGTCCCGCTGGCGTTCTATAGACCTCAATGCCAAGAAAATATGATAAGTTCCCTAAGTCTTTCAAAGAGAAGTGATCACTCAGAATTTTGATGAACTTCTGTATGTAGTGATCTGAATTTCATGTAATAACAATGTCATCTATATACACCAACAAGAAGATGACAATGCTATTCATTTGAAAGACAAAAAGAGATGCATCCGCCAATGCATTGATAAAGCCCGAATTTACCAAAAACTTACGAAGTTCATTGTACTAGGCACGAGGTGCTTGCTTCAACCCGTAGATAGCTTTCCGTAATTTGCAGACCGCATCAGGAAATTCCTCACTAACAAACCCCGGTGGTTGGGCCATATAGACATCTTCTGTTAGAGTACCTTGAAAGAAGGCGTTATTGACGTCCAATTGTCGGAGGGGCCATTGATAAGTAACCACAAGACTGGTGACAAGACGTATGGTGGTTGGTTTGACGACCGGACTGAAGGTTTCAAAATAATCGATCCCTGGTCTTTGATGAAACCCTTTGGCCACTAGTCGTGCTTTGAAGCGTTCAATCTCGCCATTTGGTAGACGCTTGATTGTAAAGACCCAGCGACAACCAACAATGTTAAGAGATGGGTTTGGATAAACTAAATCCCATGTGCGGTTTCTAATCAAGGCATCAAATTCTTCGGACATGGGTTTGTTCCAGCGATGATCCTTGAGTGTTTGTTGATAAGTATGGGGCGTTAGCATGATTGTTGATGGAGCTTTGGCAACGAGGCTGAACTTCTTGACTGGCTTGACAAAATTATTTTTCAATCTCGTCCTCATCGGGTGTTGATTTGTTGCTTGCGGTGGTGGCGGTGGCGGTTCCAAGACCGGAGGAGATGCCGGAGGTAGTGTTGGCGAAGGTGGAACCAAGTTTGTTGGAGAATTTGTGCTTTCATCGTCATCTATCGGTGAAGAAGATGAGGAAGTCTGCGATGGAGAAGATGAAGACAAACTGGGCTGAGAATTATTTTCCCCATTAGTGTTCTGTTGGGCTTCATCACTTGGCCCAATAACTTTTGTGTTATGAGAACCTGAAGACAAAATAAAATTATTGTTATTTTGTTCAGCAGGCCCATTAGACCCATTTCCTTTATCATTCTCGTTCTCATATGGCGCTGTGGCTGGTGATGTGGCTGACCCTCCAATATCCAAAGACGTATCTGGTGACGGTGCTGAACTCGAGAGAACCGGACTTGGAGGCGGTAGTGAAACAGGCAAGATGTGTGACCGACCTGGGATTGGAGTTATTTCTGGAGTATTTTGGTCTGATGGTTCTGAGGATTGGGATGGAATTTCAGAGGTGAGTTTGGTTTGAAAGGGATAAATTTCTTCAACAAATTGAACATGGCGGGAGACATATAGTCTGGAGTTCTCTTTGTCATAACAGAAATATCCAGATTGGGTGAGAGAATACCCAAGGAAGACACAGAGGGTAGAGCGAGGTTGAAGCTTATTAGAATTGTATGGTCGTAACCAGGGATAACAAAGGCAACCAAAGACCCTAAGCTTTGTGAAATTGGGTTGTTGTTGAAAGAGCTTCTGAAAGGGTGTTTGAAAATTTAGAGTAGAGGAAAGAAGACGATTAATGAGATAAACCGAGGTGGCGAATGCATACGTCCAAAATTGTAGTGGCATAGACGAGTGGGAAAGAAGGGTAAGACCTGTCTCTACAATATGACAGTGCTTTCGTTCAGAAATCCCATTGAGCTCAGGGGTATGAGGGGGTGTAGTGAAGTGTGATATTCCTTGATTGGCCAAGTATGTCGCCATTGCCATGAATTTACCTCCATTATCAGAATGGAAATTAATGATTCGATGTTGAAATTTGTTCTCAACAAGACCTTTGAATTTTATGAAAGTTTCAGCAACTTGAGATTTCTTTTGGAGTGGATAGAGCCAAGTATACCTTGTGTAATGATCTATCAAAACAAGATAATACTTGAAACCATTGATGGAAATGAGTGGTGATGTCCAAAGGTCAGAAAAGATTGTTTCAAGTGGTTTAGAAGATTTAAGAGTGGATTGCGCAAAGGGAAGCTTGTGACTTTTATTAATGAAGCATGAATTGCAAGGTAAAGAAGATGACATTTTATTGGATAAGGGTAAAGAAAAATTAGAAATAGTTCTTTTGAGTAGATCAAGATGAGGATGACCAAGACGAGAGTGCCAATCCACAAAGGAGGTTTTATTGGTGTTGAAAGCTTGAAAAATAGAAGATTGATTTGGGGCAGTCGGCCACTCATACATGCCATGTTTAACTGGCCCGCGTCTGATCGGTGTTCCCGAGCTTAGATCCGTCACCTGAAATGCCAAAGGATCAAAAGTAACAGGAACATTATTATCAACGAATAGACGATAGACTGAAAGTAGATTTTTCGCCATATGTGGAACATGTAAAACATCATTCAAGTTAAGATTACGAGAGGATGAAGGAAGAATAGCAGAACCAGTATTCTTGATCGGGATCCCAGAGCCATCAGCAATCATCATATCATCGGTTCCGGTGTAGGGAGAATGGAGGGCTAAGTTACCAAGATCTGTGGTGATATGATGAGATGCACCACTGTCAAGGAACCATTGGGAACTATTGTGTGCAGGCACAGCAACATTGGCGCTTGGTTGCCACGGTGCAGAAGTCTGTTGTTGTTGTTGGAGAATGAGTCGGAATTGAGGGCACCGCTTGGCGCTGTGACCTTGAGTATTGCAAGCCTGGCAGCGACCCAAGTAAGGCTTGGAGTAGCACTGATTGGTGTTGTTCTTCCAGGGAGGATGACCTGTCTCTTTTGGTCGGTGACCAGCAATGTTAGCAGTAGCAGGAAAAACAGCAACAGACGGAGCACTTGACAGAATATCGGCTTCACGATTGAGAAGTTTCTCATATAGTTCTTTGAAGGAGATGGCTGTTTCACGGTTGTTGACCCCATCAATAATAGCATGGTAGTCTTCTGGTAGACCAGCAAGAATGTGTTCCACAAGATCCTCATGATCCACAGGCTTGCCTAAAAGTGCTAGTTGATCTCC
Organism: Cardamine occulta; assembly: GCA_028015245.1. Taxonomy (NCBI): domain Eukaryota; kingdom Viridiplantae; phylum Streptophyta; class Magnoliopsida; order Brassicales; family Brassicaceae; genus Cardamine; species Cardamine occulta. The sequence continues at coordinate 4,147,546 of CM051368.1, forward strand.
CTTGGATTTCATAAACTGCATGTAGACATCGATTGTTTTCGATCATTTTTCCCCTTTCTTCAGTTGATCTTTCAACTGTTTAATATGACCTCGCGTGGGCTTGGCATATGTCGTAGCAAGTATGGTCCATGCCTCAAGGGATGTCATAGCACAAGCTACTAGAGACTGGAGCGGAGTTGATATTGTACCCAAAATAGCCGCAAAGAGAAGTTAATCTTGGCGGATCCAAGACTCATAGCTTGGATTTGGGACTTCCAAATCGGTCCGTTGATGCCACTGTCGGCGTTGGTGGTGTTGTTCCGTGAATGAAACGGAACAGACCATGTCCTTTTAGACAGAGGCTGAGTTGGAGGCTCCACGTTATATAGTTCGTGGAAGTGAGTTTGGTGATATGCGACATGTTAACGGCAAGTATCATCGTGTTTGGATCTATAGGATTTGGAACCGCAGTGGACACTAATTCTGATCCAGGAGTAGACATAGCTAGCACAGGAAAAGTACAGAAGAGAGAGAAAAAGAACGAAACAGGAAGAAGACAAAGAACTAAAGGGCGACTGATTGTTTTTTTTTTTTTTTTTTTTTATCTAACCCGCTCTGATACCATGAGAGTTTCTTGTTTGTATTAACATTGAAATTACATGCTCTTATATAGAGAGCCAATCAGTTACATCAATGGAAAGAGTAAATAGAGTTTCCTAACTATGAAGATACATAGAGTGATTGAGAGAATATACAAAATGAATGGTGATTGATACCGATTGGTTTACATCATTGACATGTTACAGTCAATACAAAAACCAATCTTCTTCTTCAATGTTTCCTTGAAATCACAACCTTTCAGTATATCTACAAGTGGTGTTACCCTACAGTAAACAAAAGCTAAAGCCATAAGCTTCTCAAACCGAAACCGTATTTAAAACTAACCAAATGGTACAGAAGTTCCTATATCAAATTTTCTGAATTTAAAACCAAACCGTTTAACTAAAATCCACTAAAACTTAGTAAATTTAATTAAATATACAGAGCATACATTTAGATGTAATAAATTTTATAATACTACTGAAATTAGGTAGTTCATGTTTATTTTTGTTATAAATTTGGGTCCAAAACCAAGTCGAACCGAACCGGACCAGATAAGAGAGATACCGGTTATCATGATTAGCTGCTTCTCGAAGTTTCTGAAATGCTGATGTAGCCGCCATTAACGAGCTTCGAACGGTGAAGAGCTCTCTCACGGTGAGTAATTGACCAGTACTAGCACGCTCAACGATGTCAGATAAGTCTTGGATCTCAGATAAACCTAATCGCCGTGATTCGATTATCTCCATAGCTGCCAACGCAGCAGCCGTCTCGTTAAGGAGGTTTCTGCTCTCTTCCGGCGAGTTTCCTACCGGAATTTTGGCGTTTTTGGTGGCGGAGAGGCCCATGGTTGTGGAGGCGAAGGGAGAGAGCTGATTGCAGAGGGCGCGCCATTCGAGCGCACGTCCCAAATGCCACCAATTCAGAAAATAGTGTCTGAAATGTCACTTAGAGGAATTTTAATTTTGGAATGATATATTTTTAATTCAGAAAATAGGTTAATTACTAAAAAACCAGATGTTTTAAACAAAATTACATATTCTACCACATAACCAGATCTGGTTTAATCAATTAAACCGCACCTAACCAGCTTCCCAATTAAACCCGTAATAAATTAAATTAAATCGTATTTTAATTGAATTGGACCGGTGCAAACCAATCAATTCATCAATTTACACCGGTTTACCCTAATAAAACCGTCTCTTCGCCTTTCCCTTTTATCAGATCCGTTCTCCACATCCGACACCCAACCCTTGGAATCGGGAGAACAACTGCTCAACTGCTGCGGATTGCTGCTCTCCTCTCTCAACGGCGGCGAAAATGGCTATTGTGAGAAATAGTAAAGGGTTTATGAATCAACCAGAAATCGAAGGAGAAAGAAGAATGAAGCAGAAGAAAAGGAGGAAGAAAACGATGGGAAAAATGTAGAAGAAGAAGATCAAGAAGAGGAAGAAGAGAAGGAAGAAGAAGAAGAGGAAGAACAAGAAGGAGAAGAGGAAGATGAGGAAGATGACGCCGAGAAGGAAGATGAAGAAGATGAAGAAGAGGAAGAAGAGAAGGAAGAGGAGGAATCCGAAGAGGAGAAAGAAGAGGAGGAAGCGGAAGAAGAAAAAGAGAAAGAAGAAGGAGAGAACGAAAATGACTTGTTAGAGGTATGTACTATGATTGATAAACAGTTAAGGATGTCGATATTGTTAGGTATAATTTCTTGTGTTCATTTGAATGTTGAATGAATGGGATGGTAATTTAATTGGAAAATTGCAAGGTTCATTTAGAATATATTGGGACATATAGAACAACTGTGCACATTTTTTTGTCTTAGGAAAATTGGTACAAGTATAACAATTAGTGTTCGAACATATAGATCATTCTGTTATTCGAAAAACTGGAACAACTGGAATAAGTAGAATAACTGAATAACTGGAACATCTGGATTAACTGTAACAACTGTGATTATTTACCTAATAAATTGTGTTTGAAAATTTAAGGATGATGATGATGAGGACACACAGCCTGTGCCGCCAGAAAAATTGTTCTTTGGTAATAGTGAATACAGCAAGACTTGCAAGATGTCCACTAGGTGTAGTGTGACACAAGTGGTGAAGGAAATCGAGGATGAATTTTCTATTGTTTTGGATTGGTTCAAGAGACATGATCAGTTTAAGCATATATTTCATATGTACCGTGAGCCAAATCACATGCTGCAAGGGATGTGGATGCTTCTCCTCCAAACCGCACAAACGGAGCAAGAAAAGGAGTGTTGGTTTGTTGTGAATGGAGTACCCGTGAGGTATTCCATTAGGGAGCATGCGTTGTTGACAGGTATGAACTGTCAAAATTATCCTCCTAATTGGATGAAACTTGGGGATACAAAGTTTGTAGAGAAGATCTTTAAGAAGAAGAATGGGATAAAAATATCGGATGTGAAGAAGAAGTTGGTTGAGCTGAAGGAGAAGGGGAATCTTGAGAGGAAGAAGGGGACTTTCTTAAAACTCACTATCTTGTATTTTTTAAGCAAGATAGTTCGACCTAAATCCAAGAATGATGCAAAAATTGATGATTTCCTACTTCGGATGGTAAATGATGTGGCTTTGTGTGAGACTTTTCTTTGGGGGCGTCTCACATTTGATGATAATTTGAAGGAGATTATGAGGTTTCTCAAGAATTTTAAAGGCGTAGTGAAGCCTAATCATCAAGCCGCCTTTAATGGATTCATCATTCCTCTTGAGGTAACTCTTTATTGGATCTCTTGATTGATATTAATTCATTTAAATAATTACTAATTTGTTTAATGTTGTAATATATTGTGTAGATTATTGCATTTGAGTGCATTCCTCATCTTGGCCGCAAGTTTAGAGAAGCTGTTCCAGCTCAGAAAGATTGTCCTCGGTTGTGCAAGCACAAGTTCTCCGAAAGTTGTATGAAAGGTTTTCCATTAGAAGACATTAATGCAGAGCTTGGAAGCACGAAGGTTAGAATTTGTGAAATTATTAGTTATGTTGATATGTGTTAAAATTTTGAGTGATATAAAATTTGTTCTCTGATTTTCATATTGTAGGATATCATGAGCATCCTGGAGGCGGACGGCGATGAGAAACAATTGTTGGAAGAGATTGTTCCTTATGGTGATGATGATGGGACAGGAATTAGAGATACTCTTGTCGAAAGTTGGGTTCAGTGGCTCAGTAAAGATAGGAAGAAAATATGGTGGAAAGATCTGTACAAGGCGGACTTGGCTGGCCGTAGTGAAAGAGTCCCTAAGAAGGGGAGTGGAGATGGTGTTAATAGTGATGGTGTTCCTCGAGGAGCTAAGAATGTTATATTAGAATCCCTAGTTCGTGAGCTTAAGGAAATGATGGAGAAGAGCTTGGAGGATGTGAAGCATCAACTTGCTGTCATGGATAACCGATAAATGAAACTAGAAGATTTTATTGAAGCGGTTGAGTTAGTTCCGGAACATCGTAGGGGTGAGTATCTTGATAGAGTTGTGTTTTAGCATATCTTTTTCTGTATTTATATATTTTTGGTATTAATGAAGCAGAGGGGACACATGTTGCTGATAATGTACCTGATGATGTTGCTGAGGATATTGCGGAAGATGTTGATGAGGATGTTGCTGAGGTTGTTGCTGAGGATAGGGCTGAAAATGTTGATGATGATGTAGCTGAGGTTCAGAAAAAGAAGCCACCAGCGAAAAAGAAGGGAAGAAAGCGAAAAACGCGTTACTAAAGAAACTTATTGTATTGGTATTACTAGATGTATTTTGGTGTTATTACTAACTGGAAAAACTGGTACAACTATTTAGCGAGAATGAGAAAACTGGAACATTTAAGATGGTATAACTGGAAAACTGTAACAAATGATTTTGTACAACTGGGAAAACCGGAACAACTATTTTGGGACATTAAAATATAGTAAGCCTTACAAAACAACATAAACCGTCTTAATAAGTTTAATTGTCTTACAAAGCAAAATCAACATTCAAAGTCTTCCAACATTTAAAGTTACCGAATACCTAGATATTGCATTATCCTACTAATTTCATTGTTTTTCTTGAGTAGTTGCTCCTTAAGATCTTCGATTTCAAGACGCATATTATTCATCGACTCCTTCATTGACTCGAAGAAAGGATTAGCACCTCCTCCATATCGGAAAGCATTTTGAATTGATTGATCTTGCTGAGTGAGTCGGGATTCAATTTTTTTAAATTCCTCATCTACTGCGTGATCCCAAAACTTATTGATGTGCATTTCACCATCCTACACAAATCCTCAGAAATTATCCCAAACATCGTAAGGAATTATGAAAATATGAAGTCTAAATATAGACTTACCCCACTGTTTGGACATTTGTAGAACTTTATTCCAAAATTTTGTGGATTACAATCGACCTCAAGTTGGACTCTTGCACCACAGAAACAATTAGTCGGAACACCCCAATCACCGTCTGCCAATAAACATGGATCTATTCTATAATCACTTTCACTACTGTCATTGTTACTACCCGGACAGCTTGGGGACATTTTATAATCGCAAAACAAAGAAATCCGAAATTGTGAGAAGAGAGAGATAAAAGGAATTTCTGAGAGCGATTCGAAAAAGATGAGAAGAGAGAGATAAAGAAATGGAAGAATGGAATGGATTCGGAAAAAGAAGAGAAGAGAGAGATAAGAAGGGAAAGTGTGTAGCTTTTGAAAATTAAATATATGTCAGTGTTGACTAAAAATGCCAAAAATTTACCAATAAAAACTAATATTATGGACTCCAGCTGAAACAATCACGTAGATGTCTTCACTAGTTGTTCAATTGATCAATTGTCTACATAGTTGGATTAATGGGAGTTTTGATTATTTCTAGTTGGACCTTATCATAAGATGCTAATTTCTAGTTGGACTTTTGATTTTTTTCAATACATTAACACGTTGGACCTTTTCATATAACATAAAAATCAATTCTACGTTTTCACATAATTTTCTTTAGAATTGTGATAATTTACTTGGAAACATATAGTTTGTGAGTGTGTTTTCAGTTAAAACTATGATTTTTAACAATATAATTTACTTTAGTTTGCAAAATTAGTTTCTAATAACATAAATTTAGTTTATAATGATATAATTTACATTATGTAGTGTTCTTACTTTTAAATTTGTTAATAAATATAAAAATTTTGAATGCTTGTAATTGGACATAGTTGGACTTAGATGGACCATATAGTACAAAAAAAAATAGTTACAAATCCGAGAATACAAATACAGATACAAAACAAACACAGAAAACAAATTAAATTCCCTCATCTGGCTCCAACCACCTCTCCAAGTTTATGCCAGAAGTTCGGACATTACTCCTCTTCCGAGGATATTCTCCTATAGATGGAAACCGCTTTTCTTGGCTTCTTCCCTGTTTCTTCTTGGTTTTTCCGGGCGGTAAAATAACTAGTTCTTGAATATCAGCAGGAACACTCCAGTTAGACTCATGTGGCACCACATAAATCGTCTTGCAATATGCCAATAGCCAATTCTCAATCAAGTAATATTTCGAGCATACATCATGGATATGGATATTCTCTGATCTATCTTCTTGCCTCGAGAGGAAGCTAACTGCAGCAATAGCATGGACACACGGATACTTGTCAATATCAAAACACTTGCAATAACAACTTTTCATTTTTAGGTCCACCAAATAAGTCTTCCCATCGATCCCAATAACATTGTATTCAAGGAAGTAGCTATTTATCTCAATCACCTTTAACTTGGCTGCATTTGCACATCTTAAGTGCATTTCGTTCTCCACAAAAGGTATCAATTTTGATGTGTTCGGTGCACCAGCAGAATCTTTCCTATGATTGTTGAACCACTCAGCAAATTTCTCAAGAATTGTATCAATCATAGTCAAGAGGGAATACTTCCTTGCTTTCTTAAACACGGAGTTCAATGATTCTGCAGAGTTGCTTGTGTCTAGGTTGTACTTGTCTCCTTTAAAATGATACCTTGTCCATTGTTCTAGCCCAATACTTTTTTCCAAATACTCAACAGCTTTCGGAAACCTATTCCTAAATTCACTATACTCTCTGTCGAACTCATTCTTTGTATAAGCATGCGCGCAAACCATGAATTGTATCTTAGCTAGATCTTTGTCTTTCTTCACATGGGATCTCACGTTTTAAGATAAATGCCAAATGCAGTGTGCATGCAGTGCTCTTGGATACACCGCAGAAACTGCCTTGATGATGCTTTGGTGCCTATCGCTAATAAAAACCAATTCATGCTCATCTGGTATAACAGATTTCAGCTTTGTAAAAAACCACTCCCAACTAACATCCTTCTCACTGTCAATCACACCAAACGCAATTGGGTAGTGGTGACGATTTGGATCCTGAGCTGTTGCAAAAATTAACATACCACCATATACAGTCTTAAGGAAAGTAGCATCCACTACTATCACTTTCCTAATAGCAGTAAACCCTGCAATAGAAGCTCCCAAAGCGATGAATAGATATTTGAATCTTTTTTCTTCATCCAATTCCACACTAGTTATTGTCCCATGATTAACATACTCTAACATATATAGATAAGAATACAACATGTTGTAGCTTTTTTCAGGCGTACCTCGCACATCATTTACATGTTGTTTTTTCCCTCTTAAGGTAGTGGAGTATGAACAATTCAAACCAATTTTTCTTAGAACCACATTCGCAATTCTTTTAGGATCTTGGGTCTCCATTTGACCTGGATAGTCTTCATGCAAAATAGATGCTACTAATCTTGGTGTGCCTTTCTGTTGACTACTTGTTGTCACAACAGACCGACTGCATGAATGCATCTTTCTATGTACTCTGACAGTGAAAAGTTCTGAATTCTTGTTTTTTGCAACTCTCAAATACCATTTGCAACCTTCTGGAGCTTGACGACATCTTAGCATAACTCGCTCCTTGTCTGATTTAATAGTTTTGTACCTAAAACAGTTCTCATTTGCAGCTTTCGTAACCAAATCATGCACTGCTTCCTTAGAAGAAAATTCTTGATCTATTTCAAGACCCGTACCATCTTCCCATTCATTAACATATTGACTTTCTTCAACACCATGTGGAACCTCAAGAATTTCATGCCAACCATCCAAACCATCATTCTCATTGTTATCAATCGGCCTAACCGCATCCCTTATATCATTCATTTCTTCAATGACATCATTCTCCATCTGCATTTCAATTATCCACCCTTCTTGTTGCGGTTCTTCTTCTTCTTCAATTTCATCCACTCTCGGAATAGTAGGGATCCCTCTATTTTCTACATCACCAACTCTACTATAATTCACACCAAATGAACTTCTTTGTTCCGTTCTGGAGTTTTCCTCACCTCCCTGATTATTTTCAACACCTTTCAATAACTCCACCCGCAAAATAGGTCTAAATCCATCTTTATCCACTGAAGTTAAATAAACATATACATCCTCGTCATCTACAATCTTTGCCTCTTTTCGAGTTTGACATTGACTGTAACTCAATTGAAGCTTCTTTAACATATCATCAATTCCAATCTTCCTACAAATCTTATCAACCAACATTGCATACGTTACATCCTCCAAAGATGACATCTTAATCGCTATACCTATTAGACTATTTTTTGAAATTCATTCATGCTCTTCCGAATAGTGGCCTCCATAATCGAAATGTATGTTTGTGTGGCTGATCTTCTTCATGACCTCCTGCAAATTAAAAAAAATTAAATACATTTCCAAATTACACAGTATGCAGTTGTACCATTTGTACTAGTTGGATCACTACCTCACACTTATTCTATTCGTACCAATCGGATATTTAACAATTAAATTCACCAAATTATAAATTTTGATAACTCATTCTACCATCAAAGATGATAATTAACCAAATGTGCTACCCAAATAAGATATTTCAAATCACATCCCATTACTCAGTTGTACCTTTAATATCAGTTTTATTACTCTCAGTTGTTCCATTTCTACTAGTTGGACTTCATATATTACCCAGAAAATTTTCGTTATTGTTTTCTCGAATGCAACACGATTCAACAACATCTTTATTCGATTAATAACCTATGAAAATATACTTCATTGTCAAATTACATTTTATGTGAAATTGTCAAACAACCATTCATTCAATCTTGACATGCATTCATCAATCAATCGAAGTCATAACAAATTCATTCTAAATTTGAAACAAAAATATACGATGACTATTGGAATCAATGGTAGGCACCTACCACAAACTACGTCGGCGATGACTACAGCGAGAGAGGTGTCAACTTCGATTTGATTCGCCAAAGAACAACGTTGAGCACATGACCGTGATTCGTGTGGATTATTTTGAGCGAGCGTTGGGAGCAGGATCCAGAGCAACACAATTCAAGGGAGCGAGGAGGGTGGAACATGAGCATCCAATCCAGGTGAGGAACCAGCTCTAGCTCGAGGAACAGAGCTGAGCGCTTTTGTTTTGTCGGGATCGGCTTTTGTGTCCGAACCGTAATATCCGGAGAATGAGCTGATTCAATTGAATTCAATTGGAGTAGGAGCTAAATTCGATAATAATTCAATTCGAATTGAGTCGTTCAAGAACCGAGATCAGATCTGATATCTAGCTGAGAGGAGAAGGAGAGATTTCATGCCATTCATTAAGGGTATTTTAGGATTTTCATTATCTCAATGGCACACAGATTTTTGGGTGGCATGAAATCATATTTTCTTGCCAAACGTGGCATTTCAGCCATTGATTCCATTCTAGGACTTCTAGAGTTTGGTTTTGGATTGATTGTGAGTCGTGTGAAGAGGTGGCGCGTGGATTTGAAGGAGAGGCTATGCGTAAAGTGGATGGTGAGGTGGCGCGTAGAAAGGAAAACAAAAATTACAAGTTTTTTAAAAAAATAACATGAAATGTAAATGAATGACATGAGATAAAACGAAAGATTACAAAAGTTACAAGGTTTTTAAAAAAATTACAAAGTTTTTTAAAAAATAACATGAAATGAAGATGAGTGACGTGAGATAAAACGAAAGATTCTGATATAGATCTAAAAAAATAAGGAAAACATAAATAACAAGGTTTATTAAAAATAGTGTGGAATGAAGATAAATAACATGTGATAAAACGAAGGGTTCTAGTATCATTTCCAATTTTCCATAATACCTCTAACACACACTATTCATTGAAGGTTATTTACTAACATGATTATCAAACCAAGATCATTTTATGCAATTTCCCAAAAAACAAATACCACTAAGTTGGAATGAAATTCCCGTCCCATTCCGTCTTGTCTTATTTATCTTAAATTTCTAATCCATTTTCAAATTGTATTTTCATATGGCACAATTTTATGATTTCTATTTGAGGACGGAACAGGAACGAGATGGAAACGAGACGTGAACGGGAATTCACTAAGTATCATTTAGGACAATATATATATATATTGTATATAGTATTATATATATATATATATATATCTCCCAGAAATATAATAATAGAAGTATTTTGATAATTTGTATGTTTAAAGTGTTTTTGTTCTTTTCTTTTTAATTAGTTACTAATTTTGTTGTCTTTGTATGCACAGAACCAGAATTTGGTAAACAAGTGAAGGAGGAATGATGCAAAGAAATATAAAGATTAGTTACTTGGTTTATTTAATTTTTTGCTTTTGCGGTTAGTTTATTAGGATTTTAGATTACTATAATTTATTTTGGTTTATTTTGATTTTGATGATTTTTTACTATGAAGTTTATATGGGTTTGTTTTTGAATTTTAAATTTTTGATTATTAAACAAACACATTTGTCATATTTCATTTATTTGTCATGTTTACTTTCGGAGAATTTTTGTTTCCATCCCGTTTCGTCCCATTATATATATATAATGTTAAGATGTATATGTACATATCTTACATATCTCTAAATATTTGAGATATGTACGTTAATATTTTTAAATTGTGAATATGTACGTTAATATATTAAATGTTAAACTATATTTAATATGTGTGATATAAAGAATATATAAATTAAAATATAAATATTTAATCGCACAGCTAAAGGAAAGAATGATACAAATGTTATCCACAGTGCCCGAAAGTGTCAATAACACAAAGTTCTCAAAAATATGCTATTCCAGCATATGTATCTCATAAAAGTGTTATTCTTTGCAAAACTCCCTTAAATTAAATGGTGGATTGAATTGAACTCATTCATATGCAAGTTCATATTTTTGTTTCTTATTTCTCTTTATGAAATCGAATTAAACTGTTATATTACTAATCCAAAAAAATACTGTTCTGCAAAAATGGCGTTAACACTATGTGTGTTATGATGAGCAATGAGAACAGAAAGTCATTAAGATTCTAACTCGGCACTACGTAATTTGTTTCCGATTGACTAGTTTGGACTAAAGCCCAACAAGCAGGTGCTTTACGCATCAAAAATGTATTAAAATTTAGGAGCATCATTTTCAGAAAGAAATAGATGTAGTCAGTAGCCTAATAGAGGCCTATGGCAAATTCTAAAATTATATAACTTTCATTTTGTTTAGATGTTTTTATTTATAATTTTATACTTATTTTTAACATTATTATAGATTTTTTAAAACCAGAATGTTGTTATTCTAAACATCACATAATCTATATTGTAACTTTGTTTTCCAAATAAGGATACAACTATGCAATGTTCTTCTATTATGTGTATCAAAAGGTAATTTATTTTACATATATAGTTTAAGAAACTATAAAAATGTGGCCTTTAATATTAGGAAAAAAAATTGGGGGCCTAAGGCCATTGTCTTTTTCATTTCAAGCAAGGCACGCCTCTGGATGTAGTATAGTGAGTTTTTTTTGATAAAAGGTATTCTATTAAAATGCTGTGAAAAAATTACAGGATGATGAAAATACAACATAAGAAAGAACAATAACAAGCTAAAAAGAGATTGAACAACTAAAATAAAGAGAAGGATACGAGACAGATACTTTGGACCCAATCTTTTTACTCGAAGGAGATCAAATGTTGAGAAGCTGCAGAACCTTCACTCTACCGAAGATGAAAATGGAGGCAAGTAAACTTCGTTGCCGGATAGATGGGAAACATTACAATCTAGGGAACGGGAACCCACAAGTTACTCCATAGCCAAACTCAAGCAAAACAAGGTTCCCACACCTAACCGAGCGCTTGAGCACCAACAACAAACGAACAAGAACACCAAATAACCTTCTACAAACTCTAAAATTCAGCATAAACAACCAACTCCCAAGCAAAACGAGGCCAAGCTGAAGTAGAGAGTAGCAAAACGAGGAGGAAGAGAACCTATACCCCAGAGACAAGGTAAGGCAAGACAAAGAGGGACAAAGGACACACCACTTCACGGAAAGTAGAGAGTAGTATAGTGGTTTTTTCATACCATTTAAGGGTTCGCTGTGTTTAAAAAATCATGAGGATCAAATTCGACGGGAAAACTTTCAAAAAGATTATACCAAATAGTGCGTAACAAACTTTGAACCTCTAAAGAAATTACAAGTTTTTAACATGACATGTAGTTTAATAGCAATGACAATACACCAAACCAAACACATTTGAAAAAATTAATAAAACCATCAACAAGACGAAACCATGCTCGGCGCCAAAGTGAATCAAAGCAAAGAAACACAATGAATGCCATCCATGTTATACCATAGGTAGTAGCGAGGCCCCAATAGAAAAACTGCATATTGATTGTTGTTTCCTCATCTTCGCTTTGACAATCTGGTTCGGGAGTGTCCTTGTCACAACTTCTATTTAAGGGTGATCCGCAAAGAAGAGGATTACCAATGTAGTTGGTTTCATCCAAGGTAGAAAATTTACCTTGAGTTGGAATGGAGCCTGATAGGTTGTTGTAAGACACATTGAATACAACCATATAGTCTAACTTGGATAGATCTTGAGGTATTGCTCCATGCAACATGTTAAACGAAATATCAATGCTCTCTATATCTGTTAGATTGGAGAAGCTCTCAGGTATTAAACCTGACAAGGAATTGTGAGACAGATTTAAAGCACGTATTCTCTGAAGATCTCCAAGCTCCTTCGGAATATTACCAGTGAGTTCATTGTTTGATAAATCCAGTCCAGACATGAAGTCAACACTTCTTTCGGTGTAAGATTCATACCTACTCTTTGATACAAATTCAAATATGAACTTCAAATAGGTAAGGTAGTCTGGATCAAACTCAAGTGGTAAAACCAAATATGACCTAAAATACGGCCCCAATCCACTATCAAAGGTGTAGCCAATTGTTGTTGTATAACCATAACTATAACCATAACCATAACCATAATCGTTTAATGTCATTCCAAATGATACATTGGTGAGACATGAAGGTATAGACCCATTCAAATTGTTGTTGGCGAGATCCAAAATCTTGATGCTTCTTATACCGCATAGATCCTTAGGAATATGACCTGTTAATCTGTTACCCCTCAATAGGAGATATTCGATGAATTTGCTACTGGTAAAGCTCGGAATTGTCCCCGATAAATAGTTATTTCGCAGATCGAGTAGCTGGATATTTTCTAACAAAGTATCAGGAATCGGCCCACTGAACTCATTGCCATTAAGAAACAACATAGCCACTGGATTACAATTGAAGTGAGTAGGCAAGTTCCCTGATAATTTGTTCCTCGAGAGGTCCATAAGAGTAATGCCAGATATGTTAAAAAGTGTGCTTGGAATTGTACCTTCAAAAAGATTGTTTGAAACCAAAAGATACGTGAAAGAAAACCCACCCAACCAACTTGGAATGACACCTTGTAGATAATTACTTGACAAGTCGAGCACTGATAGAAAATTTGAACGAAGTAATCCAACTGATATCCTAGAAAACTGATTGTTATCCGCCATCAAAACTGTCAACAACGTCAAATTTGCTGCTTCTGAAAAAATCTGACCAGTAAATGTGTTGTATGAAAGCTTTAAAAAATGCAATGAGTAACAATCCATGAGAAGTTTCTTTGGTAGACTGCCAGATAATTTGTTGTTAGATAGGTCCAAGAAGTGGAGCATATTCATCTTTCCGAACGAGGATGGCAAATTACCGTGAAACCCGTTACTCGAGAGATTTAAGTGTCTTAGATTTGGGAATATATTTCCCATATTCTCAGGAAGCTCTCCATCAAATTCATTGGTTGATACATCCAAAACTTTTAGACTATGAACAAGTCTTGACGGCTGAAAGCTGATGAAAGAGTTGTTATGCAAAAGCAAAACCTCAAGTTTTCGATTTTGCACCAGAAACCAAGAGGGAAATACTCCAGTTAACTTGTTGTGTGAGAGATTAATAAGACGCAAATCTTTTTGGTGTTGAAGAAAGCTTGGTATTATCTCCAAGTTGCAATTCTGTAATTTTAAGACATTCAACTGAAACCTCGGCTGCCAGGAGATTTCCATTTTTACATGAAGCGAACTAGATCTTAGTGAAAGCTTGAATACCTTGAGTTTAGAGAGGTTGGCGATTAAGTCGAAAGAGAAAACACCCTCGAACTCATTATCTGAGAGAGATAAGTACTCAAGAGAAGTAAAAGTACTTATAAAAGATGGAAGCGTCCCATTGAATTGGTTTGAAGAGATATCCAGAACTTGGAGTTGGGTGAAGCCATCAAAACACTCTGGAAATTGACCAATAAATTTGTTTTGACTTAGATCAAGTTCCCGCAAATTTTTCAATTGACAAAGTCCTGCAAGAATCACATGCAAATGCATAAGAAGATGAGAACGTTCAAAAGTGTCATCAAAGTGGTGTGTCATTAAGGTTAATACGCAAACTCATCACATACAAAAATCTAACATGGAAAATAATAATTTGGTTTATACTAAGTTACTAACATACCTTTCTTTTCCAATGACCCAGAAAATTCGTTATCGCTCAAGTCCAAGCCTTGAAGGTTATGAAAATTCGCCAAGTCTACGGTAAGGCAAAGAGATATGAAAGGAAAATTTAAGAAGTGTCCAAGTTAAGGTCGTAGATCTATATTTTTTATCGGTGAAGAGAACAGAAAAAGCTTTGCTATAGATTTACCTGGCACTGGGCCGATGAACTGGTTATCACTTAGATCCAGAAATTCTAGATTTGTCAAGCTTTTTAGTTCTGCAAAATAGGTGACCACAAACAAGAACACAGATGAATGGTAAAGTATAAAACTACTAATCCTATTAATATAGTATGTAAGTACATTGAAGAAAATGAAAATTTAATGTAAAATACTACATCATTTGTCACTGATATTAAAAAAAAAGTGAAAATGTGTAAACAATAAAATTACTATCTTTATAATAAAAAAATAAAATAAAAATACTCATTCTATTTATGTAGCCAAACAAAATAAAATAAAAAAATCTTGTATAGAAACTGGAAGTTAATGTAACAATCATGAATATTCTTTTAAACGAAAATATATGATAACAGAACCCTTTATTCTAGACACAAGTCACACAATGTAAAATCTTATGGATACGACTAATAATTGTAATAAAATATGAACTATAAAATCCAAGATTTTACATTGATTTCAATATTTCATAGTTACTAATTTATTAAAATTATTAGCCACATACTCACATTCATAAGTTTATAATATCGGTACGTAGAATCACTAAATTAAAGAACTACGAATGTATTTATCTTGCATCTTTACTATAATTAACAACTGAAAGTTTATAATTACCAACACTATACAATAAATAATAATCTAACAAATATTCATATATTTAATCTAAAATTATTCATAAATATACATATATTTATAACATGTCATGATTACAACCGAAAGTTTTTAAATAAAACTTAGAATTAGTATATCGTTATATAACTGTAGTACTCAATTAAACACTTAATGACTTAAATAAAAATCTGAAAGTGGGCGTACCTTGCATAGGAAAAGTACCTTTCATATTGTTTCGATGAAAAATTAAAGTTTTAAGCGAAGAAACGTTATTTAGAAAGGGTAAAACACTATTATTGACCCTGTTGTAACTAATATCGAGGATCTCAAGATTTTTCAATCTCCCGAAGCTATTATAACCTGCAAATCAAAAACCAATGATGTTGATTTGAGTATGAACTAGTGCTTAATTATGTGTCTAAAACTTGTGCAGATGAAAGAGGTTATAATAATTGGAACTAAATGATAAGATACCATGGACATCATCGAACCAGCCTTGACACATGAAAAAACTTAAATTTAGAGTTTGTAATTCTTCAAAGGGATAGAACAAGGAAAGATTTAATAGCGGAGGAGGATCGTATGTGGCACTCAAGAAGAGTCCGATCACACGGCCGCTGGTGAGATCACAGTTGACTCTTTCCCAACCGCAACAGTCACTGTCCGTGTCATTAGGCCAATCATACGGATATTCGGATATGTTGAGATAGGCCTTGAGATTCAGCAATCCTTTCCTTTCGCTTTTGATGCAACTTCTATACTCATGCATCTGTAGTGATATTATCATCACCATGATCCATGTTGTACAAAAGAACGACGGCATAGAGAACGAGAACATCAACATTTGATGAAAACCCAACACAAGATAAAAGAGAGAGGGAGCTAAAGAGAAAAAAAAAAAAAAAAAAGGGGGAAGAGGCTCGTCGTTTGACGACTTCATAACTCTACGGTGTCTATATTGAAGACATTACATTATGTGTGGTGTGGGATATCAACAGTAATTAAGAAATCAAAGGAAGAGACATTATTTTTGTTTGTTAATTAAACTTATTCTACAGGGAAGATTTTGGGATAGACTTTGATGATTCATATGATTATTCTATAACTTGACGTCATCCTTGAAATAGAGGAAATAGTCCAACACAATTGTTTTTTCTTTCACAATCTTTAACAATTTGACCTAGTTATTCTACTTTAGGAGGAACTGTTCAATTTGAGAGGCATAGAAATATTCTTGTTGTGTGTTGGCTAAAGCAGTCTAGGTGAAGCCATCAAAATAAAGAAACTCCCAGATTCAACTGCAATTGTAAAATAAAAGCCAAGGAGTGATTTCATATCAACTTTAAAGAAGTTGCTCCACGACACCGCACTAGGCTCAATCATAGTTGTAACCCATATCTCCATCTCACATGTATCCCCGAGCTGATATAGTGCCGCTAGTTTATCTTCTGTAACATAAGATAGAGTCCCACCATCTACAATGTAATGTTGAAACGGCAGAGGAAGAAACTGTCCAATGCTCTCCGTTGTAAAATCAAAACAGCCTAAAAAGTCTTCGGGCTCTGGTGCGGTCCTTCCTCTTCAAAAGCTATTTCTTCTTTAGCAAAAAAAGTAAGTGTTTCCCATCAAAGACACACCATGTTGATAAAACTCTATTTCCAAACCGGGAGTAATATCAAGAACCCTTCATGAATTAGACTTTAAATCATAGATTTCGTACTCAATAAATTGGTGATTAATACAAAGGTCGAAATGATCCAAAAACCTCAATATTTTGTAGTTACCACTGTTGTCGTGTCCAAGAGCATACCTGTATAATCTATGGTAAGCGTTCCGAGGTTGGATCCACCTAGTTTGACATACGGGTTGCAAACCACGAGCCTAGTGTTGTCCCTCGTGACGCATAACAATAAGCCATCACAATGAATAACTTTAGATATCTCAACTTGATTAATTAAATTACCGATCTCCTTTATTGATGGGTCAATGAATTCTTCACCGTCTTCTTTGAGGATTCCATAGAGATTGAATCTAAGTGAACAAAGTTTATAATCCATCATCATGAACACTAGAAACGGCTTCATTGCTTCTGCTTTACATAAAACCCCATCTTTAGATAAAGCGTTCCATCGTTTGCACGTACATCTCACAGATATAATTTTGTGGAAACATGAAACTGAATGTATAGTTTGAGAACTGTTTTTTCTCATTCAGCTTAGAATTTTTTTTTTTTAATATGTGGAAGTCATTTTCTATTTAACTTAAACAAAGATAAATGTGGGCTCTATTTCTAGCTATATTTTAATCAATTAGTGATATGGGATAGTTTAATTTTTAAGAAAATCTTAAGAATAGAAAGTGATTTAATAAGCATATACATTTAAAAGTTTTAATTTGATTTACTCCGGTTCTTTAATTAAATACTTCTCCAGTTAGACATTGCATTTGCTAATTTCTTGCTTAACTTTTTGGTAGGATAATTTTTTGCTTACGCCACTCCTAGCCCTGATATTTGGTTTTCAGTTTTTTCCTATGAATGTTTGAAACAAGTATCTCAATACACAAAACAAATTGATATAGCGATATAAAAGAGATCTCTGTGATGCAATCCTCTAGTCGGCAAAATACGAGATTTGGGGTAACCATTTAAGATATCGAACCCACACACCTAATCCATGAGACCCATGTTTTGACAAAATCCATCTCAACTCAAGCATTACTCATACCGGTTTTAAAAGCCTCAGAACACTTTTTTTTGCACCGATTATGTGTATTCAAAGCATGAAAATAGTTATGTATGATAAGGATATTATCACAAATCACAAAGACATTTCCAAAATAATTATGGGAAGGAACATATTTGGTCTGTCTTTGACAAAGTAGTCTTTTATATATGGTCTTCCTTAATGGTACAAAAATAATAATTATTTTTTCCTCAATTATTATTGGATTTATATTGACAAGTGGATGGATATGACATATGACCAGGCAATGAGATGTATCTCGTGCGTAACTTTTCTTCTTCTCTGGATAAGCCTTTGCCACCCATTTCAAATATTTTTAATAAATCTAATTTTGTTCCCTTTCTTTCTGGAAATCGAAATTTAAACTGTTGTATTTATAATCCAAAAGAGGAATCATTTTGCATTATTGATATAGAATCATTCACAAACAAATATCGTAAAGATACTATAATAGTAAAGATCAAAGACCTTAGCAAAAAAACAGAATAAGACAGCTCCACAAAAATGGCGTTAACGCTATGTAAGTCTTCAAGATCAAAAGCTGATCACAGTTTCAGCTATACCTATTTTACTAAACGTCATCGTTTCACTTTCATGCTCAGGTGGAAGAGCTCGTCGCCTTGTCTCTGCAACATCAGTTCATAACAATGGTTGTCTTCACAGAGTAAGTCACACATCTTGATCTTGATCTCTTTAACTACATAAACTTAAACCTGAATTTCAATTTAATTCTTGAAGATGCAGCAGACAGGATCGGATCGGTTTCAGATTGGTGAAGCAAAAGCAATAAGATTATTACCCAGGTGATAAGATTGAGTTAGGTCTTTGTGATTCTTGAAAGTTGCGTTTTTTTATAAAGCTATAATCTTTGCAATTAGTTAAAGAAACTGTGTGAATCAAAGAATAGTTATGGAGATTACTCTGTTTTTCGTGTTGTAGGAGGACGAACATGGTTCAAGAATTGGGAATTAGAGATGAATTTTTGCAGCAAAACAGAGAAATTGAGACAAGTTATGATTTTCTTGGTGAGATGAGACAGAGGTTTCTGAGATTCAAGAGACAAAAGTATCTGTAAGCAAGAAACTCTGTTTTTGATTCATAACTAACAAAAAAAAAAGAACTCTGCTTTTTGCTCTGTTTTTCTCTGATTCGCTTTGAATTGATGGATGAAATAAAAAACTCAGACCCGAGATTGAAAAGTTTCAAGCTTTGGCCATAGCTCAATCACCAAAGGTGAGCATCCTAATTCTTTATCCATAATCGATTCCAAATAGCGGAATACGTGTCTAAGGGACTAAGAAACTATTGCGGGTTAGATCAAACTAACAAGGATAATAAACAGGTTATGGTGATAGGATGTGCAGATTCAAGGGTATGTCCATCTTATGTATTAGGATTTCAACCTGGTGAAGCCTTTACTATCCGAAATGTCGCAAATCTCGTTACCCCGGTTCAGGTTCATTCACATTTACTCCTTTTGTTTTTATAGTTTCTTCATCAAGAAAGCTTCTAAAACCCTTTTGATGCTTTCCTCTGTTTTTGAAAGATCGGACCAACAGAAACCAACTCAGCTCTTGAGTTTGCAGTCACTACTCTTCAAGTAAGCTTAAACATTATAAAAAGTGAAAAATTACAGCAAAGAAATGTATACTTATGTTGTTTCTCCATAGGTTGAGAATATTATTGTAATGGGTCATAGCAATTGTGGAGGAATCGCAGCGCTTATGAGCCATCAAAACCACCAAGAACAACACTCTAGGTAGTGATATATAAACAAGTTTATTTTTTAAAATTCAACTACTCTTCAAACTGTTTTTTGATTATTGCAACAACTTTTTGTATGTGTAGTTTAGTAGAGAGATGGGTTATGAATGGGAAAGCGGCTAAGTTAAGAACACAATTAGCTTCATCACACTTAAGTTTTGATGAACAATGCAGACACTGTGAGAAGGTAAATAATTCCAAACATATTCTTTATCATTTTCAGGTCTCTTATACATGAATCTGATTTCAAGTGTGTTTTTTGGGTCTGTTTGGGTAGGAATCTATAAAGGATTCTGTGATGAATTTGATAACATATCCATGGATAGGAGATAGAGTAAAGAGAGGTGAAGTCAAGATTCATGGATGTTATTACAATTTGTCAGATTGTAGTCTTGAGAAGTGGAGAC
Source organism: Cardamine occulta (assembly GCA_028015245.1). Classification (NCBI taxonomy): domain Eukaryota; kingdom Viridiplantae; phylum Streptophyta; class Magnoliopsida; order Brassicales; family Brassicaceae; genus Cardamine; species Cardamine occulta. Next base: position 4,167,729 of record CM051368.1, read on the forward strand.
TCAATTCAGACAAGAATAACAATGGATTCTATGTTTCAGATAGAGAGATATGGAGTTGAGTAAATATAAAACAACCCTCATTTCTAATAATATTCAGATGTATCTTTGTACATGAGAAATGATGTTTACACAATTGTAAGAAAAAAAAAGTAAAATTGCAATAAGTCGAACATAACAATATTGTCAATATTTTGTCTTTTGATACAAAAATGTGTGATATTATTTCGATTGAAAAAGAGCATATTATTTTTAAATAAAAAATGAGCATAATTTTTTGCATACAAAATAAATGTGATCTATGTACATTTGGATAGAAATACAAATCTATTTTTATTTAATATACGCATTTTTTTAACTGCTGTATATTTACGATGCATAAAATCGAGATTGGGATCGAAAATAAAATCCTATGCATTAGAGATCATTTTCCATTAATAGCAGCTTAAAACTGCAAGAGGGAGAATGTACAAGACAAATTAAAGAATGTTATAACACTGTTAACAAATTTTAGTTAGAATTATAACAAGAGAAATTCCCTCAAATAGCACAAAAAGAGGTTTCTGTGATAAATTTAGTACATATTTTTATTTAGGACAAATATAGCATTTTAATAAAGGGTAATAATTTAATTTTTTGGTTTGGGTTAAGTATTTTAGAATTTAGGGGGTGTATTGAACTGAATATTTGGAGAGATTTGAGTTTTAATGAGTTTTGAGATAATTTGGTGAAATTTTGGTGAGTTAGAAATTTCGTTATTAAATTTTCTGAAATCTCACATAAAACCATGGAATTTGGGTCTTTGCATTTTTAACTAAGAAATCTCCTCAAATCTCACCTGAAACTTTTAAATCAAATCCTAATCATGTTTTCAATAACAGTGGATTTGAAAGTATAATTTAAAATCATTAATCCAATAACACTGGATTTTAAAAATATTTTAAAATTCATGTTTCAATAACACATGATTTGTCATTAAAACTCAAATCTCTCCAAATACTCATTCCAATACACCTTCTTAGGGTATAGGTTTTAGGGATAGGAGGTATGGTTTAGGGTTTAGGGCTTAGGGGTTAGGGTTTTCTAAACCCTAAACCCTAAATCTTAAATCCTAAAAATATGAGGTTAAGAGATTTGTGCTATATAAGAGAATTGATATTTAATAAAAATGTTATTTTTGTCCTAAATGAAAATGTGTGCTATTTGTGTCACAAAAACTTAATTTTGTACTGTTTTTGAGAATTGCCCTTATAACAACTCCAAAAATATGATTTTTGAGTTTTAAAATAAATTCAACCAAGTGTAAAGAATCTTCATTGTTATCTTTGTTGGGGCCTTCCCAAACTGGAATTTTGTATTTGGGGCTTAAATCATCTACATCAAAGGCTCAACCATGGTTTCTCAAATAGTTAAAAACAAAAATAATAATCTCTTCTGTAATCTATAATTCTATATAAATATATTGAGTTGGCATGGAAAACAAGAAAAGCATAATACATGAATCTTGGAAAATTAGCTAAAGTACTAAAACACTGTCCCCCACCACCACTATGTCAAGAGGAAAAAAAAACATACAATAAAAAATAATAATAAACTAAAAATATAGAATCAGTAATGCAAAACATAACAATTATACTCGACGACGGCGTTCCCTGTCTTGAGCTGAAAATCATGTGTTCTTGCCTGAACATAACCCCTAGCAAATCGGAAAAGTCCACTTCCTCCGATCACCGGCATCTCCCTCACCTTATCAAACACTGAATTTCTTCCAAACACTGTGATCGTGCTTCCATTGTATTTCCCATCAAAAATAGCAAAATTCATAGCCATTAACAATCCCACCTCTTCTTTAGAAGTGGCTGCATAAAACCCTTGTGCCTTTCCAACCATTTTGGAGCTTAATCTTGGGGTGAGCGTTAAAGGGTTATCAATCATACGAATGAGACCAAAACCCGTTCCCCGGGTGTAGTTAGCCGGAGGATTCATGATTTGGACCGAAGTCGGGTCTTGGCCGGTTAAGATGTCGTGCCAGTATACTTTGAAATGAGTTAGTTTCTCTTTCTTGTGACGCAAGAAGTTACGTTCAAGGGTTTCTCCTGTGACTAAATTTAGGACGAGGGCTAAGGTTAGAGAAGAGAGAAGAAAGAAGGAGAGAAAAGTGGCCATGGTGGAGATAATGAATTTAGTGGGTTTTGTGGCTACAATTGCATTTTATTTGGGTTGATATATGAAGACATTATTATATATGGAGGTGGACATTCTAAAAACTGATGGTCGTGATGTCAAAAAAGAAACTGACGGTCGTGTTGATGTGTAATGATATCTGGGGTTGTTGCACCTACTCCAACTTATTTAATATATATTTACAAAATATCATTTAAAAGATATAATATAAGGGTAGACATTATTGTAAAATGAAAAAAAAATAACTTCCCAAATTTATAGTAACATTTATATATTGTTTATAAGAGGAATATATATGTGTCTGTTTGTTTTCACTGCACAAAGTACACTTATTTGAGTATTTTGTCAAGAAAGAATGCATTTAATGTTTTTTCCCAAAAAATTTTAATGTCCAGTAAATATAAAATTTTAATTTTCGATTTAAAAACTAATGAATCTAATCATAAGAAAAAACTAATAAAATTCAGAAATGAAAAAAAGATAAAGATATAATCACAATAATAAATAGAGCACATTAAATTATTCAAATATTTGAAAATTTAGCAAAAAATCAACTGAACCGAAAAATCTTAAATTTATAATCATTAAAACATACCTTTGTAATGCTTAATTGATTTTGAGATGTATTTTTCAGAATCTCACCCAGCCAATCACCCCCTCTGCTATAGTAAATCTGTAAATTGTTGTTTGGCTAAGTCTACACAGTACTTATAATGAGGACACACTAAAGGTCTTTAATTAATCTCATTATATCCCCAAATTTACAACATCACAAAATACTTTAAACACAATAACACATTGATAATCACAAGATGAAACACAATAAACAAAAAGAGACAACAGAAAAAACAGCATAAAATAGAATAAAAAGGAGACTGGTTTTGTTGTATATCCTCTCTCAGTTCTGTCTCCATGTTCTTTAACTTTAACCCCACCATTGATGCACAGCAATACCTTCATCTTTAAGTTTGCCATACAGAGCCAAACACTCCCAATAAGCCCTTCCACTCTTACTCTGCATCTTCCTTCCCCTTAGCCCTAAACTCTTTGGCTTGCACTCCAAGAAAAGCTCATCCACCATTTTTATCGACTTATTCCTCATCATCTCCTCCACCACTTCGGCTTCTGCCTTCATCACCACGTATTCCTCCTCCTTCACATTCTCTTTAAACCAGTCAGTCATCCCCATTTTCTCAGATTCTAGGCTCATCTCATCGTTCACCGTCTCAATCTTGTACATCTCAAACTTCTGATTCCTTTTTGGATAATTTTCAACAAACCATTCTGTTCCGCTGCTTCCTTTTCCGTTGCCCACATCGATGAATACTCGTCTCGAGTAGCTCCCGAGGTCCAAAGTATCTCCCATAAGGTCCGGGAGATATCTTGTCCGTTTGAAGTACGTTCTTGATTTTCTTGAAGCTGCTCTTGGTGGTTCAAGGAGAACATCCTCTAGCTTCTTCAAAGCTTTTTCCTTAGCGTTTTCTTCGGTAATACTGAGAAGCTTTCTCCCGATGGTGACTAAGCTCTCTTTATGCTCTGTTTCCCGTGTTTTCCTCATTGTCATTACCGTGTACTCAGAGCTCTTTACGTTGACTATTTCGTAGTTTAAATGTTTCAAGAAATTTGGAGGAAGATCTTGTAAGTTAAGTTGGACGGTGAAGATGCCACCAACTTTGAGAGTCCGATCTATAAACTCAGCAGAGTCAATGTGATGAGAATGAGCAAAGGCGAAGTCAAAGGTCTCATTTGGAACCATGGTCTGCGTCTCCTGGTCGTTTGCAGATACAAGAAGCATCTCAGTTTCAGTCACTGTTCGAGAGTATGAAGAAACAGTGACCTCATCATCTCCTCCACTAAGGAAGAGAACTTTATCGCCGCGCTTAAAGAGACCTTCCTTCTCCAAATCATTTAGAAGCAAAGGAAGTAGCTCAGGATAGTCAGATTCAACCGTCTTAGATGGAGCGGTTGCATGAGTTCCATACTTGAGGAGACTTAACCAAGTAAATGACAAAAACAACAAAGCCAAAAGCGTTGATCTCATAAAGACACTCAAGATTTCAAAACGAGAAGCCTTGAGGAAAGAATCCGTAGAGCTTAAAGAAGAGCTCGAACGGTTTCTCTTTTTCAAGAGGGAGTTAAAATGCTTTTCGCACATGGAGTGAAAGTCTTGGACAGTAACAAACACCATTTTCCTTTGTGTTATGTCTTAAAAAGCAGAGACAGAAGAGCACGCGCGAAAAGTGCAGTTGAAAGTTAAAAAAGAGGAAATAGAGAAGAAAGAGAAGAGAAGACAAAGCTAAAAGAGAATCCAAATGAAGTTATAAGAAGAAAAGGAGAGAAAGAGCGGGCCAGAGAAAGGCGAGTCTAGCGAATGCAGAACCTTGCGGCTGTATGATTCCCACCGGTGAGAGAAACGCGGCTACTCTTCAAATTAGACCAAAGGGACATCAACTGCCTCATCCTCTGTATCTCCATTGCGATTTTATCTATCAGCTATACCTCTTTGTTGCTCTCAATCTACTAATTTCATCATTAACGCTCACAAACACAAATATTTGTTTTTTTTTGTTTTGAATATAAGTTTTATGTCTGGTAAATCAATGGATCCTCAGATGTTGCTTCCCATTCTTTAAGAAGAGAAGAAAATCAATTCAAGGAAGCAACATATGGGATGAAAATGAGAGAGAGAGAGAGCAGAAAGAGGTCTTGTTAAATTTAATCTTTATGGATTGAATTTTTTTGAGGACTAAGTATTTTTTGTTTCCCGCAAGAGGTGAAAGAGAGATAGATTGAAAATATAAAGGGCTTTGCTGTTTTGTTTAAGCCTTTGTTTACGCCATGCCTCTCTCTATTAAAGATGTTTTCCTCTAAATTCATGGGGGGAGGCTATAACTTCTTTTGCAGGTAACCTCACCACCCTCTTTTATTAGGGTATGGCCACCTCAGTGGAAGAAACCGAAAGGATCGATGGAAGAACCGAAGGAGAACTTGGAGAAGAAATACCCGATCCCAAGCTATAGCAGCTCGATTATTTGCATCCCGCAGTTTCAAAAAACCCAAGCTCCGATCCTTAGAGACAACGCGCATCTTCCACACAAAAAATCAGTCCTCAAACTTCGAGTAGTGACGCTTGCTGCGCCTCCTGGAGTAAAGACACAAAAATGGGTTTGGCACGCTACACCGCCAACCCCACCGCCTCTATTCAACAACAAGCACCCAACGAGCCAAGCCCTGGAGCAATCACTAGACCATTCCAAACCGATCAAAGCACCTTGGAAGCACCAAGCCGATCACAAAACTTATACTTGTATCTAGCTGCATATTATTTCCTATTTTTGGCTCATCAAGAGGTTGTGAAGCCAATTTGCCTAGTTTTAATAGTTTTCTAAAATGGTTAGGTGAAAACAAAATATACTGGTGTTTAAGTTTTATTTTCTAGGATTAGACATCAATATCCAATAAACTGTACACGTAAATTCAATTTAGACAACATAAAAAAAATGAATACCATTACTAAGTTATGAAAATAAGAACTCTTGCTTGCAAGGTCACTGGTCGGTGCTAATCCTCTGTTACGTTTCTATGTTTCTTTCATCTCCTAATATGTGATGACTGTCTTTATTTTTAGTTTTCTGCATGATTATTTAGAAAACATGAGTTTGGTTCTTATTATGAATATTCGCAACAACTGGTTAGCAGTTCTGAAGCTACAAGGCTAATAGCTTTGGAACTTTGACATGGGTTTGAGGAAAATTTCCTTTGTTGGGATACGATATATGTGAATATTTGTATGTTGTTATCTCTAAGGGTATATACTGGGGTATATTAGATTTGTATAGATATTATACCTACCGATCCTCTTGTATATATAGAGGCATTTGCCATGATGAATACTTAACACGATAAACCACTATTCTCTGGTTTATATCATGGTATCAGAACACTAAAAATACAAAATTAGTGTTTCTTCTTCGTGATTCACTATTTTCCGTTCTCTTATTGTTTTTCTTTTCGAAATTTTTTCTTTGATTCATCATGTATGATCTTTCGCAAGTTGTTGACGCTTCCGTCGAGAAAAAGCGTATGGAGGTGCAATGTCGCACCATTTCTCCCTATGACCTATCAAGTGACAATCCAGGATCCATCATTTCCCAACCTTTGTTGCGTGGATCGAATTATGACTAATGGGCTACAAACATTCGTCTTGCTCTTTCGGCCAGAAAGAAATTTGGTTTTGTTGATGGGTCTATCCCAAAACCAAGCGAAGCTTCAGGGGATCTTGAAGACTGGTGGACCAATAATGCATTGGTGGTTTCGTGGCTGAAGCTTACCATTGATCCGGTTTTACAGTCTTCAATATCTCACCGTGATGTGGCTCATGATCTCTGGGAACACATCATGCAACATTTTTTTTGTGAAAAATGGTCAGAAGATTCAACGGTTGAAGCAAGAGCTTGCCGTGTGTCGTCAAAGAGGGCTAGCCATTGAGGCTAATTTTGGCAAGTTGACTCAAATCTGGACGACACTGGATGATGTGGCTGTCCTCAAGGAAACGATCTAGAGAAGGAGAGGGCTGATGAGAAACTTCATCGATTTCTGTTAGGATTCGATGAGTCAGTCTTTGGAACAGTTAAGTCTTCTCTCTTATCTCGCGATCATTTACCAACTCTTGATGTCGCTATACCACAATTAACACTTATGGACGATGACATTGAGACACTTGTAACTCCAGTAGTTTCGTCCTCTGTTACACGTGAGACAACCTTGGGGTCTGTTTCTCGTAATATTGATGAAGATAGTGAGGATGGGCCTATTCTGATTAATGATTCAATTACTACTTCTAGTGGACCTATTTTGCCTAGTGGAACTAATTCACCTAATGGGCTTGGTAGCCTTGAGACTGGGCCTGACGTTATTCCTGCTGGAATTAGGCCTGGTCTGACGAACTCTAGTTCTCAGCTGATACCGTTTCTTCTACTCAGCTGATATCGTCTCCAACTCCGACGGTTCCTAAGTTGGCTATTGCTCCGTCAAGCTCTGAGGCTCCTCCGCCCCTTCTGGTTCCGCCAATATCTGTTGCGGATCTTTTACCGTTAGCTCGTGATGACGAGTCTGGTTTGCGAAGATATACTCGTCAAAAGTTTCCCTCGACGAGACTCTAGGGCTATGTGGTTGAGACGGTCAAGTGACAGACATCTTCTGATCTAGACACGGTAACGCAGTCTTCTTCTGATTCTGAATATGATTCTACTCCGTTTCCAATAGAAAACTTTGTTTCCTGCATGCGATTCTCGGAGGCTAATGTGGCATACTTATTTGCAATTACATTTGTGGTAGAACCAAAATATTTTTCTCAGGCTGTGGGTGACGGGAATTGGGATTTGGCCATGAATTCAGAGATTGATGCGATGATTAAAAATGGTACCTGGACAATTAAAACATTGCCTGATGGCAAGAAAGCGATTGGCTCTCAGTGGGTTTACAAGATCAAATTCAACGCAGAAGGCGCGGCTTGTGGCTATGGGGAACAATCAGGTTGTGGGTGTTTTCGCGAAGATGACAACGGTGCATGTTTTTTTTACAAGTCTCTGTTTCTTTAGATTGGGAAGTTCACCAGATGGACGTCCATAACGCCATTCTCCATGGAGATCTTCATGAAGAGGTATACATGAAGCTTCCCCCTGGCTTTCGGACAAAGAATAAGAACGACGTGTGTCGGTTGCGTAAGTCAATATATGGACTCAAACAGTATCCTCGATGCTGGTTTGAAAAACTGTCTACAGCTTTATTGGAGTATGGTTTCACCCAGTCAGTTTCGGATTATTCTCTGTTTACTATGAATACTTTGGAGAAACGTCTTCATGTCTTAATTTACGTGGATGATCTGATCATTTCTGGGAATTTTCCTTCGGTCATCGCTTCTTTCAAGGAGTATTTGTCATCTTGCTTCCATACGAAAGATCTGGGGATACTCGAATATTTCTTAGGCATCGAGGTGGCTAGGAACTCGACAGATATGCATCTGTGTCAGCGCAAATATACACTTGATATTATCTCTGATGTTGGTCTCTTGGGTGCACGACCTTGTACGTTTCCGCATGAACAGAACCATGGTCTTGCTCTGGTCAAGAGTGCGAACTTTTCGGATCCAACGAAGTATAGGCGATTGATTGGTTGTCTTATTTATCTCTCTGTCACTCGACCTGATTTGGCATATGCGGTTCAAACTCTCTCTCAGTTCATGCAAGTTCCTACAGAGGCTCATTGGGAGGCTGCTTTTCGAGTTGTGCGCTATCTAAAGAACAATCCTGGAGAGGTGATTCATTTTTATTTATTACTTTTCTTTCTTTAGTTTCTTGAGGAAGCAGGAACTTTTGTGTGCATCTATCTAAATGTATATAATTATAATGATCTAATGGATTGAAATATCCACGTGAACAGTCTCTTTTATTTTGTAAACTCTGCATAATAATATCTGAATCATGAACTCATTGATCCTCCTCTAGTGATTATTGACTACTACTTTCATGGTTAAGCAGGAGACTTATGGCTGAGACGCTTTTGTTGTTTGGAGTTCAGAAGCTTTGGGACTTCCTTTTCCAAGAATCTGATCGATTGAAGGGAGTAGCTGAGCAACTCACTGAACTCAAAAGTGATCTAACGTTGCTTATGTCCTTCTTGAAAGATGCAGATGCTAAGAGAAATGTAAGTGAGTTGGTGAGAAATTGTGTGGAAGAGATCAAAGAAATTGTTTTCGATACAGAGGATATAATCCAAACATTTCTTCTTAAGGAAGAGCTTTCAAAAACAAGTGGCATCAAGAAGCGTATGACAAGACTTTCTTGTCTTATAGTGGATCGCAGAAAACTTGCTTTAGATATGGGAGGCATAAGTAAGAGGATTTCCAAGGTGATCCACGATTTGCAGACTTTTGGGGTGCAACAAATGATTGTCAATGGCAGCGAGTATTCACACCATCTACAAGAAAGAAAAAGGGAGATGCGGAAAACATATCCTACCATTTATGAAAACGATCTTGTGGGGTTGGAGGAGAATGTTAAAAGATTGGTTGGCTATTTGGTGAAGGAAGAGAGCATTCAACTAGTTTCTATAACCAGGATGGGTGGTATTGGTTAAACTACCCTCGCTCGACAAGTCTTCAATCATGAGATGGTAACAAACCATTTTGATGGAGTTGCGTGGGTTTGTATTTCACAACAGTTTACAACGAAACATATGTGGCAAGCAATCTTGCAGAAGCTTAGTTCAAAAGATGATGAGAAAAGAGACTCAAATATGAATGAGGACGAGCTTCAGAAAAAAGCTTTCTCGACTGTTGGAAACTAGTAAGTCTTTGATTGTCCTTGATGATATGTGGAAAGAAGAAGACTGGGACAGAATAAAGCATGTGTTTCCATAAAAAAAAGGTGACACTTTATGCTACATCTGATTTTACATATAGCATGTGTGATACATTTGCTTTTATACATTTCTTAAACGTTGACTATGTAGGACAAGGCATACATGTGTGATATATTTTCTTTTGTTTAAAATATATTGCAGGATATTGGAAGGTACTGCTTACTTCTCGCAATGAGAAAGTGGGCTTACACAGATCCAATATGTGTCACTTTTAAACCAGAAGCCTAACCGTTAAAGAAAGTTGGACACTTTTCCAAAGGATAGCATTTCCTAGAAAATACACAGCAGGTAAGCTTTCATGGAATATAAAAACTTCTTTTATGTTTAGTTGCATCGTACATTGATTTCAAAGACCAAATACTACATGATTATGTTGTGCAGAGTTTAAGGTTGATCTAGAGATGGAAGAGATGGGCAAGCAGATGATCAAACATTGTGGAGGACTACCATTGGCTGTAAAAGTATTAGGAGGCTTGTTAGCTGCGCAACACACATTTAAGTGAATGGAAAAGAGTATATGAGAATATTGGATCTCATCTTGCAGAAGTGGTTTCAATGAAGAGGTCAACAGTTCTGTTTACTATGTATTGTCTCTTAGTTTTGAAGAGGTTCCTAGCTATTTGAAGCACTGCTTCCTCTACCTTGCCCATGTTCCAGAAGATTATCCAATAGAAGTGGAGATATTGTCCTATTTATTGGCCACAGAAGAGATACCAAGGCCGAGGTATTACGACGGAGCGAGCATTAGAGAGGTCGCAGATGGATGTATAGAAGAATTGGTGAAGAGAAACATGGTTATTGCTAAAAGAGATGATAGAACTTCAAGATTTGAACATTTTCAGTTTCATGATATGATGAGAGAAATTTGTCTGCATAAAGCTAAAGAAGATAATTTTGTACATATTATTGATAGTCCAAACTCAGTCTCCTTGTGAATCTCGCAGAATCGCAGTACTCCAGCATGATGAATCATATGATCCAAAGGAGATGATTAAGAATCCAAAACTTAGATCTTTCTTGTTTTTCTTCTTGGTAAAAGGTTGGATGCCATCAGCTTTATTTTTTACGAGGTTACAGTTATTGAGGGCATTACATCTCCTTATGCAATGTTTGAAGGAGGAAAGTTACCCTCTAGCATTGGGAAGCTCAACCACCTGAGATTTTTGTATTTAGGTTTTGCAAAAGTATCTCATCTACCTTCTTCTATGGGAAATCTAAAGCAACTGCTCTATCTAAACATGCTTGTATCTTCGAGTTCTCCACTCCACATGCCCAATAATGTCTTGAACTAGATGCAGGAATTGAAATACCTTTGTTTACCGGAGAAAATAGATGATAAGGTAAAGATGGAATTGGGTAATCTAGTCAACCTGGAGACATTGAAGAATTTCTCAACAAAGCATAGCAATGTGATAGATCTTCATCGAATGACAAGGCTCGAGATTCTCTCAATCATACTCAATGGCGGGTACACAATGAAAACTCTATCTTTATCTCTAAAGGAATTAGGACACTTGGAATATCTCTTTGTACGAGGTTCCACGGATGATGAAGAAGGATTTGTTTTGGATTTCGTTCATATCAAACATCTGAGGTTGGATATATATATGCCAAGGTTACCTGATGAGCATTATTTCCCTTCTCACCTTACAACCATATATCTTGGTGAGTGTGGTTTGGAGGAGGATCCAATGCCGATTCTTGAGAAATTGCTTCAGTTGAAAGAGGTCTATTTAAGGTATAAATCTTTCAATGGGAAGAGAATGGTTTGCTCGGGTGGTGGGTTTCCTCAGTTGCAGAAGCTGCAGTTAGTTGGACTAGAGAATGGGAAGAGTGGATAGTAGAAGAAGGCTCCATGCCCCTTCTTCATACTCTGGAAATTTGGAGTTGTCCAAAGATAAATGAGCTTCCTGATGGGCTGCGATTCATCTATTCTTTAAAGGATCTGAAAATTGACAAGGAATTGAAGGAGAGGTTGTCAAACTTCCGCGGCACTGTAACTTTGGAGGTATCAGTCTCTTGCAATACTTATTTTTCTTTGGTTGTAGATGTAACTGCAATTAAAAGAGTGGTAATTGGGTTGCCATATTTACATTGCTCTCCCACCTAGTCCTTAGAGCAGAGTGATGATGATTACTTGTAATTTTGAAGTGAGACCTAGATGCCTCATTAATAATTATCATGTAGCAGTTTTATCAAAGTGGACAATATTCAATTCTTGTCTCATAAAACTCTGTTAATTTTTTCAGGAATGCAGTGTTGAAGAAATTTCTGATGATGAAAGAGAAAAATCAAAGAGCTCAACAGATAAGAAATCAAATGGACCCGAGTCCAAAGGACCAGGCCTTGTATTTAAGATAACATGCAGGGTTCCATATAAGACTGTCCTTAAAGGTATGTCTAGGGATTATCAAAATTAACTGCTTGACCCTCTTTGTTCTCTTTTATATGAGCAACTCCTCAAAAGCTCTTATGTTGCAGCCAGCTCATAATGTGTTGGTTCTCAAGGCTGAGAGCATGGTCGATAAGAATGAATGGATTAATAAGCTCCAAAAGGTTATCCAGGCTCGAGGAGGCCAAGTGGGTGGTGCTTCCATGAGACAAAGTCTATCAGAATGTTCACTTGTAAGTCACACAAGAAAACTATATACTTATTCCGTCCCAGTATCATGATGCTAAAATCTTTGCTAGAAATTTCCTTAATGGCTTAAAACAGCCCGGTGGAGAAACTAAGATTTAGTAGTTGTTGTTGAATGAGTAAAACCTGATGTCTTACTTGAAGACGGTTAAGATTTTGTTATACGTAAACATTGAAGATTTCTTTGTGCTTATATTTATTGTCTCTCGCTTGCATTGATCTGCAGCGCAGTTGGTAACGAAAGGATTGAATCGTTAATTCAAGAGGATCAGAACGTCAAAAGACGAAGAGACCGTTACCAGAAACAGTCCTCTCTTCTCTCAAAGGTAATGAGGCAGCTTAGCATTCACGATAACCGAGCACTGGTATATATACAAACATCTCCTCTTTCGATGTAGTGTGTTATGTAGCCGTAAAATGTATGGGATTGATTCGTGTTGTGTGTTATATTTGCAGAAAGCAGCCTGAGAACCAATGAAGGGTCTTCAGGAGAGGATTGGAGGAATGCGTTTAACTCAGCTGCAAGTGGACCTGACTCATTGAAGAGGTACGGGTCTGGTGGTCATAGCAGGCGTTACAATGATGAACGGTGAGGATTCATCTGGATCTGGCGGCAGCAACCGTTGCACCACACCAAACAGGGTCCCACCAGCACCACCACAGTCTGGATCATCTTACAGGTATTAGAACCTGTTTGATATTCAGGATTGTTATTGGAGAAACATAAAAAACAAATTCTTTTTCTTTCTTTTTTTTTTTTGGTATGGTCCCCATTTCTGGGACTAAGTTTTTCTTATTTCTTCAATAGTTAAAAAAGGAAGGAGTGATTATGATATATGATTATATGATGATGTACTTGCGTGTGTTTGTAGATAGATATTTGTTACAAGACCTATATTAGTTTGGTCTCATTTGTTACAAAGCTTATATTATCTTGAACAGGGAAAAATTGTGGCCTAACTGAATCAGAGGAAAAACTAAGAATAATATAATCGCAAATAGAAAACTATTTTCATATTGAAATATCACGAAATCTACAATAAGCGAGTTCATCATTCTACCGTGGATTCTACCATGATGGAGTTGGTAATCAATGGTACAATTTTCACTCAGATTTTCTCACTTTTCTGATACAGTTTAATTACAAGTAGCTTTAAGTGTTTGTGAGTTCTTACATGTTTGCAGCTAAAATGAATTAGTCTCCTATATGGAAACCATGTTTCTGTTGCATGCCTTTTATATTGATTCTCAAAATATCTCTGGATTAAAAAATCCCACAAAATTTTTTATTGATTCTGTAAATTTTGACAATACTTAGACTCTCTCAATCTTATTTAATGGCGAATGTACCATGGAAACTCTATCAAGCTAAGGGGTTTGTTAGTAAAAACATTTTATTTATGTTACTTTTCTATTTCACTTGTATATAACACTTATTTGTAGATTGAAAATTTTAACATTTCAACACACAAAAAAATGAACAATTTATCAAGCAAGTAAAATATTTTAATTGACAGTGCATTCAATCTAATTTTGTTTTTTATTTATTTACCCATAATTGTTTTTTCAAAAAAACAGGTAAAATTTAACATATGGAAGACCACAATTGCATAAATTTGCTTTAGAATCCAACACAAATTTCCGATAAAATCCAACAAAAACATGACTTTTTTTTCTTTGGGATCAAATGTAATATGACAAGTGGGCTACAACTACAAGTAATAAAATGTTTTGAATAGTAGCTTATACGAATTTATAGCCACGCATTCTCACTTGAGTCTTGGGATAGGAGTCAATTCTTCTCATTTGGTTCTTTTAGTAGCTAAACTCATCGCCTTCTTCCTCTAAATATTGATTGGACGAAAAAGCGATTTCAAGAAGAGGTGATTCTTGTTGGTTTTATTAATTTTCTTTCTTTAGTTTTATGTGGAAGCATGTTCTCGGATCTTTTGTGTGCAATCTATATTTATATTATTCTAATGTTTTTGTCTCTGTTTAATGATCTATGGATTGATCTGAAATATAAACTTTTACTTTGTAAATCTGCATAAGAATATCTGAAATATGAACTCATGGACCCTTATTTAGTGAGTATTGATTACTAATTTCATTTCTTGGTTAAGCAGGAGAACTTATGGCTGATTCATTTTTGTCATTTGGAGTCGAGAAGCTTTGGGACCTCCTTGTCCGAGAATCTGAGCGATTTCAGGGAGTACAAGAGCAATTTGATGGGTTAAAAAGTGAAATACAGATGTTAAGGTGCTTTTTGGAAGATGCAGATGCCAAGAAACATACAAGTGCAATGGTGAGAAACGCTGTGAAGGATATCAAAGAAATTGTTTGTGATGCTGAAGATATTATCGAAACCTTTCTTCTAAAGGAAGAACTCAGCAAAACAAGTGATATCAAGAAACATATCAGAAAACTTGCTTGGGTTATTGCTGATCGAAGGGGACTTGCTTTCGATATGGAAGCTCTAAGTAAGAGGATCGTTACGGTGATCCACGATATGCAGAATCTTAGCGTACAACAAGTTATTGTGAATGAAAGGGATATGCAACTACATGAAAGACAAAGGGAAATGCGACAAACGTTTTCTAGCAATTATGAAGATCATCTTGTGGGGTTGGAGAAGAAAGTTGACCAATTGGTCGGCTATTTGGTGGAGGAAGATAGCAGTCAAGTGGTTTCTATAACCGGGATGGGTGGTATTGGTAAAACTACCCTCGCAAGACAAGTTTTTAATCATGAGACAGTAAAAAGTCATTTTGAACTACTGGCATGGGTATATGTTTCACAACAGTTTACAAGGAAGTATGTGTGGCAGACAATCTTCTGGGAACTGAGCCCAGGATATAAAGAGATAGAGATGACGGAAGACGAATTTCAAGAAAAACTCGTTCAAGAGTTGGAAAGACAAAAGGCGTTGATTGTCCTTGATGATATGTGGAGAGAAGAAGATTGGGACATAATTAAACCCATGTTTCCACGGAATGAAGGTGACATTCTATGATACATACACTAAATTATATTCTCCTTTTAATATTCACCGTTTGGTCATAGTCATAAGGCACATATAATGGTCATAAAACATTATGTTCTTTTTTTGTTTGGCTTTGGGAGTTAAGTTAAAAGAGTTACATGTTTTGTAGGTTGGAAGGTACTACTTACTTCTCGTAATGAAGGAGTGGGATTACGAGCAGATCCGGAATGTTTCACCTTTAAACCAGATTGTCTAACTCCTGAAGAAAGTTGGACAGTTTTTCAAAGGATAGCGTTTCCCAGAGAAAACTCTACTGGTAAGCTTTTAAGTCAGTTTCAATTAGTTTTTGGTTTCCATGTTGATCATAATCAAGGACTTTTTACTTAGGATGACTGCAATCCCCTTTCAATTAATAATATCTCTCAACCATATAATCCTTTAGATATTCATGTAATTTCACTATATCTTGATGATGATGTGTAGAATATAATGCTGACAAAGAAATGGAAGAGATGGGTAAGCATATGATCAAACATTGTGGAGGATTGCCTTTGGCTGTTAAGGTGTTAGGAGGTTTGTTAGCTGGGCAACACACATTAAGTGATTGGAAAAGGGTATGTGAGAATATTGGTGGGACTAACTTCAGTGAAAGAAATCTCAGTTCGGTTTATCATATCCTGAATCTGAGCTTTGAAGAGCTGCCTTTTTACTTGAAGCAATGCTTCCTCTATCTTGCACATTTCCCAGAAGATTGTGAGATAAATGTGGAGAAATTGTCTTATTACTGGGCTGCAGAAGCAATACCAAGGCCTAAGGGTTACAATGGAGAGACAATTCGAGAGGTCGCAGATGGATACATAGCAGAATTGGTGAAGAGAAACATGGTTATTTCTGCAAGGGACAAGTTGACTTCGAGATTTAAGACATGTCAGTTGCATGATATGATGAGAGAAGTTTGTGTGCGTAAAGCTGAAGAAGAGAATTTAGTAGATATTGTTGGTACTGCAGACTCTCAGTCTCCTTGTAAGTCTCGCAGAATCGTAATACACGACGAGCTTGATGAATCATATGATTCGAAGGGCATGATGAAGAATCCAAAACTTAGATCTCTCTTGTTTATCAATTTTAGAAGAAAATGGATGCCATCAGATTTATTGTTTACAAGGTTACAGCTGTTGAGGGCGTTAGATCTCACTGATACCAAGTTTAAAGGAGGGAAGTTACCCTCTAGCATCGGGAATCTTATCCACTTGAGATATTTGAGTTTATTTGGGGCAATGGTAAATCATCTACCTTCTTCTATGCGAAAGCTGAAGCAGCTGCTCTATTTAAACTTAGATTTATATTCGAGGTCTATCTACATGCCCAATAATGTCTTGAATGAGATGCGAGAATTGATATACCTCTGTTTACCTAATCATTGGAGAATAAATGATAAGGTAATGATGGAATTGGATAATCTAGTCAACCTGGAGATATTGGAGAAATTCTCAACAGAGCATAGCAATGTGAGGGGTCTTCACAAAATGAAAAGGCTCCAGACTCTTTCAATCGAATTCAATGGCGGGTGTACAATGGAAACTTTATCTTCATCTCTAAGTGAATTGAGTCGCTTGGAAAATCTTACCATATTTGATTTCACGAATAATGAAGAAGAATTTGTCTTGGATTGTGTTCATCTAAAACATTTGGATTTGGGGAGCATATATATGCCAAGGTTACCTGATGAGCAACATTACCCTTCTCACCTTACAACCTTATCTCTAAAAAATTGTCGTTTGGTGGAGGATCCAATGCCGATTCTAGAGAAATTGCTTCAGTTGAAAGAGGTTCGTTTATGGGATAGACCTTTCTGTGGGAAGAGAATGGTTTGTTCGGGTGGTGGGTTTCCTCAGTTGCAGAAGCTAGAGTTAGATGGACTAGAGAAATGGGAAGAGTGGATAATAGAAGAAGACTCTATGCCCCTTCTTCATACTCTCACTATCAAATATTCTTATAAGTTAAAGGAGCTTCCTGATGGGTTGAGATTTATAACTTCCTTGAAAAAATTGTATATCTACATGTGGGAAAGGGAGTTTAGGGAGAAATTGTCCACAGGAGGAGAAGACTTCTACAAAGTTCAACACATTCCTCTTGTTTGGATTTTTTAATTTTTTCAACAGGCCAATCCCTTCTGAAGCGAATATCTTCTTTGTTGGATTGTGAGATTATATGTCCTTAAAATAATCTCTTTAGCATTTGTTTTTATGTGTGTTTCTATTCCCAATCAAACTTTTTGTTTCTGTTAAAGCGAAATTGTTGTTCAGTTTGATTTTAGATCCTCAATGATACTCGATTTATGGGCAATTTGATTTATGGGTATGCTCCTACTTGCAACATAATGATCGATGATGACATGAGGAGTGGTCTAGTGGTTAATTCAACTAAATAAATGGGAAGAGTGGATAGTAGAAGAAGGCTCCATGCCCATTCTTCATACTCTGGAAATTTGGAGTTGTCCAAAGTTAAATGAGCTTCCTGATGGGTTGTGATTCATCTATTCTTTAAAGGATCTGAAAATTGAAAAGGAATTGAAGGAGAGGTTGTCAGAAGCTCGACAATAGAAAATCAAGAGCGACTTTACTGTTAGATGCAAAACAAATTTGATTTTCTACTTCTTATATGGAAATTAAAACTTCAATATTTTCTTTTCTTTCAACATGCATTCAGTTCTAAAGCTAATATCTCCTCCGCTGGATTGTGAGGAGTAACAATCTCTTCCTTATAATAATATATAATAAATAATCTATTTATCAATTTTTTTTTCTTATGTGTGTTTGGTTCCCAATCAAACTTTTGCCTTCTGTTCGACTATACCATTCAGAAGAACATAATTCAATAATTACTTATGTTTTTTTTTTGGTTGTTTAAAATACAATCCAAGGTTTGTCTCAGGCAACAATTTTTAAAAACAAAATTGTTGTTGAGTTTAATTTCAGTATGAAACTTGCCTTTGTTCATCTCTTGTCAATGATACTCGATAGCATAGAGACTAATTATATCTCTATACTTGATTTGAATCATAAAATGGGTTTGGTATACTCGTACTTGGACTATAATGATCCATGATGAATGAGTATTGGTCAGTTTTGGTATGTGAGTTTGTCGAGAGAGAGATAGATATAGAGGGTTTTCAGTCATTTTTGCTGGTCTAAGGTTCGTTTTGATCTGAGTTTTCAGGTTAAATAGAGTTCAGACTTTTTGAGACTTTTCACACAAATAGACATTCAGGTTAAACTTTTCACCAACCTCATATCTATACACTTTTGCTGAATCAAAGTCATTTTTGAAATTTATGTTTCATCTTTTATTATCTCTGTTTCCAACGGACTCTGCTTGTGATTCTTTGTCTAAAACTTGGTTGACGTTAAAGACTTCAAGCTATTATCACCAAATCCTGTTTTTGCCATGATTACTCTTACGGTGCTTTTCGATAATCCTATTATTAACTCTCAAATTTCGTTCCTACTGAAATTATTATGTGTGTGCTAGATCTATATATTCGTACGATGAAAGATTATAAGGGCATAAGAACAAACAGACGATACATAGCTTTGCTAACAGAGTTTGGTTAACCAACATCTCCGGGACCAAGTCCAAAAACCATTCACTAGAAAAGGGCGCAACCTACAATTGCTATATGGATACAACACCATTCTTTTCTAGAAATACAATAAAAGAACATTACCACTCATTGTCTTTTCTGACGGTGTAACCTTCTTAACAACCACCAACATATCTCTTTATCGTAGTTGGTGGTGCGACATCACATACCACCATGTGTGCTTCTCTCAATAAAACCCTAGACGCGCCTGCCTTTCTCTTTTGCGCATGCGTCCTATTTATATGTTCCTCAAAAACCTAAACTTCTTAATCTTGGGCTTCTCCTTTCATGGACAAAAGCCCACATGATCTTTCTTTCTTATCATGTCTTCTCATTAAGGTCTCAAAGCCATGTCACTAAGTATTACATGTAACTTTCTTATTTGGCTTCACTTCATTACGTTTATCTTTAGCAGTATCACTTGTGTCACACAGGCTCACCTCTGTTCCAACAGCTCGTAGCAGCGTCACTTGTGTCACACAGACTCACCTCTGTTCCAACAGCTCGGGTCACAAACAGACTCGCCCATGTTGTAGTGTAGTCTGTATCATCTGTTGATCTGTGTCATCATCTTAAGTCTAACATCTAGTTACAAATATACTTTCAATCTCTCTCTTTTTTACTGAGTTTTAGACTCAAGCTTACCTTGTAACTTTACAGTGTGACGATCTTCAAGCTTCAATACTGACTCATAATCTTTCTCTAAGCTGTCACAGTATCTGTGCAGATTCTGTCGCAGTGTCTATGCTTCAATATCTGTCGATGTATCATAATATGTTCCAACAACTACACAACTTAGCAGCATCACAAACTAACACCTACATGCAGAGCCTGAGGCTACAAGGGGTTTAGATTCTATTATTTTGAGGTAAGGGCGACATAATCTTTTGTTTTCCATCAAGTTAGTGTTGAGCAAATGCAGAACATGCTGGAACTCTTCATTTGCTATACACAGTAGCAAAAATACACAAAATCAGGAAAATAATTTCAATATCACCTATAACAGCCTCGATAGAAGATTGAAAGATCTTGTTTCGGTTCATACTCTTTCCATGGGATGATAAATAGCTAGCCGCACCTTTGCATTTCCTTACATATCATTTCAGCTACTCGTATCATTGCGAGTTTAGTTTTGTTTATCGTTAATATCTGCTTTGTCATGTTAATTTATGTTTGAGTAGTCTTAGGAAAGCAATAAAGGCTTGTTTGCCGGTTTCATCCCATCCCTCTGAGTATATCCCAATTGTGAGTCCTCCAAGTAATGCTTGTAAGAAAGAAAAGCATATTTAACCATAGTTATCTGAAATCTCACATTCTTAGTTAACATTACTAAGCCATTTGATTGCCAAAATATATGCCTAAATAGCATAATCAAAAGTCAAGCAAAACATGGGAGCTACCAACTTTATAAACAAGAGAGTAAAGATGTTTAACTCCTCAAGGATAAATAGTTCTAGGAGAGAGATTATGTTTGTAATTAGCTTTCAGTTCATAACGATGCCAATATGATCATTTTTCTCTTGTCAGACTTAAGAAAAACCGCCCCTATATGATCTCTAATATAAGGTCTAAATCCTTTCAAATAAGACTATATTTGGTTCCCTTCATAATCTGAATTATAATCATAATTCATTCAAATAATGCCTGCAAGGTAACTGGTCGGTGCTCATCCTCTGTTAAGTTGATATGTTTCTTTCGTCTCCTAATAATACTCGACTAGTTTAAATGCGGCGGTTGCATTTGCTGATGTGGAAGTTTGCGGAAGTGGATGGTTGCGGTTATAAACGTTATTAAGTGATTTGTACGACTCATTTAACAAATAGAAACAGATGTTTTGTGGAAAATTATTGATTGGTTGGCAGCGGTTGCGGATACTATTTAACATAGTTAAAATATATAATTTCTATAAGAAAAAAATTGTATTACTATAATCAAAATTTAAAAGAGAATTTTTAAATAAATTTTATTTAAAACATCTTTTTATTTAAAAAATATTTTAGTTTAGTTTATATATATATAAATATTTTAAGAATTTATTATATTAAATTTTGATTTTTTTTTAAATATTTGTTTTTATTTTATATAATTTTATTAGTATTATAAATTTATAAACTAGTTTTTTAATCTGACCGTAATCACCCGCAGCCGCAAACGCTAGCTAGAATGAGCTTTTGAAATCGAGAGATTTTAAGCAGTTTGGAGTAATATGTTGCGATTGTCATGATTGATATGAAACGCTTGATGGTTGTCTTTATTATTCAGGAACGTGATTTTGGTTGTTATGAATATTCTCAACTTCCAATTTACTGTCTTATATGCACAGACTCCAGGGTAAGTTGTTTAGTTCATCCAACTGAACTGTAAAATGAAATAAGGTTTAATCCAAAATTTAGAAAAACAAACAAAAATCATATTGTTGCATCTACCCTTGGAGAATAAGATTCTCTTTTAAGTTTTCTTTTTTTTTTAAATAACATTAGATTTTGTATCTTCAAATGTATCATCTTCTATTTAGACTCTATCAAACAACTACATTCCAACATATTTATCAATTAAAATGTTATTAAGATAGAAGAATTGTATTCAAACGTAATATTGTTACGAAATTGAAATATATCAGTTTCATGGTTTTATTTCCTCTTTACCAACAGGTGTTAGTATAAAGTTCTTCAAAAAATTAACATTAGATCAAGAAAATAATTGATCCACCACCCTGTACCATTTTCCAAGTCGAGCTCTCTGTAGAAGCTAAGTCTACGGTATCTAAAACAGATATCTCTTTACAGTTAAAAGTTTTGTCATTCCTTACCTTCCACACATACCAATACCATCGAACAATATATAGTAAAACCTCTATAAATTAATAATGTTGGGATCATAAGATTTTATTAATTTAGAAAGGATATTAAGTTATAGAGTGATTTGCATAATTTTAAAATATAATTTATATTTAAAGTAAAAAAATAAAAATAATACTTTAATATTTTTAGCGGAAGTTACATGTTAGATAAGAATTATCGTATATGCAATTTTTAATAACTTTTTGACGTAATTTGAAAGATAATACCATAGGTTTTTGATGTAATATGACAAAATTATAGATGAGTTAGACAAAAATACAAATTTATGAATTAAAAAAATAACACTAGAGTCATATTTCACTAAATTATCTTAGTTATATTTTATAGTCTTATATAATTATTAATTTATGATATTGATGGGATCATATAATTGCATAGAATTTTTAAAAATATTATTATCTTATTATTTATCGAATTATGTTAAATATTACATTGGTCTAACTTGAGACCAAAATTTTTTATTAATTTATAGATTATTAATTTATAGAGGTTCTACGGTAGATAGAATTCCAAAAACATCGAACAATATTATGGTTTTAAACCAAATTGCCCACATAGGCATGTATAATTAAAAAAGTATTGGTCAAGTCTATGAAATTTAAGCAAGGCTTTTAACAAAAAGAAAAAAAAACTATTAACAAGTAGGATTATTTAAAATATGAAGTGATTAATGATTAGTTAACACAGTGATTAACGATGAGTAATAAACATCATTAGGTTGTGAAGAAAAAGGAGGCGCCCCAGACTGGATTGGGAACAAGAGATTTGGATTTAAATAAGCTTGTGGAGGCATGTTGGAGAAACTCGAAATTTGAGATTTACATTTTATTTTTGTCATTTTGTGAACCTATAAATAATATAAATGTAATAAACTAATATTTAATGTTTATTTGCTATTACTATATTTAACAACTTGGCCCATGTTGTTACACTTTAAGTTAGGTAACAGATCAATTCCAACTCACCAATCATTAAGAAACAAAGAAAAATTATAAATAAATTGTCCATATAAACATGATCTTCGACAAAAGATCCGCTTTTCCTTTGTATAGTGTTTTTGACGTGTAAATTGTAACTAGATTAATGTGTTTATCTATGTATACTCTTTTGTATATTATAACATCTAAAAAAAACTTTTTCTTTTTCTTATCACGACAACTATATAATATATGTAAGAATCTTTTTTTAGATCATTATAAACTAAAATTTGGGCATACGCAAATATTTATGAGTTATGACTTCCATTGAATCTACAACAGTAAAACTCAATATCGATAAGTCAATGAGTTGTTGAGAACATTAATTAGCATTTGCAATGCTAAAACAAAAACATTCTTAAAATAACTAATTAATTTAACTAATCAAATTGAAATGTTGACTTGGTTTGATCTCTTAGTTAGACCACATTGACCAACTAAATAAGGAATGTTTTATATTTTAAACCGTAAATGACAAAAAAAAAATCACAACTAATGAAAATTATGAAAAGAAAATACAAATTATGCTATTTTGAGAAGATATCTCACTATAATAGTACACGTTTATTCCATGATTTACCGATATTTCGTTGATGCGAATAACTTAGAAAAACAAGAAAAAAAATTGCCAAAAACTAAAAGGAAAGAAATAGTAGACTTTCCATTTGTTCCAATTTAAATAGTTTGTATATGGAAGTTTGAATCACAAATCCGCGGAAATTGAACATCGGGGGCAAATATAAAATATGAAAAAGTATTTGGGACGAAATTTAAATACTAAAAGTAAGAAAGTCTAAGACAAAAGAGTAGCCTTTGATTTTACTTTTGAGGACTAAATTTCAACAAGTTTCTCTCATCACCCTTCCTCGGAGCCAAGATAGATTCTTCTCTCCTTCTACGATAAGACAGAGAAGCAAAAGAGTTTCAAAAATTTCTACAATTTTGATCTATGGAGAACTGAACAAAGCCAAGTTATCATTTATAACTTCGATTTGGATCCAATCTCTGCATCTACATATTTCAAAAGCTTGAACTTTTCCTTGTATCTCTGACTGGTTAGTTTTATTCCTCTTCTTTTAGTTGGAACTGTTAACAAAGAAAACGAATCTGTTTCTCTTAATTTGCCTCGGATACTTTCTCAAGTAAAGAAACTTACTTTTTTATGGATTCTTGATATTAGTGTTTGATTTGTTTGATCCTGGAAAATGAAAATAGATTATTGATGAACATGGATGAGTAAGTTTGATTAGTTGATCTGACTGATTAGTTGAAATGATTAGTCACTCTAATCACTTTTATGGGTTTAAAACAAGTGTATGTAGCTTATGTTAATATCTATCTTAATGATAAAGCAACTAGAGCAGTACCATGTGAGTGGAATGAGCTGGTCTTGTCTGTCTGAATGGGTCAGCTATGGTGATGTGCTTCAGTGTCAGCTTTTTATTTCCAAAAGAAGAAATAAAATCTTATAAAACATTTTGGAAGAATTCTTGAATATTGCTATATGGACTAAAGCATTGACACATAATGTCATTTCAAGAACTGTTGCATTGATCTGTGCTTGATGTTGTCTTAAAATCTTTTTCCCTTAATATATGAGCCTTCTTAGTTCTTTATTTGCTTTTTCTTTTTTTATATCTGCTACTGGGTTCTTAGGCCAAGCTTAAAAAATTTCGGCTTTGTGAGTTGATGATAGTCAGATCTATCTTTTCGTTTTGATCTTTGGCTGTTTACATTTTCAAATGATATAAAAAACACTTGTTTTTACTGTTATTTTGGCAGGTAAGAGTGGCAATGGCTAGCTCCAAAGGATCACAAAGTGTTAGAAACTTGATGTACCCAGGAAAGCATGCTCTGCTTCCTCCAAAAATTCCGTTTCCTAATGTATCAGCATCATATACTGAGTATATTCCTAGTGGTTTGATTGGTTCAAGACATGGTCAGAAGCTTAGAGATGAGAAAACGAACCACCAGCGAAGTTCCTCTGAGAGTCATTTGGTAGAAGAGCTTCCCTTTTGGCTTGA
Source organism: Cardamine occulta (assembly GCA_028015245.1). Classification (NCBI taxonomy): domain Eukaryota; kingdom Viridiplantae; phylum Streptophyta; class Magnoliopsida; order Brassicales; family Brassicaceae; genus Cardamine; species Cardamine occulta. The sequence continues at coordinate 4,192,458 of CM051368.1, forward strand.
TGATCTTCTCAATGAGCCGGATAGCCCTGCTTGCAAATGTGGTCATCGACGTTCATCAAGTGACTCTTATGCATATCTAGACGTGGCTAATGCTACAAACATAAGTTTGACTCTTCAAAATGATTTCAGTTATAGGAATACAGTTTCTGCCACTCAGAGAGGAACTCAGGACGCTGCCGCCGCCTTCTACTCTGATGCTAATTATCTAAAACAGAAGAATCGACAGCGAGACTCTTTCGTGGCATCTGGAGCTCGTCCTTCTTGGCTACCTTTTACTCGAGAGAGTGCTGGCGGGAAGCCAATGGGATCATCATATATGTCTCAAGATGCAACAGTAATATCAGAAAGAAAGAACTACGCCGAAACTCTTTCTCATGACCCAAAAATGTTCTCTTCTGAGGAAAACAAGTCCAATCCTCAGCCTGTGACTTATGAGGCTGACAATACAAAACGAGCCAAACAGTATGTCATTTCTCTACTCGTTCTTGATTGATTTACCTATTCAAAGCAATTTAGAATGGGAGATATTCATTCATTTCCATTATTATCATTGTGATATGATTCTTGGTCTTATTGACTCGAGGAGAACTTACATCTTTGAATACTATCATTGTATGTCAGGTAGTAAGATATGAGCTATACTGATAGTACTGATGAAATGATAAATGATCTTGGACTTTAATTTTCCGTATCATAACGTGGCTAGTTTTTGCTTCTTTCAGGCAATTTGCACAACGATCACGGAGCCGTAAACTCCAGTTCATATCTGAGCTAGAACGAAATGTACAAATATTGCAGGTAAGGCTAAACACCTTGCACTGGTTAGTAAAAGATGTATTAGATTACAATTTCTGGACCAGTGAAGTAATGATTTCTTTTGTGTATATAGGCAGAAGGCTCCAAAGTTTCCGCAGAGCTTGATTTTCTCAACCAGAGGAATCTTATTCTGAGTATGGAAAATAAAGCTCTTAAGCAGCGACTAGAAAGTATAGCTCAGGAGAAGCTGATCAAACAATGTAAGTTTCTCGCACCCATATGAATAAGATTATTTTAGGTTGTTTAGATTCAAACTCTAGTCTGAAGTATGAGTTTGTATGTATTAGCTACTTATTAAGATTGAACAGTACTTAACTGATCAACAAGTTTTAGAATACTTGTTATCTCACATATTGTACATTCTAACTCGGAAAAGAGAATTCAATTTTGTAGTAAACTAAAACACAACTCATGAGTTCTCTATTATCCAGTGGAACAGGAGGTGTTAGAAAAGGAAATTGGAAGACTACGAGCTCTGTATCAGCAACAACAGCAAACTCATAAACCATCTGTAAGTCTCGGACGTACCACTAGCAAAGATCTCGACTCTCAGTTCTCGAGTCTTTCCCTCAACACCAAGGATTCCAACTGTAGACGCGACTCTGTATCTGTGATGGGTCAATTCCACTTTTAGTAAATTGTCTCTCTACGCACACGTTTCACTATTATCTTACGGGCATGGCGTTTCAACAAGATCAGGCCCCTAATCTATTGCCTTACCGCACATGTTTTAACTCTCCGGTCATTGCTTTTTTTATCTTATGGTTGACAAGTTAACTCACCAGTGCACCTGGAAACCTATATTACTTCCAGCAGATGGCTTGCCTGAGGTGGTTTAGTTCGAAGATCAGACACCTGGACTTCATTTATCTGGTGATTGTTGTAGGAACTTGTGATATGGTTCGATATAGGACAAAATAAAATAAAAAACTGATGTGTAGAGTTGTACTATGATCTCTACTAATTGTTTGTTTGTATTTTTTATGTTTACTGGTAAAATGGTGCATTCCCTTCGAGTGAATGTTTCATGTAAAGTTTATAACATTATTTCTACTTTCTAAAGTGTCAAGATATTGGATTGCTTCACGTTTACACTTGTGTTCACTGCTGTTGATAAAGCCTCTTAATGGGCTTATAAGCTTAAGACAATTCAGGTCCTGTGAAGTTCAGTGATTGTTTTATTTCACACAAGAGAATGCAAAATCATTATTAAGCGATGGGTCGGTTCTGGGCATAGCAAAGTGAAACGTTCGTCTAGGGCCTCCAATATTTTAACACCAAATTTTATAAACAAATAGGCTTCTATTAAGGTCCGCTTTTATGACATGATTAAATCGTTGTTGACTTATCTCCAATGTTTACTATAAAGTATAAACAACTCTGTTCTACATATCCATCTTCACTGCAAAAAATATTAAAAGCGAAGATTATTAGATAGTGTGGTTAACACGTTAGATTTTGGTATAGTGAGAACTGGTTTGTATCGGTTCAAATTTCCAAATCCTTTAATCTTCTTGGATTACGCTTGAATCTTGTTTCTGCTTCAGATCTTGTAAGAGCACTTTCATCCGTTGAGATACTCTTATGAGTGTTACAAATATAATACTAATTTTTTATTAATTATTTTACTATACAATTAAATTTTAAATATTATAAAATTTGAGCCCATCATAATAACATATGTTTGAAAGTCTTTTGAAATAGAACAAGAGTCTCTTCAGCGATAGACGTCTCGTATTATCTCTCCATTGATTTTTTTTTATTATTTTAATAATAAGAGACTTCTCTATAACCCCGCGATGGAGATGCCCTAAAACCCTCTAACATTTCACATCATGTTTAAGTATTCTTCTATAGATTGAGAATGAGAGTTGGAGGCGACATGTGAGAATGGAGGAGGGCTTAGCCTAATTCGATGCGTTATACAATTTGAGATTTTGAGTTATCGAAGGTTGATGAATAAAGAATACACGTGGCTGTTTTCTATTTTCTTCAAGCTTAACTTAATTAGTTGAGGTGGCATCATATGGTTAATAGTAAAAAAGCTGACTTGGGCAAAACGAGACTCCTCATTCCTTAGTTGTGTTTAACATTATACTACTTAGTACTTACAATGGGATGTTGAAAAACAAAATTCAGCTGTTGAAAAAAAATATTAAATCTTATGTGGATTAAATTGTGTTGAAAAAAATAAACATTTTGAATCGTAAAAAAAATGAGGAGAGAAAATCGTTTAACAATTTTGGACGTTGAAATTGATAGTTGAATAAAAAACAACTTGGGACATGTGTCGTGCTGTCATTGGTTGCTATGATTTTTAATAATTTTCATCATTATTATTTGGAATCAATTATTTTCAAGTAAATTTTTTATACCAAAAAAATCATTATTTTTATATTCTATAAATAGATACTTGTTTCATTTAATCTGAACACAGAAAAATACATTTTTACTATAATTATTCTTTTAGCCTCCAATAAACTCTTGTTTATAACTTTAAACATATTTTTAGTGAAGTTGATCTCAATATCATTTTCTATTAGCTTTAAACGAATTGTTTAAAAAATATATTTTATTCTTAATTATTTAATTTAGTTTCAATCACTAATTGTTATTAATATGTAATAACAAACAAAAACATAAAAGAAAATAAGAATATGAATTAAAAATGATGAGCTAAGGTGTTGAATTTTATTAAACAAAACCATTGTAGAGTGTAAAAATTGAATGAATGTTGAATGATTAGGTATAAGGAAGAGAAGATGATATGGAGTGTTAAAAAGTAAAAGTAAGATCTTGAATTTCAAAATCATTGTGGATATTAAGTAGATTAAGATTTTTGTTAAGTACATTCTTTTTTTCCTTTTTATCTTTCACTAGGGTTGTCTCCCTGCGATGCGAGGATTTAATTAAAATCGGTTATGTACGCTTTATAACAATTGTAGGAAGATGAGAAAAACTAAAAAAACAATAATTATGATACAACTATATAAAACTAAAAAACAATTTCCACTAATGTTCAAAATTGAAGCTTAGAAGAAATAATGATAGAATTTGAGAGAAATAAACGGGTTTATACTTGAGCATAGCATCAATTTTGTAATATAATATATAAGTTGATTTTAAGGAGAAACGAACATGTATAAGATACGAATCAATACGTAAACACCATTACTTTTCTAATAAGTTTAGTATTTACATGAACCTGTTGCGAGTAACAAACCTTTACATAGGTAATTTGGAGCTTCATAAAAGTATGACATAAGATAAGAGAGACAAAACTTGACAACAGATTGGGTCATAATTCTTTTGTAATTGGGTTTGTCATTGTGTGCTTCAATATTTCCCAATAAAATTGGAAGTGAGTGAACACAAGAGAGCCCAACTCTTAGGTATGGGCATTAAGATTTTAGATCGGGTGAGAGTCGAATTTTTTGGGTTTCGGATAATTCGGTAGTAGAGGATTTGTAATTTTGGATCAAATTCAGATTTGTATCCTTTCGGTTTGGATTTGGTTTGGATAACGTATTTGTGTTTGGAAAATTTTGGATCCGAGTTTAGGACATGTTTTTCATCCGAAATTATCCAAACACCTTGAACAAACCCCAAAAATCCAATAATATTCCAAATATTCAGTGAAAACAAAACATAAAATCCAAAAATTCGAAAAATCCAAAAAATCTGAAATATGTATATGTATCTCATGTATATGTAAGTATAATGTATGTATGTATATATATATATATGTGTGTGTGTAAATATTTCGGGTATCTGAATGGGTTTAATTTGGGTCGGTAATTCGGGTTCGAATAATATGCCCATGCCTACCAACTCTGATATAATGAAGAAATTTCTAATCTATGAAAGAGAGTAGAAAGGAAAATTTTAGTATAAAAACACCAAGATCAAATTCTTTTCTTTATTCATAAAATAAAATAGTGAGTTACTCAAAGTGGCAACTCTCAAGATTAAATTCATTATTCTCTCTTTGACCAAAAAATAAAAACTCATTGTTTTCATAACATGGATATTTTATATGAAACTACTTGCATATAAACTCTAAATACATGGAATCTTAATACTTCATTAGACTTCTTAGAATGATGTAGATATTCTTTAAAGGTCTAACTAGAAGACGATTTTAGAGAAAAGGAAAATAAATAAAAAAATTTTAATATTACATTTGTTGTACATGAAATAGAAATTTTTTTATTCTAGTTTATTTTGGAAAAAAATATTTCTACAAAATTGAGTTGGAATGATTTTTATTGTAAAATAAAATTTTTCTCTCAATTCTATTTTTTTTTATTTAAAAAACAAATAAATAATAACTTCTCACAACTGCAGATGAGCATCCAACGTTAAGAAGGCTCATGTTCATGTAGCCATCATAGTTGACAAAAATCCCATCTTTTCACATTTACACCTAGCTAACACCTTACCTTATTTAAGAGAAAAATAAAGAGGCTTAGAATTCAGAAACCTTTTTGTTAGTCTTCACACACCTTCTGAGAGAGAGTAACAAGAAGAACTGGACATCGTTGCCGCTGCCACCGCTCCACACTGTCGTCGAGGTCACCCCACACGCACCGAAGCCAAAGCAAAGAATAGAGACATCACTGTTAGGAAGGAATGAGAAGAAAAAGGACCGAGAATAAAGAGATCTAGTAGGAACCCTAGCCGTCCCATTCATTATGTCTAAGGTGGAGCATGATCTATGTATCCTTGATCCCATCTAGACTTCTCTCTCATAATTCTGTATTCTCTCCTAGATTTGATGTGTTGATGTGATGATATGCATGTTATGTTGATGCACTTGATTATGATTGTGATTAATGTTTATATGATCAAGTGCATGAACATAACATGCATTTCATCGCATTAACACATCAAATCTAGGAAAGAAGCAAGAGGTACGAATCTTAGATGGGATCAATGATACAAAAATTACGCTCTCACCTTGGGGATAATGATTCAGACGGTTAAAGTTCATGTAAGATCTCCTTATTCTTTCTTATTCTTATTTTCTTCCTTCCTAACTGAGATGGCTCTCTTCCTTGCTACGCCTTTGGTGCATGTCGGGCAACCTCAACGACGGTGGAGGAATGGCATCAGCGATGATGGAGGAGCGGCATCAGCAACCATGTGTGGTTCTCTCTCTTTCTCTCCCTCTCCCTCTCTCTTAGATGGTGGTTGAAGACTAACAAAAAGGTTTCTGAATTCTACGCCTCCTTCTTCTCTTACATAGAAGGAGGTGTTTGCTAGGTTTAGAGGTGAAACAACGGAATTGCCCCTAGTAGCTATATGGGCCTCTAAATTGGGCTTTGAGATAGGGATATTACAAGATCGTTTAAACACGCCTCCATACTGTATTAAAGAGAGTAGATGTAAACACTAGGAGTGAACATACCAATTGTAATGAGACAACAATTATCACTATTTTATTATATAAAAGTTTGAACTCTTTCACAAGAGGTGGACATGTGCCAAAATTATAATTAACAGAAGAATGTCATATGTCAACTAAATCAAAGATGTCGTCACATGTCATCAAGTATATTTAAAAAATTTGATAATATATTCACAAAAACAAAAAACATAAAAGTGTCATATCATAAGGGGAAAGGAGAATCAAGAACTTGTTGATTTATTCAAATTTTAAACATACTAAGAAAAAGAATTAATAATTTGTTAATTTATTTAAATTTTAAACCTATTGAGAAATGGAATTTGTTAATATATTCAAAAGAAACAAAACATACAAAAGTTTATTTTCCTTTCATAAAAAAAAAGAAATCATGCATTATATATATATATATATATATATTCAATTTTTTAACAGACTCATTTAACTTTTTAATGTAACCAATATATTTAATTAACTATTTACCTAATTATACTGAGAAAAGAATTTGTTAATGTATTCAAAATACAAAAACGTAAATGTTCAAACTAAAGAGATCGTGACACATGTTTCTTAGACAGTTAGATCTTAATACATGTAAAAAAAAAATCCAAAGCGCTTTAGAAGCAAATCAAGACTCGATTAATCCAAACAAAGACCCGTCCTCGAGAATCCAGGAGAGGGAGAAGCGAGAAACGAACCACGCAACCAAAAGCACTAAGCCAATAGAACCTGACCCCTCCAAATAACCTCGAGCAAAGCTAAAATCTAGATCTAGAACCACCTTCTTGAAATCTCAAAGAACTAGTAGCCGAGGGGGATAAACGAGACGACTATATCCCTTTCCCGGCGGCGGTGGAGATTGGAGCTCGGAGCTTATGGTGGCTAGGTTTTTTGAGAGGTTTCGAGTTTAACTTTTCGCCTCTCAAAGGCTTAATTGCTTTTTTACAATGTGTTCAGTTCTGGTATGTATGTAACATTGGTCAAAAACTTCTAACAAGCTTTTCTTTTGTCATCTGAATTTGATATTTAAACCAAGGTAAAATTATACAAAGACCAGATACTCCGGAGCCATAGCCTACAAATTTGGATCAACAAGTTCGAAATTTTATAAGACACATTCTCGATTAAACGGAAGATAAACTTGAACAAACAATTAAAATCATACTACTTTAAGATTTTACGTACTATCTACATCTTCAAACTTCAATTCCCATGTTTTTTTTGTTTGAGAAAAGAATTTGATTGGATAACACCAAATAATGACAAAATCCAACTAATACTTGTTTTTTTTTCTTCCTGTCTTTGATGTTCGTAGACTTTGGAAATTAAAATTTTGAGTTATTAAAAATTTGTAAAATGAAACCTCAGATGACGAGATATGGGACCACTCCAATCACCCTTAAGCCTAACGACCTTTTATAATGTTTATGATAAGAAACGGTGAGTTTTCCTAAGGGAGGGGATTTTTTGGCGATTAGGGTTTTGGTTACGTCGTGGTGAAACTTGGTCGCTGCTGCCGGTTCTCATGGCGGAGATCACTTCGCCGGTGGAGGCTCTGCATCTTGGAAGTCCAGTCTCGATTCCTCCAGTTAACACTTGGGCGAACGTGGTGCAACAAAAGAGATCAATGAAGAAGTATGATGTGAATGTTTCAGAAAAAATGGTGCATGAGAGCGTGGTGATGGTTCCAGAAGAAGTTTTTTAGGATTCTTCTCCTCTTTGGGAAGATTTTTTTATGGGTAAATTTTTAGCTACAGCTCCCCATGTAGCAAAAGTTAATGCGATTGTTACTAAGATTTGGGCTTTGGGTGATAAGTCACAGATGATTAAGGTTATCGAAATCAATTCAACAACAATGAAGTTTAGAATTTGTAATCCAGTAACAAGGAACCGAGTGCTTCGTCGAGGGATGTGGAACTTGGCGGAAATTCCTGTGGTTATGTCAAAGTGGTCTCCGTTTGGAGAGGAGTCTTCGCTTGAGGTCAAAACAGTTCCATTGTGGGTTCATTTGAAGAATGTTCCAATGGATATGTTTTCATGGAAAGGTCTTAGTTCTGTAACAAGTGCAGTGGGAGAACCTGTTAGGCTACATCCTGAGACAGCACAATGTTCAAACTTTAAGATTGCAAAGGTTTTTGTTAATGCAGATTTTTCTAAGGAGTTACCAAGAGTTATGAACTTCTCTACTCCAGCAGGGAAACAAGCTAAAGTCGAGTTTTCATACCCATGGTTATCGTCGAGTTGCATTAGGTGTGAGAAGTGGGGTCATGTTGAGAAAGTTTGTTTAACTAATGGTGAATCTTCGGAACAAATATTGGAGGAATCTAGAATTGTCGTGGTTGAACCTGTAAGGGAAGAGGGGAAGAAAAATTAGTCGGATGTTATTGGAGAAGTATCAAAGGATGATGGGGCTGTTGTGGTTAACACGGGTGAAGGAAGTGAGGCTACAACTGTGGTAGCAGACGATGTAGAGGATGGGGAGTGGAGTACGGTATCCCCAGGAAAGTCACGTTGCAGTCCAAACAAGACAAATGAGTTTATCTAAGTCAAGATTCTCGGTTCTAGAGGAGGCAGAGCATGATGATGAATCTGTGGAACATAATGTACAAGATTTAGGGGACATGTTTGGAGAAAGTTGAAGGAAATGAGGAGGAAACTGTTGATAGAGATAAAACAATTCAGACGTTTATAAAACCAATAAGTGACGTAGATAACGTGCATGAGCTGAAAGATAAGTCATTGGATAATCTAAGCCAGTAGCTTCTCGACAAACTCTACATCGTACTACCAACAATAATCAGAAGAACTTAGATCCTAGTACTCAAAAAGCAAAGGATGGAAATCCTAGCGTTTCGACTAAGAGGATCACTCGACAACATCATTAATGTCAGGGTTTTTTTTTGGAATATGCAGGGTTTTAATAAATCTACAAAGCATAAGGTAGTCCAAGAATGGATAAAGAAAAAAACTTTTCAATTTGGAGGTTTGATGGAGACGCGAGTAAAGGAGAATAAAGCGGAAAACATCGTTTCTACTGTGTTTAAAGATTGGTCATTTTATCTAATTATGAGTACAATCGTCTTGGGAGGATTTGGGTGGTATGGAAGTCAACAGTACGAGTTACACCATGTTTTAAGAGTGGGCAGATGATAACATGTGCTGTTTTGATGGATGGAAGTGAAGACGAATTCTTTTGCTCATTTATATATGCTTCAAATTGTATGGAGGAAAGAAAAGAGCTTTGGGATGATTTGAAACATTATCATGATTCACCAATGTTTAGAAATAAGCCTTGGTTGATTTTTGGTGATTCTAATGAGATTCTAGAGGTGGAAGAGCATTCAGAGTTCTCTCAGTCTTCACCAAATAGTGGTATGAGAGATTTCCAAGACGTGATTAGATATAGCTCTTTTGCCGATATGACATCACATGGCCCACTATTTACATGGTGTAATAAAACGTACGAAGTTTTAATATGTAAGAAACTGGATCAAATTATATAAATGACGCTTGGAGTCATGCTTTTCCACAAGCATACTGTGTGTTTGAAGCTGATGGATGTTCAGATCACTTGCGTTGCCATATTCAAATAAGTAGAGAGATATTGAAGCCACGAAGGCCTTTCAAATTTATGAATGCCTTAACAAGTTTTTCAGGATTCTCACGTTTGATGGAAAAGTTTTGGGGAGATACTAAGGAGCTGTACATGTCGACATCTGCGATGTTCAAATTCTCAAAGAAGTTGAAGGCTTTAAAACCAGAGTTGTGCAGACTAAGGAGAAGCTAGGTGATCTGTTGAAAAGAACAAAAGAAGCTTATGAGGAGTTATGTGTAGCTCAGGTTGGAACACTTACAGATCCTACGCATGATGCTATGGAGATTGAAGCAAGAGCTTTTACTAGATGGCAAAGACTAGCGGAGTTGGAAGAGAAATTCTTAAGATAAAAATCAAAGCTACGTTGGCTGAATGTGGAGCGTAAAAATAATTGATATTTTCATCAAGCATCAAAAATTTGGGAAGTAAGAAATTTCATTCACAACGACCTGATGGTGTGATAGTGAACTCACAAGAGGATATCAAATCAGAGGGAAAGAGGTTTTTTAAGGAGTTTTTAGACCATCTAGTGGTGGATTATGTTGGAATATCGGAAGATGACTGGAGGAATCTATTGAGATTTGAATGTAGTCAGGGTGATGCTGATCGGCTAAGAAGAGTTGTTACAGACGATGAGATAAAGGATGTGATCTTTGCGATGCCGGGAAATAAGGCTCTGCGTCCAGATGGTTATACGGTGGACTTTTTTGAAGAAACATGGCTGGTGCTAAAAAGGGATTTTGTGGTTGCTATTCAAACTTTCTTTGAAAAAGGATTTCTACCTAAGGGTATTAATTCAACTATATTGGCTTTAGTCCAGAAGAAAACAATGTTAAAGGAAATGAAAGATTACAGACCCATCTCTTGTTGTAATGTGATTTACAAAGTAATATCGAAGATTTGGCGAAACGGTTAAAAGAAATTTTACCAAATTTTATTGCCCCAAATCAGTCTACTTTTGTTAAGAACAGACTGTGATGGAAAATGTCCTCCTTGCGTCAGAGCTGGTAAAGAACTATCACAAGGGCACAATATCTCCCGGTTGTGCAGTGAATATTGATATTTCAAAGGCTTTCAACTCAGTTCAATGGCCGTTTCTACTCACGATGTTGACAGCTCTAGACTTTCCACAACAATTTATCCATTGGATAAATTTTTTTGCCTCACAACGACTTCTTTTTCAGTTCAAGTGAATGGAGAACTAGCCGGTTACTTTCAAAGTCGACGGGAGTTACGACAAGGATGCTCACTTTCGCCATACATGTTTGTGATAAGCATGAATGTCCTTTCAAAGATGCTGGATAAGGCGGCTACAAATAGACTGGTTGGATTCCATCCGTACTGTCAAAATATTAAGTTCACATCTATGCTTTGCAGATGATCTTTTAGTATTTAAGGATGGAAAGAAGAAATCAATAGAGGGTATTCTTAAAGATTTTTAACGTTTGCAAAAATTTTGGGGCTAACTATAAGTCTGGAGAAGTCCACTCTTTTTACAACAGGAGTTGAAGATACTGTTAAGTAGATAATACTTGATCAATTTCTTTTTGATTCAGGTTGTTACCAGTATAAGTAGATAATACTTGATCAATTTCTTTTTTATTCAGGTTGTTACGAGTACCATATATGGGATTACTTTTATTGACAAGGAGAATCAGAGTGGAGGATTACAATCCTTTTCTAGAAAAGATACGTGGATAAATCACCACATATATCAAGTTTTCTTTTGATTTATTTTCAAAATTTTAAAACAGAGTAACACTTATTGTAAAAACATGTTTTTAGGTTAAATAAATTTAATATTTAATTAAAAAAAAAGAAGGATATGGGACCGTCAAGATGTCGAAGCCGATTGAAAAAAAACCACCTAAGCAGCAATTATTAACCTAATTTATGAAAACAATTAAAATTATACCTTTTTAGTAAACCTTATAAAATTAACAAATATTTAAGAAAAATAAAAATAAAAAGTGGAATGAAGATACGGAGGTGGATTGGGATGAGCTGTCCCCACCTGCAAAAATACGCACGCTTCACTGTCTAAAAGATGCTTATCTGTTTCTCAATTTGACAAGTACATTAAACTATACACAAACTCATGTGTGTGTCTTCTCTCCCCGCATCTACTTTACTTCTTCTGGGTCCCCATTATTACTTCCATAGCTACATCTTTTCAACTCAGTTTTACTATTTCAACCTGATTAAGTGGTTAGAAATTGCATGTAGTTTGTTGTACGGACTATTCATCATCTTATATATGATAATTAGTTTCTTTAAACCAAACAAAAATCCAAAGATTTCCTCTTAACACTGAAATTGCGTGATTCTTACCTTAAAATGTTAATCCATATCCATTATCCTATAAAATAACATATCCAAAGCCTTTTCTCTAGAGTTAACATTTTAATTTCATCATTTTTTCAACATGTTCACCGTATTGCATTTTTTTTTTGATAAAAAAAAATGTATGATCGGTTTTGTGGGAAATTTTGGTTTCATCTATATTTTAATGGTATTTTGTATGACTTCTACTTTTGCATGTTTCTGGACTGAGTTTCAAATAACCAACAAACCCTTCTAATGGAAAAATAAAAGTTTCAAAGATTCATATTTTGTGCCGGCAAAAAAAAAGAAAAAGATTCATATTTTTGTGATGGTAAAGTTTTGCTTACCCTATTGACAACTCACAACAAATCATATTTCAATCTACCATTCCAAATAAGAATTTTGTTGTCCAAAGTGACTCGAATTCGTCGTATACCGTGTTTTGGGGTCCTACTTCAGCAATGACATAGGCTGAAAGTATTGAATTTTGAAACATATATAAAGCTGCTTAGGAGTTTGTAAATTTTTTTCATACAATTAATTAAAAAACTGTAGACGTTAAAGGATATTCACTTCAAAAACAATATTACTTTTTCTTGAAAATCATCAAAGTTTTTCCCGAATTCACTCAAAATTTAAACTATCACATTCCATGTATTTAATTATAAGATACTAAGTATCACTATAGTGTTTTGGATTATCATTCATTTCTACCAAGTTAAAAAAATATTTTGTATTTTATAAGCTTGAAATCTTATTGGTTTACTATTATAAATACACAACTTTCTAGACGGATTTGTGATAATAGTTTTAAATTTAATACCATTCACCATTTTTGTGATACTTACCAATTGTTGTACAAAATAATGCTAAAAGAAACAAAACAAAAAAAATTGTTAGATGAAAAATGCATATCACAAAGTACAAGACTGAAACTATACATCAAGATATAATGTAAAATGCACTCAGGTTGATATCAAGCAATCTCTTCTTAAACTTATTTCTGATTTCATTTCATATATTACCTATTATCATAATTTAATTTGTATCCTAAAATCAATTAATACATCTTGAAAAAAGTTTAAAATATATTCTAAACTTCTAAAATTTAAATATAGAGTTGGTTAGGTATAAAAGTATTTTGCGGATAAGATTATGGGTCTAAATGATAATAGCAGAATTCATATGAATTTGTGTAGAATTTTTTTGAATTTTTGATGATTTTTGGCAGAATCTTTATAAATTGTGAAGGTGAAGTCTTTTTCATATCAAACAAACGAGTAAGAGTATTAAATATTTTTGTATTTCTTTAACTAGTTTATTTCCTAATTAATTTCGTTTATATAATAAATAATCAAAATCTTATTTTAATGACGGCATATATATATTTTAATAATAATTCCCTCTTGCTGGAAAAGTCATCCACCTGCTTTTACATCATCAAACCCTTTTTTCTCATCTCTCTCTCTCTTTCTCTCCGATTTTGAGACGAAGACAAGAGTCAAACTAAGGAAGGTGACAATAAGATCATCCATGGCCGTTTCTACTCCTTTCACCAAACCCTGATTTCAATTTCATCCTTGTTTCACACCATAAAAAAATGGATCTCTCCGACGTTCGTAACAACGACGGCGCCGCCGCCGCAAGTTCTCGACAACTAGTTGACGCATCTCTCTCAATAGTTCCCAGATCTACTCCGTTAGAAGACTCATCACTCGCAACAACCTCATCTACGGCGGTGGCGACTACAACGAAGCGGTCGACGAAAGACCGGCATACGAAAGTCGATGGAAGAGGACGGCGGATTCGGATGCCGGCTCTTTGTGCGGCTAGGGTTTTTCAGTTAACGAGAGAGTTAGGTCATAAATCTGATGGTGAAACTATTGAATGGCTTCTTCAACAAGCTGAACCGGCGATTGTTGCTGCTACAGGTACAGGAACTATTCCGGCGAACTTTTCTTCTTTAAGTGTTTCTTTAAGAAGCAGCGGATCGACTCTTTCTGCTCCGCCGTCTAAATCGGTTCCTCTTTACGGCGCTCTTGGATTGACTCATCATCATCAGTATGATGAACAAGGAGGCGGAGGTACTTTTGGAGCTCATACGACGCCGCTTTTAGGGTTTCATCATCATCTTCAACAACAGCAACAACACCATCATCAGAATCAGAACCAGAATCAAGCTCCGGTGGAAACAATTTCAGGAACTGACGGTGAGAATTTTTCAAGAAAACGGTATAGATCGGTTGATTTATCAAAGGAGAACGATGATCGGAAACAGAACGAGAACAAATCTTTGAAAGAAAGTGAAACGGCGGGTCCTGCGGCGGCGCCGATGTGGGCAGTTGCTCCGACGAGTAGGTCTAGTGGTGGGAACACTTTTTGGATGCTTCCGGTACCAACAACCGCCGGTAATCAAATGGAGAGTAGTAGCAACAACACCACCGCAGGTCACCGTGCTCATATGTGGCCATTTGTTAACTCGACCAGAGCTGGAGCCGGAGCTGCGACTCAATTTATGGCGGGAACAGGGTTTAGTTTTCCGATGGATCAGTACAGAGGAAGTCCACTTCAACTAGGTTCGTTTCTAGCTCAGCCGCAACAGCCGACTCAAAACCTAGGGCTAAGTATGCCGGATTCGAATCTTGGGATGCTGGCCGCGTTGAACGCTTATTCGAGAGGCGGAAACGCAAACGCAAACGCGGAAAATGCGGTGGAGCATCAAGAGAACACGAAGCAGCAACCGCAACAGAGTGATCAGGATGATGATAGCAGAGATGTGAACTCGAATAGCTCTGAGTGAGTGAGTAATGTAAACTAATCTTATGAAAAAGCATTGAATTTGGTAAGAAATTAATTTTTAAGCGTTTGTAGCGGTTTGGTTGATTGTTTATTCTGAGATTTGATGTTGTTGTTAAGTAGTTTTTAGACAAGAATTTGTGTGTGAAGCATTTGGTAGGTTTGGGTCCAGAATGGACTCGTGGGAAGAGAATGTTTTTAATTTGTATAGGAGGAAATGATAGGACTCGTGATTTCTTTTTCTATTTTTCACTTTTTATTCATTATTGAAGTTTCTTTATATTTTGTAGGACATATTTTTAGCCCTTTACCAACTCCGGATATCCAGTTTTGGCATTTTTCTTGTTTTTTAAAATTAAATATATTATCATAAATATTTTAATATAGAAAAATATTATAATAATTATGAAATTGAGAAGTTTTAAAGATTTTTTTTTCGAATATGAAAAATGGATTTGAATTTGAACGAAGGAATATGGGATAAATTTTAAAGATGTAAAACAAAAATAAATCATATTTTTATTCTAAATTTTTTGTTACAAAGCTGAATCTGGAAATCTGTTGCAAAAAATTTTCAAGATCAGGATCTGAATATTAAAATCTATCTTCCTCGGATATCCATTTTTTGGATCTGATCCTAGATCCGGATATCAGCCGGATCCAAATATTTATGTTTGGACAGTATTTTAAAATGCGGTCTAGGCGAACGCCTAGGCGGGGTCTAGGCGCTATGCAGTGAGCAAACGTCCACGTATTATAATATACGGTGATTTATGCAGTTTTAAATAATTAGAGCGTCTAATAGCGTCTAGGCGACATAATTTTTTATTTTTTAATAAAAAATTGAATAACTATATATTTTTGTGCAAATTTTTTTTACTTTTTATTTATTTCATATGTTAAGTGAATTTTATTCATTTAAAAAATAATAGTATGGCAAAAATCAATACTTTTTTGCCATACTAGTTGGAACAAGAGTCTTAATTTACATAATTTCTATGCTTGGACTAGGCTTCAAGAACAGAGCTACCACAGATTTAAATTTCCTTTAAAGAAAATAACAAAAAAGGAGTTTGGTTTTTGAACAATCTTAGATTCATCTTGGAGAATTATCATTGCGGCTACTAATACAATCAATTAACTAAGCCTGGAGATATTAACCGAAACAAAAAATAA
Organism: Cardamine occulta; assembly: GCA_028015245.1. Taxonomy (NCBI): domain Eukaryota; kingdom Viridiplantae; phylum Streptophyta; class Magnoliopsida; order Brassicales; family Brassicaceae; genus Cardamine; species Cardamine occulta. Next base: position 4,208,573 of record CM051368.1, read on the forward strand.
AATAAATCAAACTGAATAATTGTAAATATTCGAACGGTTCTTTATTTGAAATATTTTAGGTATCCAAACCGAAAACGCCAAATACAAATGCTAGTTATATTTTAGATTAATGATAATTTTTTACTCAAAAAAAACTGAAATAATCAAAGTTAACCTGAAAAGACAATTGAAATACCCAAATATTTTTACCCGAAATGATCCGATAATCTTTTTTTCTATTTAACCTGAAAATACTAACCAAAAAACCGAACCGAACTAAAACCGATTTTTCCAGTTATATTAGCCAGTTCCCAACTTCACTATCCAAACCAAACCGAAAGTACTGAACCCAATTTCATAAATACCCGAACAATTCCTATATGGCTATATTCAAATTACCCAAAAACCGAGAAATCCGAACTGAAACGGACCCGTAGTCCCAGACCTAGTGAATCAAACAAACTAAAAGATGAAAAATTTGGACGCAAGATAAACAAACAAACAACATCGATATCACATTCAAATGGCAATACATCTATTTTGGGGTCTATTCGAAATTCAATTTATGAGGGATAGAATCCGTTCGCATCACAATTCCGCAGGACAACAAAGATTCTTGATTTTCGCCAAACGCTCCCATATAGCTTCTGCATTCGGTAAACGCGTTACTGGTCTTTCTGGTTCTTAAGTCGAACACAAGGATTTCGTTGCTGTATTTCGGATCAAAGAACACGACGCAGTTCCCTTTCATACCCGGAAGCTCTTTCGCCGAGTGGCAGAGATTCCAGTTAACCCCAAGAAACACCACTCGGTCCTCTAAGTCAATAACCCGAACCCATTTCCTCTGGTCTTTATTTTCAAGCCTAAACAATCTAAACCACGCATGCTTATGTTCATGACAATACTCTCCTGGAGTAATTCGCTGCACCAGCAAGAGCTCTTCTCCTGAGACAATCAACCTCTCATCATAAGTCTCGTGAGACTTCGTGACTTGTTGGATCTCACTAATTTCTAATGAGGGTTTGATAACAAAGACATGTCCCCGTCCCCTCGCATCAACAACATAAAACTCACCTTTGAATGAAACAATATCTCGATATCCATTAAACGAATCCTCGATTTTAGTCCATATCTTGTCACAGCTTCTATACATCATTAAATCACCCAACACTCCAGCTAGTACTACGAAATGTCCACCATCTTCACTATCCAGTTGAAGAAACGCAACTCTCTTGGAATATTTCTCACGCCTTGTTCTATAGCGTCTTGTTGTTATAGCGTAGAACTTTATCTATATCATATCAAATAAACATCTCAAAACTAAATTGACAATGAAACAGAGTTAATCTTACAGTTAAATTTGAAAACCAACCTTGTGGTAATCACCCAAGGAGATGATTTGGGAGCTAAGAGTGTTGAGAGTTATTCCATATTTATACCTCCAACTACCTTCTAAAGGTGACGACAGCTTCAGCTTACCAGATGTTCTCTGGCTCATCCCTACCAACAAACAATCAGCACCAAAGGGAGTCTGGAATCTCAAGAGGAAAACTTGAATCTTTGTAAGTTTGCAATGCGTATCGTCTCCTTCGAACCGAGGGTTGTGGTTAAAAACGGGGAGAAGGAAATAAGATCCTATGGAACTCCCATAGCTCGGCGGAGGGACGGCCGACCGCCATGAGCTGCAGACAGAGAGGAAGTGAGCAATCTCAAAACATGTCTCAGAACGACCATTGATTAGTCTTAGCAAGTCTTTTGGAAGCAACGACCAGTCCACCATGGTTAGATCCGGCTATACGGAAAGAGCAATACTATCAAGAGTTGAGATCTTAAGATGAGATCTTAAGATGAAGAAGAAGTCTTTGTTTATGTTTTTTCTCTCTTTTTATTGCCTTAATTTGTTAAATTAGCCAATGAAGCCACACTCACGAGTCACGACAGTAACAAAAGCTACAATTTTCTAATAATCCTTTTTCATGCTCACACATTTGGTATATAATATAGAGATCCTTGGCTGACATATCTGTTTTTCTCCTTTCGCTATTTAAAAGTAAAAGGAAAAGCAGAAGGATAACATGCATGACAAGAAGTTGGAAACAAGATTAAAGAAGTCACTCGGATTCACATAATCAATCATAGATACAAAGTAAAAATGCTAAAATTTCCTATAAAGAAAATAACCAAAATAGGAGTTTGGTTTTTGGACAATCTTAAATTTGTTGTATCTCCGGCATTGTAAATTGAATCGTGCACAAAAACACTTTCCTTAAAAAATATTTTGATCCCTTTCAAAGCTCTCGGTTACACGAAATCCATTTGTAAGATAAGACAACCAAAGTCTCTTTCTTATTCTGGACTAAGATACAAGAGATACAAAAGAAATTTCCTTCGCATTTTTTGTTTAACTTCTGAATTTCATATTAGATTGAAGTAAGGATGGGCAAACGAGAATTTGGGATGAGACATTGTGAGAACATGCACAAGATGGGAATATAGAAATCAAAATAGTGGTCCCATATGTGTTCCATTTAAAATCTGGGACGGGACAAGAACATGATGAGACTGGACTGAAATGAAATGAGAATTATCAAAAAATTTAAAATCATGATAATCATAAAATTCAAAACATATTCATACATCATCCACTTCCTTATAACATATCATATATAAGTCAATCGAGACACACATGAATTTTTTTTCCCGGTATGTAATATTAGTTAATTTAATAATAAAAAATCTTTTAAACTACAGAAAAACTAACATAAATTTTTATATAATAATGTATGCTGTTGATTCATTATTTTCCCAAAGGGAATTTCAAGAATTCCCGCTCTTGTCGTGTCTTGTCCATTCCCAAATGGGAATTGATAGCTTGTACCATATGAGAACGTGAATTTGGGATCGAGAATGAGACGTGACATGACAGAATAAGAATTATGCCCAAGAGGCGTGATATTTGTATCATTGAAGTAGGGCCAATATAAGTGTTAGCATCATAAAATTGTTAGAATACTAATACAATCAACCAAACTAAAGATTAACAAATCGCATCGATATCACATTCAGCTCGGAAGAAAATCTATTTCGCATTTCTATTCAGGATCTATTTCAAATTCACTTGATGACTAATAGAAGTCGTTTGCTGGATTTGCTGCCGTTACAATTCCACAGGACATAAAAGATTCTCGATTTTCGCTGAACGCACCTATAAAGTCTCTGCATTCAGTAAAAAAATTACTGGTCTTTCTGGTTCCTAAGTCAAACACAAGGATTCCCTCAAAAGTGGGTTTCCGTTTAATAATGAACACAACACAGTTCCCCTTCATACCAAGAAGCTCCTTTGCCGAATAGCAGAGATTCCAGTCAATCCCAAGAAACAACACTCGGTCCTCTAAGTCACTAATCTGAACCCATCTCCTCTGGCCTTCTTCTTCTTCGAGCCTAAACAATCTGCACCAAGTATGCATATATTCATGACTATACCCTCCTGGCGTAATCCGCTGCACCAGCAAGAGCTCGTCTCCTGAGACAACAAGTCTCTCGTGAAAACACTCAAGAGACTGTGTGACTGCTTGGATCTCACTAATTTCCAACGAGGGTTCGATAACAAAGACATGTCCCCGTCCACTCGTATCAACAACATAAAACTTTTCTCTAAATGAAACCATATCTCGATATGATTGAAACCGACCCTCTATTTTAGTCCATCTCTTGTCACAGCTTTTATATATCATTAAATCCCCCAACACTTAGCTATTACTGCAAAATCTCTACCATTTTCACCACCCAATGGAAGAAACGCAGCTCTTGTAGAATAACTCTGAAGTGATGTTCTTGAGCGTCTCGTTGTTAGAGCGTAAAAATTTATCTATATCAAAGATTGTCAAAGAAATCATCTTTCAACCAAATTAACAATGGAAAAGAGTGATTCCTACAGAAAAAAGAAAAGGCAAAGGTAAATGCAAAACCAACCTTGTAGTAATAACCCAACGGTATGATTTGGGAGCTAAGAGTGTTAAGAATTATCTCATATTTAGAAGCTAAACCAGAATCTGTTAACGGTGACAGCAACTTCTGTTTACAAGATTTGCTCTGGCTCATCGCTACAAACAAATAATCAGCACCAAAGGGAGTCTTGAATCTCAAGAGGAAGGCTGGAATCTTTTTAAGTTGGCAATGCGTATGGCCTTCGAACCTAGAGTTGTGGTTGAAAACAGGGAGAAGGCTTTCAACGCCTAAGCCGCGCCTATAGTTGGGCTTAGGTATGGCCGACCGCCATCAACCGCAGACAGAGCGGAAATGAACAATCTCAAAACATGTCTCAAAACGGTCACTGATTCGCTCCAACAAGTCTTTGGGAAGGAAAGACCAGTCTGCCATGGTTAGATTTGATATACAGAAAGAAATATACTCTGAAGAGTTAAGATCTATGAGAGATGAAGATGAAGAACAAGTCTTTTGTTTAAACCAATGAAAGAAAATCTTTGTTTTTGTTTTTTCTTCCAGCTTTATTGCTTAAAATCACCGAACCAATACACACTCTCAAGGCTGTCATAAAGGCTACAGAGTATAGTCATATTATATAGAAAGTGTTGGCCTTGGCGTATTTGCTTTTCTCCTTCCCCTATTAAAGAAAAAAGTAGAATAAAGCAAAGGAAGATTAAAATTCATAACAACAATGTGGAGACATGAAAAAGAAGTCAATCAGATTCCCTATATAAATTCACAAAGTTTCCAATTTGAAACTCTAATTTCCTTTTCGATTAGGATTATGTTTTACTTTTCGAAACTAAACTTATAAGAGAAAAAACTATTGCTAAAGTAACGATTTGTAAAAATATTGAATTAAATATAGATTATAAAATTTTTGAATATATCTGGATATTCTGCAGTGGAACGATGAACCAAAACGATTCGAAGTTATTTGAATACCCAAGTGTTGTGCCTCTACCAGTATTCATACACACACAAACTAAATCGCACACATTATGCTAGTACCGTTGAGATCCAATCTCAAATCCGTCAATCGAATCGTTTTATGTTAGGGTTTTAGGATTGCTTGTCACACAAGCAACGATAAGATTCTTAAAAGCATAATTCTCTTCTTATCTCACAAAGAGATCGGATATTTCTTTGACAAGAGAACTTGTTTCTCTTTCGAATAACTCACGACAAAAGATTAGGTTTATAGTTTGCTTCACAAGCAAATTATCCATTCCTTACTTTTTTCCCATGAGATTAACAAAGTCAAAGAGAACTAATTCTCATGCGTGTATATATCTAATATATATATATATAAGAAATTCCTATAAACCCAATATCAGTTTAATCTAAATTAAACTCAATTATATTTTGATCTAATTTGCTTAGGTGTATGACCCTGTAAATTCGTATGATATTAGTAATGAGTTTTTAAGCTAAAAAATGATAAACGGCTTCTAGCATTACAACTTTATTAGAGTAAAGTAGGAAAAATGGATAAAAACACTCTCACCTTTTCCCAAAACATTTAAAAAGCCCTCAGTTTTTTTTGTGGGGTTTTAAATCCTCACCTTTTAATAAATAGTGAAATAATCCTCAATATCAATCAACCATATTTAAAACTAAACAAACTGTTATATTAAAATATAAATAAATAAAAATAATTTAGTTTGGGATTTTTTTCCTAAATTCTATTTTACAATTTTTTCCAAATAGATATTTTTTACTAAACTGTTGTAATGTAAAAACTTATATGAAACTGTACATCATGGTTCAACATCTTGTTGAGATATAATAAATCGGTTTCTTTATCTTTAGCAATTTTAAATGTAAATTATTTCAATTTATTGGCTTGGAAAATCAATTTCGTATTGAGAAAAACATGTCAAAACTAGATCCAAAATTTATTTCGGTGTTATTTTAGGTTTGATTCGATTTTGTATAAAAGTGATTGTTTTGTAATATATATATATATATATAATATTTGAATATATTTTAAATTATTATAAAAGTGATTATTGTTGGGATCCATGTCTCTTAAAATTATAGTGGAAGAAGAGTTTTTTTTGTGTGTGTCAGAATTGAATGAAACAAATATCTATTTATAGAGTATTAAAAATGATGAATTTTAGTATTAAAAATGAATTTATTAGCAGATAATTGATGTTCAATTATTTGATGAAAAAAATTATCTGAATTCTCAAGAACCAATCATGTATTTTCTTTTAAATAAATTCACCATGATTTGTTGATTTGTTGGAGCCTAGCACACTTGCTTTCAATCAAAAGCTGCCACGTGTTGCTAATGGGACCCAATTTTTTCGGTTCAACATGTTGAACAAATTAAGTTCGGTTGAATCCACGTCCATTTTTTTTATTCAACACCCCTATTATTTTGATTCAACAGTTGATTTTTTCATTCAACAGCCTGATTGTATATGGTCTTCGATAGGTCCCAAACTTAGAAAAACACCAAAAATCATGTATATGTTATCCGTCAATTGCACTTGGTCGAGTTAAATTTCTCGTAAATTCGTTCTCTATTTAAAAAAAACCTCATTTAAAGCATTAAATAAAAGAATTGTCCAAAAATTTGATAACTATATTTTTCCCCCACACTACATTTCTCATCTTCATGCAAAACAATTTTCCCACTCCATTTGTTTCCACAGTCACATAACCAACCACACTTATCTCGCTTAACCCACACCGTTCAATTCATTCTTACCAATAAATTCTCATTAACACAAATCCAACTGTCACTTCCTTTTTCCGTAAATTTTAAATTCATTCTTTTTTAAATTTTCTCACGTTTTATAAAAACAAATTTCCTATTTCTAATATTAAAACAATCAAAAGACACGACAAAAAAATAAAAATAAAACGCATGAATCATACCTTCAAATGTATAAAGTGGCATCAAGAATCTTATAATGAGTATCTGTCCCAAGCCGAGGCTGCTGTGTGAGCTTTCTTCTTCAATCATTATATAATTCCTTCTCCCTTCGAATTAACCCTTTCACTTACACTAATAGCCACACCACAAACAACAACAACAAAAATGTCTATCCTTCTCCCTACCAATTTACAACAATGCCCTTCCTCCTTCACATCTTCATCTCCTCTTCTGTCGCCGTCTCCTTCTACCGTCTTCTCCGTCATCATACCTCCCCGGAGATGTCTCAGATTGGTTACTTCTTGCGTCGCTTCCGTTCAAAGCTCTGTCGCGAATGGTTCTGCTCCTGCCTCTGTTATTGTTGAGCGAGATCAGATTCGTCTTGGTCTTCCTAGTAAAGGACGTATGGCCGCAGATTCGATTGATCTTCTCAAGGTCTGAGATTACGTTTTGCGATTATCCTTTTTTTTTTTGTATTTAGTTCAAATCGTAGTTTAATCAGAGACTAATCATATTTTCGTAATTGATTTTGATAGAGACTAATTTTTGTATTTTATTTATAAGTAGTAGTAGCTTTCTGTTTCGTAATTGGTCATGTTTTGTTTGTTGTGCTTTAAAACCTTCAATGGATTTTGAGACCTTGCTTATCTTAATACGTTTCTTCACGCTTGTCAATTTTTTTTTTTTTGCACTGGAATCTTCTTTACTATTGAGTTTGTGTTACGTTTGGTGAATTATTTGGAGGAGATTTGGATCGGGATCTTTAAAAGATTGAATCTTGGCTATTTTGTTTGTTGAAGCTAGAAACTTTTTATCGTTTGGTTATTCAACTTGAATATTCCTAGGTGATTTGGTTTGAATTGGATCATAGGTATGTGAGTGATTGTTTGTGTTTGATGATCTCTTTCTCAACACAAATTTAACTTTTTTTTTTCTTTTCTTGAATCATTGCCAAAGCTTCATTTGAACCCTTTGCTCTCTGAAACGTTGACTTTGAGTGAATTGTAATCTCATATCTCGTTTTAACTCTTCCCATTTGTTATTTTCTTCTATGAAGGACTGTCAACTGTTTGTTAAACAAGTCAATCCGAGGCAATATGTTGCACAAATTCCCCAGGTATGTATTCAAAGTGAACTTCACGGTGTGTTTTTGGTTTTTGTGTACCATGAGTTATATTGATTATCTTTTCATGTCCTCCAGTTACCAAATACTGAAGTCTGGTTTCAACGGCCGAAAGACATTGTCAGGAAGTTACTCTCTGGAGATCTCGATCTAGGTGTCGTTGGTCTTGACACACTTAGTGAATATGGTCAGGTAAAGTCATGATCATAACTAGAAGTGCTTTGATATCATGTTCAGAATGTAAGAATTCTTAGTGGTGGTGTTATTATCATTATGCTCACTGTAAAGATTAAAAAAAAAGCTGACTTTTTTCTCTTTTTGAAAGCCATATTGTTGTGTTAGCCTGTAGGATTTACAATATAGAGTTTTCCCTGTGATTCTCTGAATTGTCTTTAGAAGGGCCTCATTTGCATCATTATTTAGATGTTTGAGTTTTCTTTTTAGGAAAATGAAGATCTTATCATTGTCCATGAAGCTCTCAACTTTGGAGACTGCCATCTGTCCATTGCGGTATGTTCTACTTCTAACTATTGTTGGTGGGGTCCTCATATCATTACCGCGGATGGTTGTCTGATTACATCTTAAATGATCTCAGATTCCCAACTATGGGATTTTTGAGAATATAAATTCTCTGAAGGAGCTTGCACAAATGCCCCAGTGGAGTGAGGAGAGACCCTTGCGCGTTGCCACTGGCTTCACTTATGTATGATGAATTACAGATTCTCCTTTGGTGCGCTGTTGTCATTTAATTTCTCTCAGGATTCATTTAGCTTCAATATAATATTTGGGAATTGTTCAACTTGTTTTTGCAGCTCGGCCCTAAATTTATGAAAGAAAATGGCATTAAGCATGTGACATTTTCAACTGCAGACGGAGCACTAGAGGCAGCTCCGGCGGTGAGATTACACTATTTTACATCTATGCCATATAATCTTTCTTCAACACTTTTCTGAGCTATGCTGTTGTGGAGGATATTGTTGTCAGCATGTAGTGTCCTAATTTTTTATCTATACTGTTAGGCTGCGATGTGCAAGTTTTTTCTAGCCGAGCATGCTGCCTGAGACGTGAGATTCTAATAATACACTGTCATTCAGTATTTGTTGACTCTTATGTTCTTGTTAATTAGATGGGGATAGCTGATGCCATTTTGGACCTTGTGAGTAGTGGGACAACACTCAAAGAGAACAACTTAAAAGAAATTGAAGGAGGTGTTGTGCTGGAAAGTCAGGTGATGTGAAGTTCTTGGATCCATGAACTGTCTGTTTAAAATCTGTTGGTGACCATCATTCCTGAACATTTCTTCTTAACTTTCAGGCAGCACTCGTGGCAAGTAGAAGAGCATTGACCGAGAGAAAAGGAGCACTAAACACAGTTCACGAGATTCTTGAGAGATTGGAGGCCCATCTGAAGGCAGATGGCCAATTCACTGTATGCATTTGGTTCCTATGATGTTTTTTTCCCCTTATTCAATCCTTTCCTTTCTTTTCTCTAATACTTACATTTCAGGTTGTTGCAAACATGAGGGGAAACAGTGCTCAGGAAGTAGCTGAGCGTGTGTTGAGCCAACCATTATTGTCAGGATTGCAGGTAATGTTTCATTATGATGGGGGTTCTTAAGCCTTAGCTTTTAAGTGCTTGCTGAATGTTTATGGCTTCTCTAATAATGAGCAGGGACCAACAATAAGCCCAGTTTACTGTACACAAGATGGAAAAGTATCAGTTGACTACTATGCCATCGTGATTTGTGTACCAAAAAAGTCCCTATATGACTCTGTGAAGCAACTGAGAGCGGTTAGTAATCCCTACAGTTTCTTTCTCACAAATCTTACTTCCACCCTGGTCTTTAAATGTTGATGTGCTAGTTCTTGATTAACAAATACGCTCCTCAGAATTCATTCAATAGTTTGGCATTCTAAAATTTTCAGTTCCTTTTTCCACTCTTCACTGATCATGTTCCAAATAATCTGTATTTATCGTTCTCTCTCTTGGTTCTCTTGTCATGTTCATCAATGTTATTGCAGGTGGGAGGCAGTGGGGTATTAGTTTCACCTCTGACCTACATTTTTGATGAGGATACTCCAAGATGGGGTCAGCTCCTGAGAAACCTCAAGCAATAAATGATTTGTTATGGAAGATGCAAAAACTGAACAAGTTTTAAGAAGACTCTTTGGTGTAAATCTCTGAGTTTTTTTGGTACCTTTGTGTCAACTTTCTGTTACTGTCTTTTATTTTTTCCTTTTCTGCTGCATGTCCGTTCTCCTTACTGTTGTAATTTGTAGCTCTCTTTTTTTTGTATGGGATCGTACACGTTGTTGTTAGTTATGTTGGAATAATAAATAAAAAAGAGGCTGTTTCTTTGAAGCCTTTTCAATACATCTTTGCATCAAGTAACACATTTATTAACAGTTATCACTGGCTTTGTCTGCACTTTTTCTAACCCTTGAGGTGTTTTAGTTCCAGAGACCAGTTCCTTTTGTGCACACAGGCCCGTTCGATGTTAGGAGTTATCAGTCTCTATAAAGGTATGCTAAGCTTTTATCATCACAAACTTTTCAAGTTTCATTTCTCTCTGTCTACGTTAGTATAATCCACTAATGTAAGAGTCAATCTTTGGATTTATAGTTTCATCTAATCAGTGATTCTCACAAGCTAATATTGATTATAGGAGAGGGAGGGAAAACACACTGATGCTTTGCACTCAAAATCCAAATAATGAAACAAAGAGACAAACACATAAAGAACACACACACATACAAGCACAGACATACACATAGATGTCACAAATATAGATACATACAAACATACATATATTGTTTCTGCTAAAAGTGCAGGGTTGAAGAGGTAGTGTAAAGAGGTCCAGAAATTTCAGTCACAGGCCCTTTCTTCTTGAAGAATATAAAATCTCCCACAAGAGGAATGATAGGTTTCTTCTTCTTCTTTTTCGTACTCTTGGCAAAATACCCATAACTGTCTCCTTTGTTACTGTCAAGTATCTGAGCCAACGAAGGATACTCCTTCTGCATCCTTCTCATCAGCTCTTTCCTCCTCTCTTCCTCTCCGTTTTCCTTCTCTTTTGTTTCCTTGAAGCTCACTGATTTGGCCATAGCTACTGCACTCTTCCCTGCGGCATCAGCCTCGGCTTTAGCCATTTTTGACATGTTCCTATGTAGCTCGGTGTTTAAAGTAGCCAAAGCCACCTCTGTCTCTGACTCTCTCTCCTTCAACATCTTTACCTCTGTCTTCGTTTCTGTTATCTCGGCTTCAAGCTTCTTCAAAACATCCATGATCTCTTCTTTTGGACCTTGAGGAGAAGATGGTAACGAGTAGCGTTGTTTCCATGGAGAAGATGATGAAGAAGCGGTTTGGCTAAGGCTAGGACTTACTGGTTTAGCGGTCTGGCTGAAGCTAGGACTATCAATAGGACTTACCGGTTTAGCGGTCTGGTTGATGCTAGGACTAGCAATAGGACTTACCGGTTTAGTGGTCTGGCTGAAGCGAGGGCTAGCAATATAACTTACCGATTTTTGGTTTACGGTATGAGTTTGTCCTGGTAGCATAATCCGTTGGCCAAATATGGCAACAGCTTCTTTTACCGAGCGAAAAGGACGAGAAGTGTCAACATGATGTTGCTCAACTCGATTATTTTCTTCCATCTCTTCCATTGCCAAAGAAGAGCAATAGATTGAGAAGAAGGTATTGTATTGGTAATGATGGTTATGTTGGGTGGAATCGGTTTGGTTTCTTTGCTTTTACAACAAATTATAGGCAGACTTGATGACCGTTGTGTCAAGGTGAAGACAAGACCATACTGAGTCCAAAGTTGACTTGCCAACTACTTCTTGTTTATTCAAATCAGTTTAAAGTCTTGTCCAAATCTCTCTTTATAATGTCAAAGTTCTAATAGCATTACCAATTATAATTTTAAACCAAGTGTCAATTTTGTGGATAAAGACATTTACATATTGAGGATAACTACTGACTTATTTTGTATTCTTTCTTCTTTTCCTATTAAAGAATTAGTGATTTATTTTTTCTCTGAAAAAGTAAATCCAGAGAAAAAATAAATCCTTTAAATAGGAAACCAAACCACTGTTTGAAATCTCAGAAACCAGAGAAGACAAAACCAAATACCAAAGAAAATGAAAAAACAGAGGCCTCTCCTTACAGAGAAAGATAGAACTGACTTATGACTCAAGGAAGCTTTTTAACGGATTGCGCCATTACTGATGGATGAAACTTTACATTCACCTGCAGATGTGGTGAAGGGAAAATCTCTATAGCAAGCAACTAGATTCCCATTAGTGTGTAGCATCCCTAGCTTGTCTATCAGTTTGACTTCCAGCAAACTTTTCTCTGTAATTTTTCATCTCTTCATCTTCCATCTTCTTAAACAATGGTTGAGGGGTACCTATCTTGTGGCCTGGAGGCAGAATCTCCAAAGTCTACTTGCTTGTAGCAACTCTCCTCTCTCGCCGCAGAGAGAAAAACATGGAGGTAGGTTTAGTTGCTTAAACACCTTACGAGAAAAAGATGGCATGAAAGGTTCTAACAATTGTGCAAAGAAGGTATACTAAACCAACAGCATTTCTTATAACTACTGCACAAGAAGGTTTATCTTCTTTGTAAAGTTTCCAAATGGGATTCTCCTGCAAGTATGTGTTCCCTTCATTCGAAATGCTCATAGCAGCTTCAAGACCCTTCTTGAGCTTAACTTTTTCCATGGCTTCAACATATTCCTCCACAATGTTCCAACTTTTTCCGCTAGTGATTCCGTTAGACAATGAGATTCAGCACCAGGAGCATCAGGAATGACAGATCCATAACCTATAGACTCTTTGGTATCAGGCTTTGCTATTAAAACTAGAACTCGATGAACGAAGTTTCCTAAGTTCTTTAACAACTCGTCATTAAGTTTTATTCTCAAATCTTCCCATTCAAACTTTGTGTCTTTCAACAGGGATATTTGTTTCTTTAATATCATCACCAAACACTCCAACACCTTTACTCTTAGAGAACTTCCCCTTTTCGTAAGTCAAATATTCAGTCATACTTAGTGTTTCCATCATAGTCCAATCTTCCTCAGTTCCAAGCTGTGTAGAAGGAAACAACATAGTGTGAAACAACACATTATCTTTCCCCATAAACTGATAAAGCTCAACATTCTTAGGATTCTTCCACCACTTCTCCCATTCAGATGTGTAACTTGATGTTATGGAGACATATCCAATAGGAGCATCAAACCAACACATAGAAGACTTTTTCATTATATTTCTCAAGTGGAACTGGAACTCCCCACTTTAAATCCCTTGTAATACTGCTCTTTTTAAGCCCTTCCTTAAGCCTTGCTTCTGTGGTTGAAATAGCATTTTTACTCCAAGTTCCACTAACAGATGTCTCGTTAACATACTCTTCCAACTTATCTTTCAGCTCCGGAAGCTCAATAAACAAGTGGTCTGTCTTGCGAATTCGCTGTGTGCTTCGACAAACCTGTTTGATAAAATATAAAAACATAAGTATATTCACCATAACTATATAATAACAAACCATAGTCCTGCAACTAAATTTCATTTTTCTTCAAAGAAAAGTCTCAAGACGTTCAGGTTTCTTATAAACTCATTAGCAAGGTTTATCTACATAAGGCATTGTTAATTTCAAGTCTTTTGATATATCTTTCTCAAAATATCGAATCATGTAATGTATACTATAATGCAGAGCTATAAACACAAAACCTTAATGTAAAGATGGTCATAAAGGAGAGAAAGCATAAGCTTACCTTACACCTCGGATCTATAAGTTCAATAGGATTAAGAAGCTTTCCACAATGTTCACATTGATCTCCACGAGCAGAATCATAATTACATCCTTGAAAAGGACAAAAACCTTCAACAAGACGATCAGCTAAGAATCTCTTACATGTATCACAATAATGCTGTTCCATGGTATCCTCAGAAATCTTTTTGTTTTCCCACAACTTCTTGAAAATATCTTGACATACTTGTGTCTGTTCAGGAGTTCAAGTTCGACCAAACTTGTCAAAACTTATATCAAACCAATCATAAAATTGTTTATGAATTTCATTATACTTGTCACAGATTTCTCTCGGAGTACAACTCTCTTCTAGAGCTTTGGTTTCAGTTGCAGTTCCATATTCATCTGTTCCACATATATATAGAGTATTATAGCCACGAAGACGACAGTATCTATTGTATACGTCAGCGCTTAGAACACAACCAATGATGTTTCCGAGATGAGGTACGTTGTTGACGTAAGGCAAAGCACTTGTTGTTAATATATTTCTCTTGCCTGGTATTGGTAACTTGGGGATGATCTTCTTCTCATCTTCCATGATGAAACAACTAGAACACAAGCTTTTTGTTTTCTTGAAGAATCAGAGACGGAGGAGAAAGAGGAATCGGAGGTTTTGACTTTTAATGTCAGTTAGGGTTTTTCTAGCTAATCTTTCGTTAAACCTAAGTTTATCCTGTGAAGGACAGGGCAGGGCATCGCATGGGTCGGTTATTTTTTTTATTTTTTTTATTTTTTTGGTTAACGGGTACTCGTATTGAAATATTTTGGGGGGTTTTTTGGGTTACAAACATACGTACCTATGGCCCATGAGGCCCAACATTTCAATATTCGTCTCCATCTTTCAGGTTCCGTCTTTGATCGGACGAGAGCAGAGGAAACTCGAAGTCGAATAGAATGGCTCCGAAGAAGAAACCACAGAAGCAAAGCAACAAAGCTGCTTCTTCTTCTTCATCTTCGAAATCGAATTTTCAAAAACTTTCTGCAGGTCCTAAACTTCAGATTTCAGCGGAGAACGAGGATCGTTTGCGGCGGCTCTTGCTCAACTCTGGCCGCACCACTCCTCCGATTACGGCTCCTATCAGTAATTCGCTCTCAAAGAATCAAAAAGCAAAGAAACTCACTAATGTCTATGAGAAGCTCTCTTGCGAAGGATTCGTAGATGATCAAATTGAGCTCGCTCTCTCCTCTCTTAGAGTAACTGCTCCTCATTCACTATCTCGCATTTGTTGAAATTTTAGTTTAGATTTCATCTTTTGATTGTTTTTGTTTTCTTCAAGCAATGCCTGATACAATGTGTATGTTTCTGTTCAGGATGGAGCTACGTTTGAGGCTGCACTTGATTGGCTATGCTTGAATTTGCCTAGTCATGAGTTGCCAGTGAAGTTTTCTACTGGAGCTTCTCGTTTTCCTACCACAGGTATGCATAACATCGCCGCACACGTATATGCTAATACGTTATCGTGCATTGATGTTTGTATCTTCCCATTGGTGTTCCAGGAGGTTCTGTAGGTGTGATATCGATCTCACGGGAAGATTGGAATGATTCTGCTGAGTCTTTAGGCCAGATAGAGGAGGAGGAGCCTGAGGTTTTAGTTCGAGTTAAGGGTAAGCAAGCTGAAGAAGATTCTCTTAGTTCTGGCAAATCATCTCAAGCTGATTGGATCCGTCAGTATATGATGAGGCAGGAAGAGGTACTTATATAGAAGCACTTTCCAAAAGCTTAATACATGATAGTTCTATTGACATAATCTTGGGTAGAGTTAGAAAATGATCTGAAGGTGCAATTCAAAGCAATATTTAGTTCATAGATGAAAATGGTCATTGAATGAAATTTGCAGGAAGAATTGGAATCTTGGGAAGATGAGGTAGATGGTATTGACTCCAGCAGGAAGGTAATTCAACTCTTTTCCAGGCTTTTTTCCATTCTGGTAACAAAATGGAATATAGTAGACTACTTAGTGAGACCAGTTCCGTCATTGATGTGGATGGATATGCTTATACCTCCTTTTTTTTCTTGCATGTTATCTTTCATGCATCTTACTCAAGGATAAATATTCCCTCATGCTTTTGGTGTGATAGAAAGATTTCACCTTTACAAAACTATGAATATCTGGAAGCTCTTGACTTTTGATCATGGATAGTTGTTTTGATAAAAAAGGTATTACATGGGTTAAGCTTATTAAATAATTTGTCATGACAGAACCTCGTGAAGCTATTTTATTCAGTATCCCATAGTGTTTGTGGCTCTGGTGGTGGCAACCTGCTATCAATATATTTTCTTTCTCATTCGGTAGAAATGGAACCTTTCTGCATTTGTTTAGGATGATTATGTTAAACTTTAGATTTCAGCCAATTAGTTTTGCAACACCGTAGTGGTCGTCTTGCTTTTTATGTTGTTTTCGGTTGTGATATCTTTTTACAAATCATACTAGATATCCGGTCCGAGGCCTTTCGATGTGATTGCCAAAGAATATTATTCGGCAAGATCAGATGCTATAAGAGCAAAGGAGAAGCGTGATAAAAAAGGACAGGAGCAAGCAGGCCTAGCGATTCGCAAGCTCAAACAAGAGATAACTGCTCTTGGTAAAGTTTAATCTTGTAGTAATCAGTTTGTCAATCACTTGAATCGGTGCAGCCTGTCATGAAATATATATGTCGGTTTTGCAGGACTATCAGAAGCAATGCTGGAATCTGAATTTCAGCGTGAATATGCTTTTGATGAGGCTACAGAAAAAGAATCAACCTCTCCCATACCTGATCAAGTTCATGAATCAGTAAATGCTGACGCTCTCTCTATTCAGCCATTAGGTGACCCGAGCTTGGGTACAAATCCTGTTGAGAGCAGTGGATCTGAGGAATTGCAACCTAAAACTATTCCCTCAAGTTCCCCGGGACAGGAATTAGTTACATCGGATGATAATAGAGAGGATGTAGAGCTTGGCGATATGTTTTCAGAAGATGTTCCACCTTCCGAAGCTTCACCGCATGAACTTCTGGAACTGCAGAAGAAGGAAAAGATGAGAAAACTACGCAGTGAGAAAAATCTCGAGAAACTAGAGGGCATCTGGAAGAAGGTAACTCTTCATCAAACAAGAATCTAGGATAAATACAATTTAGCTTTCAAATTACTATTTCATATAAAAGGTGTTTAATGGTTTTATTACTTATGTGCCTGATTCTTAACTTTTTATTACATATGCTGACATTTTGATCCAGTCAGCTTTATTACTGGATAGCTTCTTTTATTTGACTCTCTCTTTAATATGTGAAAGTTTACAGGGTGAGGCGCAAAAGATCCCAAAGGCATTTCTCCATCAATTGTGTCAAAGGTCAGGGTGGGAGGCACCTAAGTTCAATAAAGTAACCACTGAAGGAGGGAATTTTTCATATACTGTAAGCATTCTGCGTAAAGCCAGTGGACGGGGTAAGAGCAGACAAGCTGGGGGTCTGGTAACTCTTCAACTTCCTCATCAAGATGAGGACTTTGAATCTATCGAGGTACTCAATTGATCCATGTTTTAACATTTGATAGTTTCTTAATAAGATGCTAAAAAGTATGTAGATAGGGCTTTGTGACTAAATGCAGATAGGGATATATCTTCAGGACAGCTAGAAAGAAATGTCTATAGTGTACTACTATTTTTCTGACAATGTTACTCAAAGTTTCGGAAACTTCTGATTATGAACCTTATCATGAGTGCCCCACCAATCTGCAGATCATTATCAGTATGCTAATTTGCACTTGTATGTGACAGGATGCACAAAACAGAGTTGCGGCATTTGCTCTTCATAAGGTTTTTTCTGATTTGCCTGTTCACTTTGCAATTACGGAGCCTTATGCCTCTCAAGTGTTGATCTGGAAACAAGGTGACTTTTTGAATTTTGTCTCAGTACCTGGTCTTTGCTTTCTCCTTTTCAATATATTTTGCAGTGAAATGTCCAGCAATGAAACATAATTTTAGATTGATTAACCCAGTTTATTTTCACCTTTCTGTTTATGTTTATGCTCGTATGTTCTATTTGAAACAAAGTTTTCTCACTAGTCCTGAAATTCTGGGAGTATGAATCAGTTATGGTAATTCTACAACAACCATATTTTGCCTGCAGCATAATCTTTTGCTAAATGTTTTGCATGCCCCTGATATTATCATTCTAAAGTTTCACACGTTCTGGATTTTTTTAATCACTCTAATACAGTTGCTTTGAGCTTTCACAGAGGAATTGTTGGGTACCATACAAAGCACAGATGAAGATCGAAGAGCTAATTTTGTTGATAGGTTGCTTGAGGCGGACAATTTCAGTTTGACTGCTTCATCTAGTGGCATCAGTGATGCACTTCCAATGGCAGACACCTATGTCGAAGAGAAAGATGATCTGGGTGCTGTCAAATCTAACCACAGAGCTAAAAGTATGTTTCTCACGGATTGTAGCTGTGGTCACTTTAGTTGTTTAAATAATATAACACTGGATTTTACAGCCAAAATCATTAGCAGGAAATATAATCATCTATTTTCCGTGTTACAGGAGACTCTTCCATGGAAGCTGTATGTTTATCTCTCCAACAAAAACAAGAAAACAAAAAGAAAACACGGAAATACAAGGTAGAATATTCTTGTTTATGTTTGAACAGAAGCTCTGTCTGTAAATATGGTAAATCATGTAGTTCATGTAACTAATTTTATGCCGTATAGTTAGTTATATGTATTAAGTTCCTCGCAGTGTTTAGCTAAATCCAGTAAGAAATATAGAACTTTGTTTTCAGCATGGTCAAATCCTTGTTACTGCAGTGATCCTCCTATATTTTTGCAGGACATGTTGAAAGCTCGAACTGCTCTTCCTATATCTGAAGTGAAGAATGACATACTGCAGCATCTGAAAGAAAAAGATGTCTTAGTAGTATGCGGAGAAACAGGTTCTGGGAAGACTACACAGGTTTGGTCTTGCTAGTTACTCCCTGTTGGTGTTAATTCACTGTTTGTCTTTTTGCTGAATTTATCTTCCAGCTGGCAGTTGCGTCATTTGTACTGCTACATTGTTCCAGGTTCCTCAATTTATATTGGATGATATGATCGATTCAGGGAATGGTGGATACTGTAATATCATATGCACACAACCTCGACGGATAGCAGTGAGTATTTTGGTGTTAAGATGTCATGTTTTCAGGGTTTCATGTTTGGTTCATACTGGCATAAACTACGATCCCTGTATTTCTCATTGATGCTTTTATTTCTGCAAAGCTTAGTGATGTCAGTTAGCCTAGGGTGCAGATTTCTTTCTACCTTTTGTTATTGTTAGTAACTGGGTAATATGGTTTAGGCTATCTCTGTTGCTCAAAGAGTTGCTGATGAGCGTTGTGAATCCTCTCCAGGCTTAGATGACTCCTTGGTTGGTTATCAAGTTCGTCTTGAAAGTGCAAGGTTTGCCCCTTAGTTTTAAGATTTTTTTTTACTGTTCTACGATATTATACTTCACTTTGTTCAGCTTGTACTCCTTTCCATCGCTTCATTCACTTATGCTGTGTAAAAATTTGCCTTGTTTTTCAAAGTGGAGCAGCAGCATTAAAAGTTTAAAACAAGTAGATCGTAAAAAGCAATTTAGTTCCAAAAGGCTAAACTATAAGGAAACTGGGCTACACTTGTCAAAGAATAGATCTTTTCTTCTTTTTCTGAAATATGTTTCGATGAAAAATCTACTCAATTGTTTGATTTCTCGGCCCACTGTTAGTGATCTACTGATTCTACTACCATTACGTCAGTGTTGGTCTTCTGCGATGTGATTTCTTCTGGGCTTTCACATTCTCTCTGTTCTTGCTCTCAGTCTGATTTTAGTGTAGCATTACCGCGATGATAAATTGGTGTTAGATGGAAATTATTTTCGTGCTATGTTTTGGTTAACGGAATTTCAATATATATATGTAAGTTACTTCATTATGTAGCTTCAAATGCATACTATCGCCTGTTTATTTTGCTGTCTCCTGGTTTCACTAGTAAATGGTTGCATTTATTACCATCATCTGCTGTTTGTAAGATATTCATTTCTGACACTACAATATGATAATGGCCTTATAAATTTTCCGCTTCTTACCTTTAGTAATGTTTCTTGGAGTTAAGGGTTAAGCAAATTTCCCTTGGCATATTTTTATATTTGTTCAGGAGTGACAAGACAAGGCTGCTGTTTTGTACTACTGGCATTCTACTGAGGAAACTCGCTGTACGTCCCCTATTTTATTTACTTAGCTACTGTGCAACCAAATAGTTCCTATTATGTGTTAAAGTGTTTTAAGCTACTGAGAAAAAGTAACTGTTTTGATGAACAAACATTCTGGTGACGTGGATAAAGGCTAAATATCATAACTGCATTACAAAAATTATGGTTTCTAGAAATATGATCTTGCAGAAAATATTATGAGAACAGAGTCTCTTTTAACTATGGGGTACATTAAAAGATTATTATCAACGATCTCTCTTATTGTATTTTCTGTTTGCTTGTTTGTGCACACCTTGAAGGGGGATAAAACGTTGAACGATGTTACACATATTATAGTCGATGAAGTGCATGAGCGGTCTCTTTTGGTAAGTATTTATTAACTTAGCCACAAATTTGATTGTTGTTGTACTTGTTAAGCAAAATAGACACATAGTTAGGAGTTCTGCTTGAGAATTCATACAATATCATCTAATGAATCACTAGAATACAAGAACCCGTTAACCCGTTACGAAAGAAAACTAGGATTAACATTACTTTTGGAATATACATATACAGTGATACTCCACTACAGTTCCATCACGTTAATCATTTACAATGGTGAAATCAGAAACTTGCATCCTTGGTGGGCTATACCTTTTTCACCACCATTTTCTCTTTTCGGGCTTCTTTTGAAAAAATGATTTATTTATCTTGCTTGCGTGTTTATTTTGTGCTGATAAGCATTATCAGTATCCCAACCTCCTCTTTCCATAAAGAATGCTACATTTTGATATGTTCTTTTGTAAGTGTTTAACAGTCTGGCAGAAATTTGCCGTTAATTCTTTTCTTAAAATCAACTTGGGTGAAAAAACTCTTTTTGTTATTTTCGTTTCAGGGTGATTTTCTTCTCATTATTTTGAAGAGCCTGATTGAGAAGCAATCATGCGATAATACATCACGTAAACTGAAAGTTATCCTTATGTACGTGTTTTGGCTCTTATTTTTCAAGGCAGATTAATAGTAGCAAAAATCATATTAATCAAAGCTTCCGATGCCGTTCAGGTCTGCTACTGTTGACGCAGATCTATTCTCAAGATATTTTGCTCATTGTCCTGTAATAACTGCTCAAGGACGAACACACCCGGTTACTACTCACTTTCTGGAGGAGATTTATGAGAGGATTAACTACCTTTTGGCTCCAGATTCTCCTGCTGCACTAAGATCTGATTCATCCATTAGAGACAAGGTATCTAGATTATTCGTACCAAACATATCTTCTGTGATCCCCTTGTTTACTTTGGCCAGCAACTCCCATTTTTTTTAAGCATCTCTTTCATTCACTTATTTTAAGTTGCCCGCACCATTCGAGTTCTTCCTTCGTCGAATTAGAAATAGATCGTTGCAGCTGCTAGACACCTGCACTTCGTGATTTATGAGTTTTTTTTACTTAAGGAATGTTTCATTCAAAAAGATCATCTTTAACTACTTGCAAAACCAATATTTATGTCCAGAACAAAGGTCGTCTGTGGAATTGCCTTTTCCTTTCTGTGGGGCATGATATGGAGTGGTCTTTGCAGTTTTGTGGGGCTTAATATGTGAACGCCTTTTAATTATATGTGTGTTATATAATTCTGAAATGTGTATTCTAGTGTTTATATACTGGTATCACCGTTTAGCTTGTATTGGCGAAACTTTGGATATTTTGTAGTTAATATATCGTTGTCTGCAGCTTGGTTCTGTAAACGACCGTAGGGGAAAGAAGAATCTTGTATTGGCTGGCTGGGGTGACGATTATTTGCTTTCAGAGGACTGCCTTAACCCATTTTATGTTTCCAGTAGTTACAACTCATATAGTGATCAAACACAAAAAAATCTGGTACGCTACATTTCCAGTTTGAGCTCCCATTCCTCTTATTCTTCTAGTTTTCTTGATAACGTTTGAGTGCTTTGCAGAAAAGGTTAAATGAGGATACTATTGACTACGAGCTTCTTGAAGAGTTGATATGCCACATTGATGACACTTGTGAGGAAGGAGCCATTCTTGTATTTTTGCCTGTAAGCTGATAGCCTGATACTGATGTCTTTCATATTAACTGAGAATTAATCATCTTTTCTATCGCTTCAGCTTGACATTTGTTTGGTTAATAACAGGGGGTATCAGAAATTTACATGTTACTTGATAGGTTAGCTGCTTCGTATCGTTTTCGTGGAAATTCTGCAGATTGGCTTCTTCCTCTACATTCTTCTATTGCATCTACAGAACAGAAAAAGGTGTTTCTGCGCCCCCCTGACGACATACGGAAGGTGATTACCTGTGACATCTATTGAATTAGTTGCTCTATTGCTATGCATGGTTTAGTTACCTAGTTTCCTGGAGGTGAGTTACTCTTGATTCATTTGTTCCAGATGAGCAAATTAATTGCTTTACGATTTAATGCCTTGCTTTTTCATTTTTTCTAATGGAAACAATCTAAAGTTGTTAAAGGCTCTAGGCTGAGTGTATTGATTAATGTACATTTTTTTTCCTGTTATAAGAGTTTCAGTGAAACTACTTGTTTCCTTTGATTTCCAGTAGTAAATGAATTTGAGTGATATGCACGATAATTAACATCAATCGTGGTTGAAATATAATATAACATCACTTATGGTTAATAAGTAAATATGTACCATGGAAAACTTTCTTCCTTACCACCTTTAGATTGGCAAAAGGCCTCCATCATCAGTACACTTATTTTGGTCTCCTTGCAAGTGTTCTTTGGGATTACTATACAGAGAACAGTTTAATTCATTTTTAGACTTGATGAGAGGAACATATACAAAACTTAAGAAGATATAGTCGAAAGAGTTTAGTGTCTTCTTAAAAGTTACCTGCAGACATTAACCGATTGAAATATAATGTTAATCATAAGAGTGTTGAATTCCTCTTAACAGTTGCCTGTGCGTGCTCCCTATTTGCGGAAGACATCTTTATACTTTATTGGTTGCATGGACTTTTTGAAAGCCGATCTGATTCATCTTTTGCATCATCTCTTATGTTCAGGTTATTGTAGCTACAAATATTGCAGAGACCAGTATTACCATTGATGATGTGGTGTATGTGATTGACAGTGGTAAACACAAGGAAAATCGCTATAATCCACAGAAGGTATTCCCAATGCTACTGAATCAGTTGCATATTTCTTGTAAGATGATACTTGTAGACGAACATCTTATTTTTTAATATATATATCCTTTCCCCCTTTAGACTCAAAAGTTTTTCTGAACATGAATTGACATTATGTACATTTTATAGTAACATTCACATATAGCCACTTGTGAAACCATTTTTTTTAAGATTGGTATCTGCTATTTTGGTATCTTGAAATTACTTTTCAGTTCTCCATATTGAAACAAATAGCTCCTTGGATATATAAGTGCTGTTTGGTGACATTTTTGTGTATCTTTCCTTGTGATTGCCTCGTAATCATTGTATTTTGTCTCTGAGATGTCATTTTGGTGCTCACTTATTTTATCTTCTTAGAAATTGTCAAGCATGGTGGAAGATTGGATATCTCAAGCAAATGCAAGACAAAGAACAGGAAGAGCTGGACGTGTCAAACCTGGAATTTGCTTTTCATTGTACACACGTCATAGGTTCGAGAAGCTAATGCGCCCCTATCAGGTATTTTACTTTTAGGTCCTTTCCTGATCTCGAGTTCACTTTCTTTTAGTCCCTAAACTCATCAGTTCCATTCTGATGTCAAGGTTCCTGAGATGCTACGGATGCCATTAGTAGAGTTATGTCTACAAATCAAATTGCTTGGCTTGGGTCATATTAAGCCTTTTCTGTGCAAGGCAAGTGATATCATTTTTAGTGACAGAAATGACGTTATCATCCATCTGATTCTTCTTTACATTTGCTGTCTTTAGGCTCTGGAACCTCCGAGTGAAGGTGCTATAAACTCTGCAATTTCATTGTTACACGAGGTACAGTGTAGTGGATAGAAGTCTTTTTTCTTAGGAACATTTAGTTCCTGCGATCAGTCATATATGATACATCCAAAACTTATGAGACCCATCATTTAGACATACATATAGCTGATGTGTCTGAGGTTGTCTTGCAGTGGGGCTGATTAATCTTTTTTCTGTTGTTTGGCTGCAATTAAAACTCCCCATACTCTTTGTCTCTGGACCACGGATTTTAGTTCTGATTAATGGAGTGTCAACTCAGTAAATGATATTTTTACATACCTTTATGAGTCTTCTGTGCTGAGCCTTCTTTTATGAATCCTTTCTTCTTTAGGTCGGTGCTGTTGAAGGCGACGAAGAGTTGACACCACTTGGGCATCATTTAGCAAAACTACCTGTTGATGTGTTGATTGGAAAGGTTTGTTTTACTAACATTACTGTTGCACTAAAAACTCCAAGTTGGATACCTTGGTCACTGCCTTTTCAGCACACCATCTAGACTCATCTCATCATGTTTCCCCTTTCACATTCTTTATAAAATGCCGTCTAGGTTTCACATTATGATGTAGGTAACCAGAGAGTGTATCATGTAATCCTTCCACTATCATGACTAAAAGTTTGAAAATTTGCAGATGTTGTTATATGGTGGAATATTTGGTTGCTTATCACCTATTCTCTCGATTGCTGCTTTCTTGAGCTACAAATCACCGTTTATATATCCCAAAGATGAGGTACATTTTTACACTCTCAGAACTTGGCTGATTTTCACAATGAGGTTGTCAACTAACTCTATGATCGGTGGCTTTCTTTTAGAAGCAAAATGTTGACCGGGTGAAACTTGCTCTTTTGTCTGATAATCCGGAGAAATCAAGTGATTTAAACAGTGACAGACAGTCTGATCATCTCCTTATGATGGTTGCATACGACAGATGGGTAAAGATACTGCATGAGGTATGTGATAAAGGAATATCTGAAATTAGATTCCCTGAACTGTGTTTCATTGCTGATGGATATATCTTGACTACTTCCTTCTTTGATAGATGTTTTTCTCTCTAGATGTAGATCTTAATAGCTATTATTTTGTGTTGGTCAAGTTTTAAGAACAAAAGTTTCTAAAAATCTAAGTTTGGAAAATGTTCTAAGAACCAATAATTAGAAAAAAAAATATCATGTAACAGACAAAAAGACACATAGAGCAATTAAATGGCATTTTGGGGAAAGAAATATTTCTAAGCTTCTTAACAACTAATTTGCTAGAGAGATCAGTTGAGGTTTTGGGTTGGATTATAAATGAAGATTGAGGTTTAAAGATCAGTGGAGAGATTGGTTGATGTAGCATGAATTTTTATAGTAGAAAAAGTGTGTCTTGGTTCTGGAGGAGACTGTTACATTCTCTGCTAACAAAGAACTGTTGAACCATGGGTTTGAAATGCACGTTTTGTATGCTGGATCTACATGCATTATATTTTTCATTTAGTAATTTGGCTTGAATATGGGTTACTTGTTCATAATTTTGAGATATTCACTGAATAGTCTAAATCAAGCGTGGATGGGTTGGAATCAATGGATACTGTGTTAATGTTCCATCCATTATAGCACAGAAATGATCTGCATAATGATATGCTCTATGTGTTTGTGATGTGTTCAGCGAGGAATGAAAGCTGCACAGAGGTTTTGTGAATCAAAGTTCTTGAGCAGCTCAGTGATGCGGATGATAAGGTAAATCATATTCAGATGCTATAATTTGTCTACAAAAGATCTCCATAGATTTATCGAAAAACAAAATACATTTGTATATATGTTGTTACTTCACTATGATTATTCTCATTTGTATCCTAGTTTTGAAGTCACCTGACTCACTTTATCGAAAAATTCTTACACCATTCTGGTCCTTTAAACCTTATTTGTTGCTTTCTCATCAGAGACATGAGAGTACAATTTGGCACATTACTTGCCGACATCGGGCTCATCAATCTTCCTAAAACAGGAGAGGTAACTTATCTACATCTTCTGATTATGTTACAGCTCAATTAGTCTCATCTTATTTGTAAGCATGGGCAGAAAAAAGGCTGAAGATTTATCCAATGATTACTGACCAAGGATCCCTCTGTTTCTTATCATAGTTTGCGGGAAGAAAAAGGGAAAATCTTGATGTCTGGTTTTCTGATAAAACTCAACCTTTCAATATGTATTCACAACAACCTGAAGTTGTTAAGGTAAAGTACATTCGGTGCTGTGCTGCTCTGATATTTTCTCGTAAGAAAACATTTTTCGTGGTTGCTAAGAATGTAATACTACTTGTAAAAAGAGGTTCTATATCATTATCTATTTTCGTGGGTACCTAAATTCAGCTGTCAAATATGTACAGGCTATATTATGCGCAGGACTATATCCTAATATTGCAGCCAATGATAAGGGAATCACAGAGACAGCGTTTAATAGTTTGACAAAGCAAGGAAACCAAACAAAGAGCTATACAGCGTGGTACGATGGCAGAAGAGAAGTTCATATACATCCATCCTCTATAAACAGCAACTTCAAAGCATTTCAATACCCTTTCCTTGTATTCCTTGAGAAGGTAATATGAGTTTTAATATGTGAAGCATATGATTTAAATACCTCAGAATTTCATTCAGACTTACCTTCGTATATTATATCATTTGATGATACTGGACAAAGATGGTAGTTTATTATTAACTTATTATTCAATTTTATATTACTAGGCAGATTCTGGTGTTTATTTGCAACCATCTAATCTTGTAGGTCGAAACGAACAGAGTATATTTGAGAGATACAACAATTGTTTCTCCTTTCTCCATTCTACTTTTTGGCGGCTCAATCAATGTTCATCATCAGGTACAATTAGCCATATCGCTTAGTCGCGCTGTTAGCAAAACAAAAATATTTTCATGTTGTCTTTACCTTAAAACCTTATCTTTTGTTACAGAGTGGATCAGTCAGCATTGATGGGTGGTTGAAGGTAGCAGCACCAGCTCAAACCGCAGTTTTGTTCAAAGAGCTCCGGTTAACTCTCCATTCCATTCTCAAAGATCTCATCCGAAAACCCGAGGTTACATACATGTTCAATCCTTGGTTTGATCGACTTGGTGAATTAAGTAGCTCATGTTTAAACTCTCCTTTCTCTTCATGTTTGTTCGTTTTCAGAAATCAGGTATAGTTCACAACGAAGTCGTCAAATCGATGGTCCATCTTCTAATAGAAGAAGGGAAACCGCAACACACATGAACTATATATTGCTTCAGGAAACGAAAGTCGAATCGTGAGTGAACTCCAATTTGCAGGTGAAAATGTCCAACTCGATATTACTCACACCGCCAAAGCTAAATTGTTACAACTGTATGGATGTGAATTCAGATTCTCAAAACTCAAATCATATATTACAAGACAATAAGATATATTCCCGCCGTTTCGACATAAGATGCTTTTTCTTATTTTAAAATTTAAATCATAATCTTGATTGGTTGATTAAATGGTTTTTGGAAAATCAAAATTAAAATATCACATTTAAAAAAAACTGTATTAAATAAAATAAAAACTTACTTGTTATGTTTTTGCTTCTGATTTTTTTTTTTTTTTTTTTTTGTTAAAGACTTCTTCTTACTTCTGATTTCTTTTACAAGAGTTACGTGACAGTGAATTTATAGAAAAATATGCTAGTTTGGTAGAACAAAATTCACGTGTTTCCTCTACCTATCCAATAGTTATTTATAGATAAATTATCTGGACATAAAATAATAATATTTAAAAAGTATTAAAAATGCTAAAACCCCACTTGTAGAGTAACACAACACACAACAAAAATACACCAATTTTGGTGTGTATTAATGATGATAGTGTTCCATTTGTTTTTCTTCATAAAATTAAAAATTTTGTTGTTGACAATATATTTTTATAATTAAATTTAGGATACACATGTTTACATAAATTATTGCTGAATAGTAAGTTAAATTTTTGATATACAGATAAAGATGTTCATTTTTAATCCACATTAGTAACACATTACCATTCAAAGCCTAAATGAGTACCATGAGTTTTATCATAAAAATTAACAGAAGATTTGACAAAGAGGATAGTGAAAACAAATGTGACTAACATTTTCTTAATGATAGACTTTTTCATAATAATTTCTTAACGTTTTTTATTTTATGATTTTCTGTTTCAGTTAGGATGGTTATCTAATAAAACAAACACACGTAAAAGGTAAATTTATGGGCAAAAATCACAAAAAACAAACTTTAAATTTATTTCCATAGATTTACAGTAAAACCTCTAGAAATTAATAATGTTGGCAGTCTGACACTTTATTAATTTAAACACTTTCAATTTATATTTTTGAAATTTAAAATTTACTAAAAATAATTAATAAAAATGTATTTAAAAATCTAAAAGTCAATCTTTTAGAAATAAGAAAAAAACTTAGAAAATTAATCTTTCTAAAACAAGTGAATATTGTTGTATTAATATATCGCGTATTAATTTATAGATGTTTTACTGTATATAGTCAAAATAAAATAACGATAGTGATTTTGTTAGCTGTAAAATAATAATTATTCTTTGCATATAATTAAATATGATTTCTTTCCAAGATTAAATAAAGGTATAACAATTGAAATATGAAATTTTAGATAATGGTAAAGATAATAGAAAAATTATTGGCAAAAAAAAAGATATAATTGGTATAATTAACATAATATCCAATATTAGATTAGATTATTCTGTCTTAAGAATACAGCAACATATCCCGGAAATACATTGACCGTATAATTGAAGGCTCATAATTGAACAATACTTCCTGCAGCCGTTGGTCCCTCCTATGTTACATGGTTCTGCTGTATAGCATTCTTTTTTCTCTTTCTGTATGTCTAACACTGTTTAAAATTAATCATTAAATCAAAATGTACAATAATAAAATATGTCCATAATTAAAAAAAAAGTAGGGAATAGAATAATAAACAAGTACCATGAGTGTTATCATAACAATCGACAGAAGATATGACAAAGAGCATAGTGAGAGCAAATGTGACTAACATTTTCTTACTGATAGACATTTTTATAATATTTCCTTAACTTTTTTTTTCTTTTATGATTTTTCCTCTCAGTTAGGATGCTTATATAATGAAACAAACACAGGTAAAAGATAATTTTCTGGTCAACAGTCAAAGAAAAAAAATCTTTCAATTTATTTCCATAGATCTATATAGTCAAAATAAAATAAAAATATCGATTTTGTTAGCTGCATAATAATATTGATTCTTTGCATATAGTTAAATATGATTTCTTTCCAAGATTAAATAAAATTTGGAATACAAAATTTTAGATTCTAATGGTTACCATGATAATATTGGTAAAGATAACATAAAAATTATTGGCAAAAGTTAAAAATAACTTGAAATAACATAAATCTACAATATAAAAATGCTAAGGTACCCTCTTGCCTATGTGACATATAGACGCTCTAGGATCATGAATGTGTTATTTGTTAACTCAGAAAATAGAATTGAACAGTACTTTACCAGATATAGAAGAGGTTTGCCTCGATTTTCGAAGAAGAGGTAAGCTCTTATCGATCTGTTTCTTAAATAACAAAATGTCCTTTCATGGACCGGAGAAGAAACCAGTTCATAGTTGTCCTGACATATATAGTTAATATTACTAATGATATGAAGGTTAAGGAGAATATGTTCCTTTCAAACCATTTACCTCCCACACAATTTCCAGTCTTCATTTCCTCTCTTCTATGTTCACTAACAAACTTTATTTTCAGAATCTTTAAATTTTCCTTTCAATAGATCGCAATGTGTCATATTTGTACATTTTTACTTCTCTGATGATGTTGACGAGATTTCTTTTGAGGAATTCGATGAAGATGAGAGGTAATTTGCTCCTCTACGTTCTCCCATATTTTGTTTTCCTTGATTGGTTTTCTCTGTAACTCGAAGTTTTCTTTATTTTCTTTTTTTTCTCTATTTTTACCAACAATCCTTTTCAGTCTCTTATTCGAAAAAAATTGAGCTCAAAAGAAGAAAGGAAAATGGTCTATCATATGTGTGGCGAAGCAATACATATGGCGTATAGCACATGGCAAGGTTTCCACTTTACTCTACTCTCTAATCTAATTTCAATTCTATTTTACTTTGTTGCGTGTGTGTTATATGAAAATAGATACACTTATTTTTATTGATTTTTTAATGTTAAATACACTTACTTGAGATTCAAAAGTTAGAATCATTCCGATTACAAACAACTATTTTGCAAAATATAAATCCTTCACATAACTAAAAAGTTTTAAACCAAATCTGTTAGTAAATCCCTTGCCTATAAAAATATATATATCAAGAATTCTTTAAAATACCATCATTTAATTATTTTTATACATAAGAAAAATAAAATTTAATATTGTTGAAATAAAATTCTATCAATTGGCAGTTATCGTTCACAAAAAAAATCTAAAGAAACAAATTAGTTTTCATAATTATAAATGGCAATGTAAATTGCTTGAAACTTTATATTATAAATATTTGTCTGTTGTAATTGTTATGAATTTGGACCGTGCATAGCATGGAAATAGAAATGTCTTATGCTAGTAGCTGCATATCAAGATTGAAATGTGAATATATTTTCCATAGCTTTTGGGGTTGTAAACACATAGAATGATGATTCATGGGAATGGTTGAATCCATTTGTTTTCCCGCTGCTTTCGACTGGTCTCTGTTTGTGCCGTCCCAAATGTTGTCTATGAAGGGGAACATGTATTGGATTGCTGAAACCAGAAGTAATTCTGAACTCTTCATCCAAAGTTTCGACTTCTCCAGGGAGACATTCAAGCCCATTTGTTCTTCTTTTCCCGTTAAGGTTGGTGTTGATCTTCTTGATATAGTAGTTTTGTCAGGTTTCGGAGAAGATAGGCTTTCTTTATTACATCAACACCCCACAAGGGAGATCAAGATCGAGGTGTGGGTCACTAACAAGGTGACCGATGCTCTTGTCTCATGGACTAAGTATTTTAATGTGACTCGCCCTGATCTACCTAGATTTCATTCCACTCCCGCCTCTCGCGGTAATCCCACATACTTCATCCACAAGACCAATGGTATCATGTTATGGTGCGATAAACTTTTACAAGAGGAGGAGGATGATGGTTATGCCTGTGCCTGCTTTTACAAAATTGCTGAGGGTGAGATCAGGAAACAAGTTGAGACACCTTGTCGTTGTGCCTGTGTTTACGTTCCAAGTCTGGTTCTGGTTCCAGAGTAATGAGGCAAGAGAGACACTTAAAAGAGGCTCTGTGAGTGTTTGTTCTGGCATGAGAGTTTTTCTATTTTCTTAAGCTTTGTTTTGGTCTTTGTTTTGTTATTCTTATCTTAGATATGCTGAATTCTAAAACTATGATGATACTTGTGCACTTTTATTTATATTATTAAATGTTTCAGCAATTAGATTCTTACACTCATTACATTACACACTAGTTGATAAGTCTTTCTAGTTAGCTGTAATTTGGGCTTGTTTCATGTAAGATCAGATCATACCTGAACCGGACTCATCTTCATACTTGGGTTTAGCGTTTACCAAAAGCCAACCTTGAGTTAACTTACTGATGGAATCTTAATGGACAAGAAAAGAATGAACTTGATCAAATATTGTAATCCAAATCCCGATCCTATGATCAACAAACATACTGCTACAAGAAAGCACGTTGTGTCTTGTTAAAAGGAAACAAAAAAATCATTCCACAAAACTCTTTGTTCATGGCTTCTACTATGGTAACAGAGCTTTTCTTCCGCTAGATTCGGTGATTTCACTTTCGATTTCTTCGAAATTTTCTATTTTTTTCTTTGTTTTTTCATTTGCTGATGATGGGGATAATAACGTATGTCACATACCGTATGTGAAAAACTTTAAACTTTCGAACAAAGATATGTGTACATTTATATATATTTTAAATCTATTTGAATAAATTATTATTTTAGATTTTTTTATTTTTTTTGAATTTTAATAATTGTTTAGGTTATTTATGTTGCTCTATAATTAATTAAAAAGTTTCAAACATTAAAACTGTTATCAAATTTAAATAATGTCAATAAATTAAAATATATGATGACAAAAAATATTAGAATGTATATTAAATTTCAGTGATGCATATAAATATTATTATTAATCATATATTTATAAGGCAAATTCCATATAAATCACCAACTCTTTAAACGATTTTCAGAAAAAAAAAACATGAATTTATGTGTTTTTGGAAGATACACAAACAGAAATGCCAAAGAAATACAAAAAGTCACTTACTGAATAATGGAAACAACGAAAAATAAAACGAATAAACAATTTTTTTTAGTTTTGCTTTCCAATGGATCCCAATTATCTTCTTACCCTTCCAATGAATAGAATCGCACTCATAAGTCATAACTCACTACAATTCACAGATTTAACAAATCTTATCATCCTCAAAATACGTGGCTTTACCATATAAACCGCAAAGTTTATCATAAATATCAGAATTATATCAAGAAATGCATCAATGTAGTAAAAGTCTACATCTCTTCGTCGGGAAATAACTGATCCTTGAGCGACGGAGCAATCCATTGAATCTGAATATAAGTAATCTCCCAAAGATCGTCGTCTTCCTTCTGCACCAAAATCTCTTTCTCCTTCATGGTACCAATCATGGTGGTCAAAAGTTCAGGCACAACGTCCTGAAGTTTGTTATATCCATAATCTCCCAAATCCGCTTTCATACACGTATCCATTCTCCTCAACACTCCTAACCAAAAGGTTCTAAACTCAGCACTCCCAACAATCTGTTCCATGTAACGCAAGAAGACGTTCATAAGCATTTTCATAGCTATCTTCAATATCCCTTCCATGCTTCTCATCTCTCTTTCCGCGTTTTCGCGCCTCGAATAGTCTAGTAGCTTCTCATGCAAGTCATCAATTGTTGGGAATATGACACGGTCGATGCAGTATATACACCCTGAGGGCGTGAATCCAAGATCTTCATGGCCCATGATAAAGCTTGTCTCAAGAGATGTCACTGCTCGGTTCCTTATCTCTTCGCGGCGTGCAAGTGTTGTTTTTCGAAAAGCCTCTGAGAGTTTGAGGAAAAGATGATGAACAAAGTTAACCCCTCTCAAGCTATTCTCTTCCGCGGATGATGAACTGCTAGTGTTGCTTACCATATTGTAGTTATTCACTGTCTCCGTTGAAGCGGTTTTGTACCCTTTTATTAGCATTGTCACTGAATCTGCCATGAGGTCTAATATTTTCAAGTTCTTCTCAACAGAGCTATTCCTTAGGGCAACAAAACTGAATGCGCAATCGATGCAATAGACGTAACTTGACTGTGAGAGATGCGAGGCGTTGATCGACATTAAACCGATCAGAGCATCCACAGCTTGGTCTTTGGTCTCTGGATGTCTTCCACACAAAGAAAGTAGTTGTAAAACACTTTTCCACCCAATAGTGGTATGCAAATTCCCAGAGTACTCTGTAATGATCTTGCTAACAAACTCTGTTATTGAATCGTAACATGTTTCGATGATTTCTTTATCTATCTTCCACATTATCGTTAAGGACCTGAAAATTAGCTCTTCTGGTAGATGGTCTTGAGGGTTAGAAGCTAAAATCTTGATGCAGACCTTGAATAAACCAGGAAGTCCTTTTTCGACAAACGGCATTGGTGAAAAGAGTGGGAAGTTGGCTACATTGAGTAGATATTCAAGGTAACTTGGCCAGAACATGTTGAACCGGTGGATGT
This sequence comes from Cardamine occulta, assembly GCA_028015245.1. Lineage (NCBI taxonomy): Eukaryota > Viridiplantae > Streptophyta > Magnoliopsida > Brassicales > Brassicaceae > Cardamine > Cardamine occulta. The sequence goes on from CM051368.1 coordinate 4,242,272, forward strand.
TAGATAAAGCAACGGCTATGATCAAATCCCAACAGAATTTAACTGTCTCTTCCTCTTCTATAGCTGTACTAAATTTCTGTCCTTTCCCAGCAGCTGCGTATATTAGAGAACGGCCTAGATTCAAAACCGCAACATCTGGCAATATTGAACTTTTGCTGAATATTTGACCAATCCTGCATTGTTGTATGACTTTAAGGTTTTGTTCAAACTCACTCATTCCAAGAGCTACAGATTCTTCCACGCTGTCTAATGCCAAGAAGTGTGAGAACCGACCCATGAGACTAGCACCTTATCGTCGGTTAAATTTTGCGTCCTGGTTTGGAACCATGTTCATGTCAGTTTCTGATCCACCATTGTTTAAGGTTTCTTCTTCTGTTGTCTCAAACTCAATAGCAGACTGGAAGAAGCTGAAGTTTTCTAAGTTTCAAAAGACAATCCACAATGTTCCTCCATCCTCCTCTAATAGAATCACCAAAGTTGTTAGCGAGCGTGAAAACCGCAAGAGTAGCCATTCTCGGTCTTATATCGTGACTAAATGCGAACAAATTCTCTTCGGGTGTGGTGTAAGGGTTTAAAAGCGTTGTGAATTTACAAAAAGAAGCAATGAGCTCATCAAGAATGTCTTCAAGGCCATATTGTGCAACTCTGGCTATAGAGATCAAAGCATCAACACATTCATGAAGCACTTCATCATCATCTGAGTGCTCAAAGAATGCAGAAACTGCTGCTATTGATGGACCTGCAATGGTTGCAAACATATCCCTTCCTATTCTTCGATCAAACTGGCAGAGACTAAAGGGTTGTGTCGTCTTTGTTCTGTTCATCAGCTCAATCCATCTGTTTGGATTCATTTCCACGGGACCTGAATGTGTCGATAAAGCAAATGCGTTTGATAAAATGGACTGGAAAAGCTCAGAGAGGTATTCTCTTGGAAGGTCTTTTCCTGCGTTAATTGCTCGGTTGTTGCGGATAAACTCATCTTCTGTCATTTTCTTCTTAACCTGAGGATTATGTTGATCTGTATTGAGCATTATAAGCGAGTAACATAGAATATGAACTGTATCTTTGTTTGCAAAGATCTCAGATGATTGTTTCTCATAGAATCTCTCAGAGAAAGCTTCAATCATACGCTCAATCTTTTGAGATTCTCCCGGTAATCGAAATGACTCGAGGAATGTCCTCAACGCAGTATCAAGATTCATACCCGTGAACTCAAATGTATATGTAAAACTATTAAGAACACTGAGATGTAGTTCATCAGGATCTCCAAGGTAATCTCCGATCATTGTCTTATCCAAACCCGGTGTAAATCTGAAAAATGAAGCTAATGCCATTGGATCAGGAGGATCTGAGACTAAGAAGTTACACTTCAAATACTCTAAACCCTTTTTCTCATCTCTATTGAAATGATTCGCAGCGATCGCTAGCTTTCTCTTCTGCGCTTTCCTCACTCTTATATGATCCACCCATGTCTCAAAATCTTCCTTTGGCTTATCTAGCCAAAAGGGTATGTACTCATGAATCTCAACGGGACTTGGCTTAACAGAATTAGATTGATCATCTTCTTCATCAACTTCATCTTCCTCTTTATCCATATTATCAGCAATGTTGTGAATCAAGATTACAAGACCTTCAAAGGCTTGAATTTGGAAAGAGGTTAAAGGACCAGAGGTAGGGAAGGTATGCCTGCATAGAACTTTCCCAGTTTCTTCGAAAATACTTCTACACATCTGATCACAGTCGTAGTTAACATAAGCTTCAATTATAAATGCGGGTTGTCGACAAAAGTTGATTAGCCCTTCAAGAGCAACTTCTTGTAACTGAAGGAAGCCGGTGAAAGCTGTAACTTTCAATAACACGCAGGAGAAGAAAGCTTCAAGTTGTAGCCTCACAAACCTGTAATGATATCAATAACACATTGTCAAAATAAGTTTAGAAGTAAAAGAGATCGAAACCTCAATTGTTATTAACACCAGTTTCAGCATATAAGTTTAATGTAAAAAACAGAATAAAAAACAGACGACTTACTTGCGGAGGAAGTGATATGGAGAGCACGAGAGGGCTTGAAGAAGCTCCGTAATGGATCAAATGGTGAAACAGATCATCTTGAACCATTCGAAGAAGCTTGGAGTGTTGCCCGATCACATCACCGCTTAACTCAATCACGCTATTGATTAAAACCAAAGCAAAAATCTGCACATCTTCATCCGCAGTGTGCACGCTTGTTCCTTCCGAGTTCTCAACAACCTCAACAACATTGAGCAACGAACATAAGAAATGGAAAATGTCAATACAACATCGGATTCCATATCCGCCATTCATGTCGATTTCGTCAGTGTCGGATTCTGAATCCTCACCACCTTCCTCTCCTCTGACCTCAAAATCAGGTAATCTAGATAAGATGATCTGAATAAGCTCGTGCATTGTATATCTTCCATTTCGTTGCAGCAAATCTCCTCTACTAGCAGATTGTTGTACCACTTGGAAACATGTATTGACGATTGTGCAAACCGCTTGATCTTCTAACAATTCCTGTTTAATTCACAACTTATTAAGGTCTTATTTGCATTGAAAAGTTCATTTTCAAGTAGAGTTAAGAAAACAAATGAAGCCTAAAATAAAGACAAAGAAACAAGTGAAGCCTAAACGTACCGAGGCAGGATGTTTCATAATTCCGGTTAAAACTTGAAGAATCCTCATCATCACGGCATCTTCCGACACCAAATCTTTTTTCTCCAAGCGACAACTAGTAATGCCCAACACGATTGAATTCATAGCATCTTTAGCACCAGGTGTTTTCTCATCGAAAATCTCGATTTTAAGGATCTTCAAGATCGAGGAGAGCGCGACAGCTGTGGCACTAGCCGGGATCTCATCGCTTTGAATAACTTCAAGGAAAGGAGAAAGGTAAACCGAAGGATCAATGGTGCGCCAATCTTGCTGAGGATTGAAGATAAGGGCTCTAAGAGATTTCAAAGATTGTTGAACTGATGAATCACAGTGGTCTGTTTCTTGGGGAGAAAGGTAACTTTCAGGAACGGGTCGACGAATAACGGCAAGAACTGCACCAACCTCCGTGTTAAGCATGCATGATATGCCTAACTCTTTTCGCTTTGCTTTCACCACGACTCTCTCCATATCTCACCTTTACCACACTCTTCTTGCTGATAAAGAAGAAAAATCATCTATCAACTGCTTTTTTTTTTTCGTTTTATTTTGTTTCTGTACGGTCTTTCCTTGGTTAGTGCAAACCCAAACTATATTTGGTATGTAAGTTTTAGTGGATGAGACTCAGTTATGGGTGAGTTTCAACCATTTGTCTTCACATATCTAGGAAAACTGCATCATCATCCACCGTCAATTTCTCTATGCCTTAAGATAGATAGTGCTCATGATAGAAATTCATTTAAGAAAATGTACAATCAAATTAAGAAACATTATTTGGATCAAACGTATGTACTTTCTTGTAAAAGGGTTTTCTTAAAGTAAAATAAAAACTCTACAAAGGAGTGGAACCATTATTGCAGGATTAGGCCTCCCCATACTGAGTCAGACTTGTGCATAGCTACATACAAATGCACAAGTGTGAATCAATAAAATTAAAAAAAAAATCATTGGAGAAATCAACAAATGTTTATTGAAGATTTTTTTTATCTGCAAATATTTTCATAATCAAAGTCTCAAATAAAAAAAAAGTTATATGTTTAAAACAAGCTAACCAATAGGCGATACCATTAGGTATCTAAAGAGGAAGGCTCAAAAACATATGGAACTCAAAAAAAAAAAATTAATCTCGTCTACATATGGGAAAACCACTAGATTATGAAGTAGACATGCTTGCCTCGACAATGATGAGCTTATTTAGCCATGAAATTTCTTTAGAAGGAAACATATTCAAACACACCAGTAGAAACTATGTTAATGAATCAATCAACCAAAGGATTGTCAAAAGAAGAACAAATCATACATGTAGATCGAAAAAATTCGCACCCAAAGCAACGTATGTTGTACCAACGAACCAATAAACGAAAATAACCAGATCTTGCGAAAAAGATGGAAGAGTCGGCAAGAATAAGTGGTTTTAGCGACAAAATCGCTCTGTCACTCACCTGAGCCAGGACCACCATAGTTCCTTCGTCTCTCCTTAACCACCATCGAGCTTTCACCTTAACTAGCCAACGATGACAATCCCATTGCCTCGACGACTCGGGGACCACGATCACCAACGCCGAAATCAAAGAAATATCACAAATCTACCCGAGACAACATAAGAGACTAAAAAAAGAAAAAACATAAAGATCTATAGCCCTCCCACAACTCATGCGTGCGTGAAGCCAGACAACTGGAAAGACTAAAACAAAAATTCCCAAAATTTTGTTGATTTTGATAAAAATCTCCAAAATTTTCTCTCTAGATGACTATTATTGAAGAGGTCCTTTATAAACCTTATGTTTTGCAACTTGAGTGTATTTTGGGAACCAAGGACATTGTGGGGTTTCAGGAACTTGTACAAGCAACCGACTGAAATATGATAAAACATATATTGGAAATTACAATAACACATGAACAAGCAGATTAATAATCAAGTTTTATGATTGTGGAAACAACTTATCATTCTTCATCTACATCAGATTTAGATCGTGCATCAGGATTGTTGCAGTATTGTTTCCTAGAACCCTTGATTAAGAAAAATGTTTTGTTAGTAATAAATAAGGATTATCACAAGAGAAAAAAAAAACTTGACAGAGTAAAGAAACATACCAATACAACCATAGATATTCTGTAATCTGGGCAAAGCTTTTCATATTCGCATGAAAACATTAGTTATATTCAAATAAAAAATTGGTAAAAACAAATAAACAATAGTAAAGAATATTCAAAACTTACGAGGCCTAAAAAACTCGTGAGGCTTTTGAAGAGGAAGAAGTTGAACTAAAATTATGAACTCGCCATGCAAGTATCAAGCTGAGAAAAGCCAAAGTCTTTCATGTACCCGTGGGTCACTCCAACAGTCCGTGAGACTGACGACCTTCTTCGCGGGCCTTATTGAAGTACGAATCACGTTTCCATAAGTTTCAGCTGTGTCTGGTATGCATTACGAAGGAACTTTACAGTAACTCCTTCAATATTGTAATCCTTCCTGAAATAACATTGAAGTATTTATTATCAACCGATTTCAAATCACAAAACAGAAATGTCATAATCAAATAAACCAATTAAAGTTCAACATAAAAGAAGAGTTTACTTGGAGCAGATATGCAGTATATTTCAAATCAATTTTAGAAAATGTAATGTAATTTTAAAACATAGAGAACATATTATTTGTTCCTTCTAAATAAACTAGAGATGTACTAAACCAGAGCCCTAGCGTTTGCCAAAACTAAGTACATCTGTAGTTTTGGCAAACGCTAGGGCTCTGGTTTAGTACATCGCTAGTGAATAGGTTTGATGAGTGATCTGATATTTGGTTAATGTAGACCAAAGAGCTGATTGATACTCCGAAATGGTTTAGCATTTGTTTTTACTATAACTCAAACAAAAGGGAAGATTTCTTGGATGATCTGAGTAAGGTACGTGCTTGCGTCCGGGATAATCTAGACAAGTTTCCAAAAGTGTAGAAGATGGCTACAATTCAAAGGGAGCCCATAGCAGCTAGGACTGTGTTTGAAAAAGGTTGATTGCAAAGTTTGTAAGCAGGAAGTGAATAGGTTTGATGAGTGAAGGTAGACAACTATTACTATTTCTGTTTGCTGTTATTTCTCTGTTTCAACTATGAAACTGTTTGTTGTTACTATGGAACTATTACTATGTAATCATGGTTTTGTGAAGGAACCTCTCTAGTTCTCAAAACTAGCTGGATTTAATACCTTAGGTTTTTGATCTGTTGGGTAATTTCCTCAACTTGCTGCAAGAGACCATCGTCTGGTTGTGTACTCATTGACTTGAAAATGCCATGAGAACACTCACATTAAACAATAAAGACTTATTGTTCTTCCAAACCATCGTAGTTTTGAAGAAACACAAAATTCAAAAGTTTTCTTCAAAGTTAATTAATTTTGACAGAGCAATGTTTTTATAGATAGGTTGACTATATGCAACTTCCGGATTCAGGGTTTAAACAGATGACAACTGTTGAATTAAAAACTCGATTATTATTGATTCCAGAGCGGAGCATCTACAAAATACAACTGGTTACATTAATATCTCTCAACTAAAGAAGTTATAAATAACATGGGTTTTTGGTGGAAAACTCAGAACTAATGTTTTCTATGCATACCATTTAACTACTATACGATCATCTCTTCATCATTGTCTTCATTTTCATCATTCTCAAGTTCATTCTTCTCCTCAATGTCTGTCTTGGTTTTCGATCTCTTAGGTGATTTCTCAAATGGCTGAAAGAAGAAATGAGAAGAAAGTTGTATAGAAAGTCACAGACTTGATAAAGCCATGATGTTTTCACAAGGAAAGAATAAGAGAGAATGAAAAACTTACTGATGTATTTAAAAGCTCATCCAAAACATCGTAGTTGATTAACCTACTAAGTCTCTGTAAGAGTCAAGACTCAAGTCAGAAAGAGGAAGAAACACAAACTCTAAAAGTTTTCTTCAAAGCTAATTTTGACAAAGAGCAATGTTTTATAGGTGTATGTTCTTGACTAGGCACTTCAGGTTTCAGGGTTTCAATAGATAATAATTGCTGAATTAAAACTCGATAACATCACAATAAAGACACATTTTTACCTTTTTCTCAAGCGTTCTGCAGACAGCTTCCATGGCTGTGGCTGGGGGAGGTGCGTTCTTTGCTTCCTCAGCTCGTTTTTGTCGTTTTTCCTATATCAAGAGAGAAGAGTTTGATTGAGAAACCATATAGGTCATTAATTAATGGACATCATATTATTTTCCATAAGTCAGATACTTGATATAAAGTCTGAACATAATTGCAAAGTTTAAATCGAGTCACCTTTCTAGATTTTGCAACATCTGCTTTAGAAGCTTCGACAAGATTTCTTGCATATTCTGGGTAATTAGCATTGTTCGCTTTTGAAGCTTCAAAAGCTGCTTCCTTATCTGCTTGCTCCTACAGAACAATATAACTTGGTAAGATTCTTATGTATGTAAAAACTCAGAAGGAATCCAACAAGAAAAAATAAACGATATAGCCTATCACCTTAAGATATTCTCCGTTTACTAATTCAAAAAAAGCCGTCGCCAAGACCTTTTCTTCCTCATTGTAAAAATAGCTATCTATCTGGGAAAGAGTGAATGTAAGCAAATGAAACTGTAGTAAGGAAAAAAGAATCAAGACTGTAGAGAATTCTTTCCATTTCATGTTCCATCTTCGAACCATTCGATTTAGCATCTAATACAACATAAGGAAGCAAAATTATTGCCCACCTCATCATTATCGAGGTCAGACAAATTGCCTGATTCATCTGAAGCTTCAGCATGTCCAGCATAATCCCCATCTTTTTCTCTTTCACTTTTCTGTAAGATACAGCATAAAAAAGATTCTCAAGAGCTGCTTTAATCTTATTACAATAGTTGTTCATCGTGGTTTAAGCTTACCAATTCCTCCCTCGTTTTCTTCTCTAGCTGCTTTTTCTATCCTCTCTTTCTCTGCTCGCTGGAAAGCAGGAGGATCCGATCCACCAACAAGTCCACCAGAAATACTTATGAACTACAGAAAATTTTGGAAAAGAAAAGCATCTAGTTGTCAACTCTCGAGCCATTTGTCAAGAACTCGCAGTTACGTAAACAGAAAAGATGGAAAGAGACAAATTAGGCATAAAACCGGAGACTTACATCATTGCAACAGCTCTCACATAATCCATAATTGAAAGGTTTACAATCCTTATGCATACAGAGCATTTCTTCTTTGTCAGAATTTGATTTCGTGGTAAAAGATCTTTCATGCAATACCCTTTCTCTTTCAGTGAGCTCATCAACCTAGCCACACATGTACAACCATTGAAAAAGAATGAACATAATAAATCTACAAGTACTATGACGCAGAAAAATTGAGCCCATGTTGCATATGAAAACAATTAATAGCGGAGGAGTACGCATTATTATAACTATACTACGACGGCGAAACCAGATTACTCACACTAAACCCGGTATCAATCATGTGTGATGATATGAATAGTTAGCAAGAATAATTCTACAACTGGAAACTCTTAGTCTTAGATCTGTAAAATATCTAAGGCAAACGGAATAACTCACATTTAAACTTGCAGCCTCGGTATTTCCAAACTCAATCAATCTTTTGGTTAGAGTTGCTTCACATATGTGCACAATTTTTACCTGAAATATTTAGAAAACACATCAAAATCAGCACTTAATTACAGACACAATGAGCTCAAAACACTATATGAAACATCTTTGCTCTCATCTAATAACAATATTTCTTTAAAAACTAATCATATTCTTACAATATCTGTCTTAGAGCACTTTATACCATGAGAAAGGGCAGCTGTGTAGAGTGCCGCTCCACATATTCCACTTGGTTTCCGGCCAGTCTGCAATCCAATAGATGGCCAACATTAACACAAGCTATAATAAATAAAAAACTCTAAGACAAAGAACACATAGGAAACGATCCTTTAACCACAAAAAAAGAGCCACACCTGTATCCAATCTCTCTTCATACTAGCTATAATGTCTCTAGCCGTTTTCACGACAGCTTTATCATGTTTACCTTTCAGTAAGCCTGCAAGTATATGATGAAACGAGAGAGATGGGTCAAGTATTTGATATATCTGTTTGTTTCTTGGCTGATGTTGAAACCAACTGAACAAAATAGAATATAGTAAAGTTATGCATCAAACCAAGTAGAGAAAAAAATGCTTACTGTTTGAGAATCAAGGAATGAAAATTGAAGGATCAACCAGCTTCTCATAGTTCCGATTTTCTGCAATGTAGAGCAATTCACAAAGTTTCAAGTACACAGAACCTAACTCGTAAACGCTTACTCGAAGGTAGCTTGAAAAATCAATAAGAAGAAATGGAATGTTCTTTTCCCTATAGATATAAGAAAAGTTTTGGTCAACATATGGTGAATAACACATCACTAGTAATCCAACACAACATGATAGATAAGGGGAAAAAAATTAAGAGCTCCCCAAGATGATTACTAAGAATGTAACCTGCAAGTCAAGTAGAGACAGGAAGACAGTACTAGTTCAGTTCTGCGCCCTTTGGTGAAGTTTTGCTCAACTGCCATCTTCAGAAGAAAACTTTTGAGTTAAAAGGAGTAAAAGTCGTGAAAAAATAATACTTAGAAGATATGTAAACTTAGCATATCGTAAAGAACCGAGCAGCCATGTCAATCACATCATCTCTATCATCACCAATTCCCAAGGCATCTCTCAAATTCATAAACTCATCTCTAGCTAAAGAAAAAAAAAGGTCTATCAGAACAAACTAAGGATCAAACTTGCACAAACGTAAAGAGTCTAACAATACAATAATTTTTCAATCTCGAAAATACAGAATAAGCAGTTAGGCTAAAATATGAGGGAATGAATGTATGCAAACTGGTAAATGCTAAGATCAAATCAAACATAAATGAAAGCTGAAGACTAGATGTATATATAAGTTGCACTATTTAGTGCCTACAGAGAACAGAAATTTCGTATACCAAAAAACAAAAGACATACCTATTCTAAATCTCCTTTCCCGTGAGCTTGAAATCCCACTCTGAACACTCCTCACTATGTTACCTGACGCTTGGCTCTGCAAGCACACAAGAGGATAAGGCAGCATCCTTCTAAAGCAACTTTCTAAAAATACCACTGAAAAGACAGCAGTTTTATACTTTTATAAAATACAAATTCTATAGAAGATATTCCTAATGATTGTAGCCAATAAAGCTGGTTACTTTTGTGTTAGTTTTGAAGTTTTCTATAATCTGGTCATAACAAAGTCTCAGCCTGACTCCAAAAAATCATATAAATGAAGGTATCTTAAGGATCTAACTTAAAAGGCACGAGTCATATCTAATTTACTTACTAGAAAACTGCTACAGAACATCTAAAATCAGAGATTTTGATCATAATAGAAAGTTCTCAAATCCCTCTAATCTTGCATCCTATTGATCACAACCCAATAAATTTCGAATCAATCTCTAGCTCTAAAGAGGAGGAGCTTCAAGCATGCATGTCCAGCCGTATTCTTAACGAATGTAACTTCAGTAGAGAAGTTGAAATTTTCCAATATCTTCCCACATAAATTACACGCCCTGCAAAATTCAGATAAGTGAAATTCATAATTCGGAGTTAGAAATTACAAATTCAGAATCAATTAAAACGATTCAAAGACTTACAATGCACCATCATAAGGTCGTATTCCGGGAACGTTCTTCCCACAATGGTTACACCACACCATAGCTCTCACGAAGCAACGTTAATGGCAAATCAATGAGCTTGAGAGACGAATCAAAGAAGCTCCAGATTAACAAAAACAGTTTTCAGGCTTTGATTTTCTTTTTAAATGGGCCTTGGCCCGTAAAATTTAATTTTATGAACCGGCGACGTTTTGTATCTTTTGATAGTTTTAGCCACCGACCAAAACTACTCATTGACTTTGACTAGGTCGGGTCTTTTCGGCTAGTTGGAGAATAATTTTTCGATTTGGGGAAAATTTGCCGAATAAAACTGAAAGAAATGGGTTCGGTTCAGAAGCCGGTATGACTTATAAAGTGAGTTTATTCAAAAATCCGGTTCAATTCTAAATTAAAAATATCGGTTTCAAATGAAATTCGTTATACTTTGGTTAAATATAGTATGTTTTGGCTATTTCAAAATTTTGGTTTCTCTATCATTTTGGTTTAAATCAGTAAGAAATATAGAAGTTTTATTTCAAAGAAAACAACCGAGAATCGATCGGTTCGAATTACGAACCTCCAAACTTTGGTTATATGATTTGTCTGTATGAAAGTCTAAGCGTTAGAAAAGAAAAACACACCTATCTTAAAAGATAAACATGTCAAAATTCTAATTACTAAGATCATGACAATGAAAATGTATCAATTAATTGATATCGGGTATTGTAAATTTAAAAAAAAAAAATATATTTTTTTTTAAAAAAAAAAAATTTTTTGTAATTTTTTTGCAAGAAAATGTAATTATATGATTTTGACGAAAAAATAAAAAATTTGATTTTCATAAATAACATGGTTTTACATTGTGCTGGGAAAACGTAATTCTGTTGTTTTCAACAACAACAAAAAATATTCCTCTATTTTGGCCGGAAAACAAATTTCTATATTTTATATTAAGAAATACGGTTACAAAATTTTAGGAAAATCAAAATAAAATAATAATAAATATTTTTTCTAAAAACATATATGGTTTAAATAGGTCTAAATAAGTATAAATGAATTAGTGTTATTTTTATAATTTTTATGTTAATTTATTTTTAAGAGTTTAAATGAATTAATGTTATTTTTGATGAGTTTAAACAAATTATAGTTTTAAATAGATTTATATTTAAATAGAATGAGTTTAAAAATGTGGTTTATCCAAAATTCCAAATTAAAATTTTGCATTGCATACCCAATGGACTAGGATTTAACCATGTTCAAACCAAAACTTTTTTTTGAACAAATTATAATAATTTAATTATTTTTTTAATGTCTTTTATTGATTAGAATAAGTTTACAAAGTCATCAAATAACACTCTCTTTAAACAATGAAGAGGGAAATAATGTATTTGTGAAATAACATACTGTCTTTTAGCTAGTTTGGATAAACTGTCAACAACTTTGTTGCAATCTCGGGATGTCACTGTAAAGTTGATGTCAATGAATCGATTCGCCCAACTATGAATATTAACGAGAAAGTTATTCATAGATGTATTTGTTGTTTGATGGTGGAGTTGATCGATGAGAGCTTTACAAACGCTTTCAACAATGATTTTCTAAAATCCTCTACACCAGGAGATTTGAAGGGTGTGTAGAAATGCAATATGTATCTTTGCCATCTCTGATAATCCATCTGGTTCCTATACTTTCTTGTGGTAAATGCAATGTTCAAGAAAGCATTAGGTGTTAAACAGGCGGTGACCCAACACCTAATACCTAAAACGACTAATTGAAGTTTAGATGATTTTTGGTGAATTAGGTGTTTACAATATAAAAATTTATAATATTATATCATAGATAAAATTATATAAAACTATATATTAGAAAAAAATATTAAATCATGAACAAAAATTAGACAAAAATAATTATTTAATTCATATCAAACAATACATGAATGTTTATAACTATGTATAAGAAGGTAAAACTTATAAATTCAAATATATGTAGTTGAAAATTGGAAGAAAAAAAAACGAGACCTATATGATTTTAGACGGTTGAAACGGTCATTTAAACATTATTTGGTGGAAGTACTATAACGCCCCGACCGCCACCGTCCGTGAGCACCTCCACGACCTCTAGGGGCCCCACGCCCTCTCTAGGGCCCGTGAGCACTCGACGTCCCCTCTAGGTACTGCACTCACCCTCGTCTGACGGTCGGTTTGTTATCTCCCGAGGCTCTACAGACTTGTTACTATCCCTACAAATCACCACATGATATTTCCCCGTGTTTTGGCCTCACTCACACGGTACCGACAATCACTTCCCGGTAGATCACCCATCCTAGTGCTACTCCAGTCCAAGCACGCTTAACTCTGGAGTTCTCTCAGGACAAGTGACGGAAAAGATAAGTGCACTTTGGTGATATAGGTAGCCAAATCAAATCTCTTAACTTCTTCTCAGAAACCGGGATGTTACAAGTACTCTTGCCCTATTGGTTAAGGATTTAAAAGGCTTCTACACCATGTATGTATAGGGTTCGAGCTCCAGAGAATACAGTTTCTTGCAAATTAATGAATGCAAAGCTTGTCGGAGGTTTTAGAGTGCAGCAGAGAGAACCGGTCATCGTGGGTTCGAATGTTGCGGGAAGAGCATATTCATCATAAAGATGTCGTATATGCAGAATCGTCTGTCGTAGATCCGAGTGTTGCGGGGAGAGTGTCCAGGATGTAGAATCGTTCACCGAAGAAAGTTTGCGTCGTGGAATCATATATTATTCGAGGAAGCTGTTCATCTTAATTGCATATTCTGTAAATAGTCGAATTTCATCAGAATAAGATTATATTAAATATATTTAATAACGATGTAACACACGAACAAAAAAAAAATTATTTGAGCGCCTAACATTTAGAACTACTGTCTAGACTGTTTTTAGAACACCGGGTAAATGAAAACTTCAATCAAAGTTGACTTTAACATTACAAGTAATAATTTAATTTATACCGCTATTTTGGACCATATTTTTCATCTTTACCAATCAAAATACGATCACCTAATAGCGAAACGGCAAGAAACACGTTCAAATGGACCCAAATAAAACTGGAAGAGGCAGTTCGGATAACGTTCTTGTCAGTAGCTCGTTTTCTCACGCCATCATCATTAATTATTTTATTCATTTTTTCCATTTTTAAATCATTTTTATCTTTCTACTTCCATACGCACGCAATCAAACTTCGTCTTCCTCAATCACTTCTCTAAATTCACAAAAAAAAAAAAAAAAAAAACAGAACAAAGAGAGAAAAAAAAAAAAGTTCTCTGCCCGCTTCTCCGTTCTCGGGGTTGCGTCAAAATTCCACCAAATTGATCGAAACCAACCCAGAAATCATTATTAGTATCAGGGAACGGGCGGGCAGATTTTTGAATTTCTTCTTCTTCGTCAAAGTTTAAGATTTTGTGTGTTTTGATTTGATGGGTTTTTTGGTGGATACGCAAAAGGAAGGAGGTGGACATTCATGGGGTTATGTTAGGAGTTTGGTGAGAAGGAAACAAGTTGACTCTGCTAATGGCAAATCTCAGGGTCATCAACTTGCTAAAGCCCTCACTGTTCCTCATCTTATTGCTATTGGTACCAAACTCATTTCTCCAATATATATTTCTAGGGTTTCGATTTTAATTTCTGGGGTTCTTATCAACTCTCGAAATTTTGAATCTTTCGTATCAAAGATTAAAGCTTGTATTGGCTATAATTATGAAATCCATATAATTATTTGTTCTAACTATGGACTTAACTTGTATAGGCTATAATTATGGAAATCACTGTCTATATCACTTTCATGTGTATTTGATTTGCTCTAAAGTTTTTGTTTTTATGTATTTTTTTTTTGTTAGGTGTTGGAGCAACAATAGGAGCTGGAGTATATATTCTTGTAGGAACAGTTGCAAGAGAACATTCAGGGCCTTCTTTAGCATTATCGTTTCTTATAGCTGGAATTGCTGCTGGCCTTTCTGCTTTTTGCTATGCTGAACTCTCTAGTCGTTGCCCTTCAGCTGGGAGTGCCTATCATTATTCATATATTTGTGTTGGTGAAGGGTAATTAATGATTACTACTACTTGCTTGTTGTGTTTATTATCTCTCTAAGCAAAATTCTGGAGCTTTTTTTTGTTCTTATTGAATTTTGGGTGTTTTTGTTGGTTTTAAGTGTTGCGTGGATAATTGGTTGGGCGTTGATTCTGGAATATACGATTGGTGGGTCAGCTGTTGCTCGCGGCATATCTCCAAATCTGGTTTGTAACTTATGGCTTGTGCTCTTTTGATCCGAGTTGCGAAATGAATGGGACTTGTCCTCTGTTTAGTGTGACATTGCTGATGGCATTAGTATAAGTATAGCTTGCACTGATAGGTTTTTGTTCATGGAGTGTTCTTGAAATCCTTATCTTTTCGGTTTCTTGTCATGAAGGTCCATGCTTACCATGGTGGTGAGCTATTTAATCCTTAAAATCTATATTTTTTGGGATATCTGGTTTGATGTGTTCTATTAGCTAGGAAACATCACATAGCTTGAATATCTTGTGGGGACTATCAATGCTTCATCTCTCATGGATTCTTATTATATAGCTGGAGTTATGGAATAAAAACAAAAACACATGCAAGATTTTATCTTTTTCACATTCACATTCACATTCACATTCACATTCACATTCAGATAGCATCAATAATTGTGCTTTGCTAAAGCTTGATGGGTGAAAAACGAAATTGCAGGCACTGATTTTTGGTGGTGAAGATGGTTTGCCTGCAATCTTAGCGCGTCACCAGATCCCAGGCCTTGATATTGTTGTTGATCCATGTGCGGCTATCCTAGTGTTCATTGTAACTGGCCTTTTGTGCTTGGGAATAAAGGAGGTACCGTACAAGCTTTATATGATTTTGAATTTTTGATCCCGACGTTAGGATAAATTATAACTCTGTTCAAATTGTATTCTCATATATGGAAATCTCTTCTATGCAGAGCACATTTGCTCAGGGAATTGTAACTGCAGCCAATGTGTGTGTCTTGTTATTTGTCATAGTAGCTGGTAGTTATCTGGGCTTCAAGACAGGTTGGGCTGGTTATGAACTTCCGACAGGGTAAAATGATCATTCACTACAACTTGTGCCATCATACATTAAGATAGTTTAAAACTTAATCATTTGTCTTTTTAGATTCTTTCCATTCGGAGTGGATGGAATGCTTGCTGGCGCTGCTACAGTCTTCTTTGCATTTATTGGGTTTGATTCGGTTGCAAGTGCTGCAGAGGAGGTAAATTTTGGAATCCATGCTCTTCTTGCAAGTATCTGTTCTTTAGAGGCTTTCTATTTTAGTTTGCTTTTAAGCATCCTTTCAAACACTTAGAGTTACTGATAATGATATTCATATCTATGGGCAGGTAAGAAATCCCCAACGGGATTTACCGATTGGTATTGGTCTTGCTCTCTTTCTCTGTTGCGCTCTCTACATGATGGTATCCATTGTAATTGTTGGTTTGATTCCTTACTATGCGATGGATCCTGACACCCCGATATCCTCTGCATTCGCTAGTCATGACATGCAATGGGCCGTGTAAGTGTATGATTGTTAGAGATCCAGTCTGTTTCATCTTCTTAGACATGTATATGATATTGATCGTTTCCATTTGGGAATTTTATGTAGATACATAATAACTTTAGGAGCTGTCATGGCTCTCTGCTCAGCTTTAATGGGTGCCCTACTCCCTCAGGTAAAGTAGAAATGCAACGCCAATCAAGAGTCAATGTTAGATGGGACAAAAAAAAAATCATATCTTGAGTCAATGATTTACAGTTAAATATCAGAAAATGTTAGCTGTTTCTCATTGGTATGTGCTTGTTACCTAATACGATTATACGACTATTTTTCATTTTCCAGCCGCGAATTCTGATGGCAATGGCTAGGGATGGTCTGCTACCTTCTATTTTCTCAGACATTAATAAAAGCACCCATGTTCCGGTTAAAGCGACCGTGGCAACTGGGTTGTGTGCAGCAACCTTAGCGTTCTTTATGGAAGTTTCACAGCTTGCAGGGATGGTAAGACATTATGTTTCTTTTTTAATTCCTGGTCTACTGGAATTTTTTCGCTGTATGGCCTGTTATTAAGTATTTTGAGGGGTCCTGATGGTGCAGGTGAGTGTTGGGACACTTCTGGCATTTACAATGGTGGCAATATCAGTCTTAATACTCAGATTTGTTCCTCCAGATGAGCAACCTCTTCCGTCATCTCTTCAAGAGAGAATTGATTCTGTTTCCGATCATATTGGCACTTCTAGTAGCAGTGAACAGCCTTTAATCAGCAAAAATGATGCTTCGATCGAGATCCCGGGTATCAAGAATCAAGAAGCTTTAGGGTCTTGTAAGTTACAATCTACTTTGAAACCAGTCATAGCTTTTTTCATGTTTATCTTCAGCCAATTTCTTTGGATTTTATGCCTGCTAGATTTATAAATTTTTGTTTTTTTGTCGGTTATAACTTCTGGTCGCAGCTATTTTCATAAAGAAACTACATGTTTTAGCACAAATTTCACATGTTGTCAATGATTTTTCAGGGGTTCTAAGCGAAGAAAACAGAAGGATGGTCGCTGGATGGAGCATTATGTTCACCTGTATTGGGGCTTTCCTTTTAAGTTATTCGGCATCAAGCCTGAGCTTCCCAGGGTTAGTTCATCATTGTCTATTTTAAAGCAATGCCTTCTTCCTCAAAACTTTTATTGCTTATCATCATCTTAGCTCCATTTTTTTCTTAATATTTCAAATGGTTAGCAGACTTGTTAGATATCCGTTGTGTGGTGTTGGCGGAAGTCTCCTCCTTGTTGGTTTGATTGCTCTAAGTTCTATAGATCAGGATGATGCTAGACACAGTTTTGGACATTCTGGAGGTAAATGCTATATAATTTTATTTGGTAAACAATCGGTACCGTACAATAAATTTCTTAGGCCTTATATGTATTATGTGATAAAAATGTGTTGAAATGTTCTTTTGAATAGGTTACATGTGCCCGTTTGTTCCGCTCCTGCCTATCATATGCATTCTCATCAACATGTACCTTTTGGTTAACCTTGGGTTAGTATCTCGTCACTCCCTTCATTTATTTTCTACGTGTTTCTACAGCTACACTAACTATCAAGCATCGGACAAGGAACCAACTAAACTACTAAAGCTTAGAGCCGCATAAATTTTTATAATCAAATCTAAATTCAGGACGCGATTAAAATTTATAGGTGCACGAAACTTAAGCTGAGTTCTTTAAAGTTTGTGTAGTTTTAGGATGAATAAATTTGTTTGTGTATATAGGAGAAGAGAGCAAAAGTTTTAGAGTTGGTGGTTTTTTTCAACTGTATCATCTAATCTTTTGACCGGATAACATGACAGATCTGCGACATGGGCTCGTGTATCGGTGTGGCTGTTGATTGGAGTGATTGTGTATGTTTTCTATGGTCGAAAACACAGTTCGCTCGCCAATGCAGTTTATGTAACCACAGCTCATGCGGAGGAGATATATCGCGAACATGAAGGTTCTTTGGCATAATCTGAGGAAGCATCTCTTTTGTTATATATGTTACACAAATCTATATTTTCTTTATCTTGGATGAAACAAGACTGGTATAATCTATTTGTGAGCAAAAGATTATCCATGGACTTTTTGTAAATAATATATATTTCATCATAAATCATTATAATCAGAAAAGACATTGTCAAGAATTCCCAGATTTTTTTGTTTTAGAATCTCATGAACGAAGCTGATTGGTTATAGGATTGGGCATTGCTCAAGTTTTAAGTTCTTGTGATAGTGTATCGTTTTGCCCTTGGTTTATTTCAAAGTTCAAATTTTTGATATGTCTTGTACTGAACTGGTTAGTTTTACGCCTAGATTGCTCTGTTTCTTGTTCAGGGTTTTGGGGTTAAGGGCCAAATTTAGATTTTTCATATTTTTGTAAGTCTTCTGGGTTTGGGTTTGTTCTAGGATCTAGGTTTAGAGTTTTGCAAGTGATTGATCCGGAGAGTTGAATTTTGTGCATCAGCTATGATGAAATGTTCAAATCACTCAATCCAAAACCCGAATCCGATTCGCTGAACTTAAAACCTCATATATGCATTGCCAGATGCTATAAATGTCTTGAGATTAAAGAAACTGTTATTGGCCAAGATGTTAGTAGCTAGTGTTCTTATGCTTATTTACTCTGGCTTTCAGATTTTATTGATCCGCATGCTCTGTTGTTTTAAAATTGTAAATGCTCGAGTCTTCTTCAAACAAAGGTTTAGGAGATGATTACTTATAAGGATCATGTCGTAATTGAATATCTTTTTTGCAATGAAATCTCACAAGAGTCTCTAAACAACTTTATAAGTTATTAACTCTTTCAATCTCTTTCATTTCCAGACTTCTCTAAGGGTTTGCAGGATCATTCCCAAAGCTTTGATGACCTGAACTTAAATCCCACTTGCAAAATCTTATGGTGAGTACAAGATCTGCTTGTCTGTAGGGATGTTGGCAGCAATCACTTAGTGGGAAGTAAAACATTTTCATCTCTATGCACAAATGAGAATCTAACTTCCATAAAACATTTTCTCCACTGGTTGATGGTTCCCGATGTTGTGCTGCAATCAGAGTTTGAAAATGTGAACATACAAAATATTCTAAATGTAAGATTTTAAATGAAAAATACTTCGAAGACTTTTAACTTATCAATACAAATCTCTGTATATCTTTGTGTATAATTACCAAAGAGTTGATGGCTATAGTAATACAAAGGGTTGGTTTTCTTGTGCGCTGAATTCAAACCCTTTTTAGTACGGAAGATTATTCTTTAAATCGGAATATCTAAAGTCGGACTCCGGATATCGATGACGATTATTGTCCGAAGATCCATAACTCCCTCGGTTTAACAAAAAAAAATCTATGTATATTTTGGCTCATAAAGAAATATGCTTATGTCAAATGCAAAAACATTATAGGCAACCGAAACTTTGAAATATAAGTACTGTATGGCTTAACTCCCAAACTATAAGTCCACAACAAACTAAACTTTCTAAATAAAGTTAAACAGAAGTATATGATATTAGGGGTATTAACAAAATCTTTTTATGATAGGAATTTTTTTTTTTAAATGTACTATAACTTATGAAAAAATCCTGTGACTAGGAAATCAAACATAAGATATAGTAAAACTTTGCTAATTACTAGGGCTGGGCAAAATAAGTGTAACCGAAAAAACAATCTTATAACAATCAATAACAATCTGTTGCATCAATAACCATCAATAATTCTTGTTACTCTCTTCTCTTTGAAGACACTCCTTCAATCTTATAACAATCTGTTGCATGTTTGGCCTCTCAGAGACGTTCTGCGAAACAGAAGCCAAAGCAATCTCCACAAATTTCCAAACAGAGTTTAGATCAAAATCTTTATCCATATTTGTATCTATAACATTGTTAACATCATTCGTAGACCTCAAGACCGAGACTACCCAATCACTCACATGAACACGCTTCGTCTGTGACTGACTGATCACATTTTTGCCTGTAATCATCTCCAATAGAACAACTCCAAAGCTGTAAATGTCATTCTTCTCGTTTAACCCATTTGTCTCAAAGCATCTGGACATTATTTAAAAGAAAGCATACAATCAAAAAGAAGATTTGGTAAATCTTGCAGAGATAAGAGAGAAAAACTGACAGTGGATCGAGATAACCAGGAGTTCCAGCGACTAGCGTTGATACGTGAGAACCACTCTCTGTCTGAATACTACGCGAGAGTCCAAAATCTGCAAGCTTTGCTCTGTTTTTATCGTTCAACAATATGTTTGAAGTCTTCACATCTCTGTGAACTATCGCAGGTTTGCATCCACAGTGAAGATACTCAAGCCCTTCATATAGATTTTCGTTAAAGATGAAAATTTTCGGATTAGTTTTAACCAAAAACAATACTTTGGGCATACCTTGTGCTGCATCAAGTGCAATCTGAAGCCTTTGAGTCCATGTCAATGTATGGTCATACTTTCCCGCGAGATGATCCGCCATGTTACCATTAGCCATGAACTCATAGATCAATCCCATTTGATCAGTTTCTTGGAAATAACCAATCAGTGCCGTGAGGTGTACGTGATGAACCCTCACAAGAACTTCGACCTATACAAATATATATAGGTGGTTATGAACTTGGAGGAAGTGTTAATTTTTATATCTTCTTAGTATCAATATCTAGAATCATACTACATTACCTCGGAGCGAAACTCTTTGAATCCTTGAGCTGATGTTTCTGATAAGAGTTTTACAGCAACTTGAAGGTTGTTATAATAGCCATGGTAGACTGTTCCAAAACCTCCTTTACCAAGGACACGACCGAAGTTATTTGTCATCTTTACAACTTCTGCGAAGGTAAACAATAATTTGTCCTCTGCTTTATTGTTTCTTGCTCCGTTATCTGCATTTTCTTCCACCGTGGAGTTTACTTTGCAACAGAAAGTTATAACAATTTGTAATGTGATAAACAGATAGATGTGGAGATAGATTTTTACCAGTCTTGTTTCTCCGGTTCTTCATTCTCCAAAACACGCCACACAATAAAAAGAGAATGAACAATGCTGCGAATGATGCGACAAGCGGGATTACGAGTTTTTTGCTCTTACTTTCTCTGCAAGAAATTTTGGTGCAGAGTCCTGAATTATCTCCGACCTTTAGCGAGAGCGTTCCGCTCCTTGATCTTTCTAATAACTCAGATGGGACAGAACCGGTTAGCTTGTTCTTCTCTAGATTTCTGCAGATATCTTAAGGAGTTAGAGTCCATAGATCTTTATCTAATTTGTTATCATTATATCGAATTATCGATATGTCTATAACTTACAAAACCGTCAAAGAGTTCAGTCTTGACAGAAACTCTGGAATGTCTCCGGTTAAGCTATTGTTTGATAAGTCTCTGCCGGTTAAGAAGATAATAGAGTTGCCTTGTTCAAGTCAAGAAACTCTTTTAGCAAAATATAAAATTGTCGGTATCAAAATATTAAATTAACTCACAGCTCTTGAATCATTGTGAGGTTAGAAATGAAGGGAGATATGCGACCCGTTAACCCGCTAGACGCTAAGTTCCTGTCAAAGCGATAAAATTTACAAACTGTCATAGCTATAATAAGGCCCTCCCAAGTGTAGAGTAAATAGAATGCTTACAGTGATGTGATTCTAGGAGGCGTAAAGCTACCATAACTACAATTAAGTCCTTCCCAAATGTAATCATTAGGCATACAAGGATCTCCTTGCCAGTTTTTCTTCACTTTATAACTCGTCTTTACACCCGTAACCGCGTCATCTATAAGTTTCAATTGAATGCATTGATCAAACAGAGAAAAAAGATTGAACTTTGTTAGTCGTTTTACTAGCACATACCATCATCTTGGTTAGTGAGAGATTGCGAGATACTATTTGCGATGTAAATCTCTAGAGCGTTAATGATTGGTGGAAGAGTAGACTTGGGAGTTCTCACGAGTGAAAACTCAATATTCGTTTGACTCTCAGGGTGTAGAACAAAAGTGTCTGTTTGAAGATACTTGGGACTGAAGTTAGCAATCGACACTCCGTTAATGAGGATTTCGAACTCTCTGGTCTCGTTTGGTTTGACACTGAGATCTTCAACCTCAGCAAAATGCATGTAAGCAAAGTATCTTACGGTTGGATTACTCCCATCAAGTGTCATAATGATGGGGTCTGTTATGTTTCTGGGAGTTATCGCTGTGCTCATCACCAAACTTGAAAGATTGTAACTATTATTGTCTGACATAACTGGAAGTGAGGTATTGATCTCTCTACATTTGTCAAAGTTCCGAGATACCCAGATTCTATCATAGACATCTTCACCATATCTGATTCACAAACAAAATCTTCAGTTTCCACTCATTCTAGGTCAAAAAGTAAACTTGGAGCTAAAGAAACAGATCAATAGACAGCATGAAACAGAGCAAGAATAGAGGATGAAACAGAGGATGAAACAGAACAAACATGTCTTATTGTCGCGTACGGTTTACCTGACACGTGAATCAAGGAGAGAACTAAAGTCCCAGCGTCTGGAAAAGAACAAAACTCCGTTTGGAGATTCGTATGTAGTATTGTCGTTGCCAAGAAACCTAAGCTCTAAAATCGACATAAATGGACTTCCTTTACCTTTGTTTCCCAAACAGACATATATATTCTCAGATTGGCTCAAGTAAACAACTTCTTTAATTACAACGGTGAATGTTTCGTTTAACTTCACTGTTGACCAAATATTGCCTCCAAGAAACAGATCAAATTCGGGTGAACCATTTTCTCCATCGTAGTTTCCGTACAAGAAACTGGCTCTTATGAGGTATTTCTTGCCTTCCCCTTGTGTTGGAATCAGTGTGTAGCAGTTTCTAGAACCTTCTGGGAAACTCCTAAGGTTCTGAAGCTGTCTTTGTGCTGTGAAGGAGACCGATTTGGAGACTCCAGTTTCGACGAAGGATGAATCTGAGACATAGTTTATGCCTGTTGTTTCATCTTTGTACGATGATCCACTTGGAATTCCACAGTCTATGCTTATGAAACCTGTGAGATTAGACATTTTGATCATACGAACTATAAATTTATGAGTAAAGGATTAAACTTTTAAAGATAAAGAAATCAGAATTACGAAAACCTGATTGATCTTGGGCAAGAACCGAAAAGAGAAGACACAATGCAAATGCTGCTGAATAGACCAAGTAGAGAAAAAGAAAATGTTCCATTTTCGTCTGGTTTCTTGAAAAACAAGGAAAAAGAAAAATGAAAAATGGGGTTTGAAACGTCTATTGTGATGAAGGTTGTACTTAAAGATTAAAGAAATAATTATTTTGGAGGTATACTCTGAGGACGAAACTTAAACAAATTTAAAGTAAAGTAATTTATATCAGCCACTTGCTTAGCAAAGTCATATCACCACCAAAAGTCAACGAGAGACCTGCGGAATAAATCAATTATTATCCTACAAAAATGTATAAAACTCATTTAATTTTAAGCGGATTAATTTTCATTAACTAGCAAATATATTCTTCGAGTAGATAACTCGTATGTTTAGACATGAGAGCACGATATAAATAACGTTAATTTATATCTTCATTATCTTTTGCCTGCCTCTAAATTAAAGTCGTTTACGACCAACATTATAGATTTGAATGACTTACATAATATATAACATAAAATGTGTACAATGATGCAAAAGCTTCAAATTTTTGTATCCATGACAATATGTCACATGTGTTCAGAAAAGAAAAAGACAATATGTCATGGGTATAACTGATGATCAGCTCTTCTAGATAACATTGTGTTCCTGTCCTATTATTAGTCAGCTTAGTGTAAAAGAGATTCAAGTACTTTAACAAAAAGATTCAAGTAAAAGAAGATAGGACAATCGTTCTTCTAACTCTCTGTCTTCTCTCTCAACTAAACAAACTCAGACCTAAGTTTTGCTCTTTCTCTTTTTCTTTTTACAGTTTCAGATCTTCATTGCAGGTGATGGGCAATGCAGAGCAACGGTGGTAGACTGCATTTCTTCTCTGGTAGTGGTGCGGTGTGGTGTATCTGTCTTTTGATGCAGGTTGGTGGTGACTATTCCAACAGTCCGGCATTGATTTCTTTTGAGTTCACATTGGTGGAGGACGCCGGTGGGACCAGATCGGAGATGCTCGCGGCTCGACTTGTTGGGACTGAAGCTCCTGTTTGCGGCGGAAGTTGATTGGCGGATCGGTGGGTTTTCACTACTAGTTATGGCGATCAGAGCCGTGCCCAAATTAAAGAAATAGAAACACTCGCTTGGGGCCCAGTTTTTTTATTGTCAAACAAAGGCTCCATATTTTTTATTTTATACATTTATTCTAAGATGCTTGATTTTTAATATAAGCATTTTTTGTTAATATTATGTGGATTTTAATTCAAGATTTTCAAGCATTTTTCTTTTTTCCTGTTTCATTTTCTTTTTATGCAATATCTCATTTCTTTTACTTATAATTAACTTTTAATTAGATATAAAATACTTTTATTTACATTTTTCTTTTAAAAGTTAGACTTTTATCTAAAAAGTCTCCATATCTAATTTTAAATCTTTTTGCTATAGTTTTTAAAGTATCTCAAATATTAAAATTGATTTTAACAATGAATATTTAAATCTAATTTGGATTATAAAAAAAATTTGGATATGAACTATTAGTTGCTTCGCCTCAGGCCTTTAAAATGGTAGAAACGGTTCTGATGGTGATTAGCAGCGGATCCTTTCGGATCTGTGTTGGTGGGTCTCGAATCTCATTGATTAGGATTTGTGTTGAGCCAGCAACCCTCTCTGTTGCCGTGACTTTGTGTTCGCCTGACCGGATTTGCGATGGCTTCGACGCCTGATAATGAGTGTTCGTTCTGGTCTTCAATTGCTAGGTAAAGGATAAGAAAGTCTGAGAACCGGATTTTTTGGGGTTGATTTATGCGTGGAGAAGTGTTGGGGATCAGTTTTGTCATCGATTAGGCAAAAAGGCGGGATTCAAATACTCCAGTCTTCGAGCTTGAGTAGAAGGCGAGGCGTAAAGTAGTCCTCCTCATAATCGCTGGCGTTAGTAGGTGGAATCCCAGGTCGGGTAACCACCTAGTTTCAGATCTTGATCTTCGGTGTGTCGCTGCTTTATTCTTTCGGTTTTTTGTAATTGTGTTGTTTCTGTAAGGCCAATTCATCAACCCAATTTTAGGATGAATTAATGAAAACAATAAAAGAGACTAAGTTGTGTGAAAAGAAACAAATGACATAATTGTACAATATATCACCTTTTTGAATAATTTTCCCCCCAAAACATTTTTTCTACTTTTTCTTTGATCGAACAGATGTAGAGTAGCTCGTTGAGATGATATATATATATATATATATATATATATATTTAATGTTTTTACTTTTTTCAGTTACAATTTAATTTATGACCAATAAAAATAGTAAAGAGATTGATTCTCTTTGATCTAGGAGTCTCTCATTGAATCTCTTACCAATAAAAAAATATAAAATTAAAAAAAGTAAGAAAGACTTTGAGAACTTTTATAAAGCCTCATTTGACACATGTTTTAAAATGATTAGTTTTGGGCTTTATTTACAATCTAGATTTTAAATAAACACTACAAAAAGTTTGTTGCATCACTTAAATTGCATCAATCAAATAAATGATACTAATTTGAGTTACTTATTAATAATCGATACAAAATTTAAAAATTAACCTTAATTACAATAAGTGATGTTATTTGGCATCAATTAAAGAAAATTGATACTATTTATCTTGATTTGCGTTAGTTAAAAAGAAAAGATGCAAAATAAAAATTAACATCAATTTTTTAAGTAATACAAAATTTGTATCATTTAAAAAATAATGCAATTTTTTTCTTACATTTGTCTCACAGCTCCAAAACAAGTTGAAGAGAAAATGACTCCTCTACAAATAAACTCACACCAAATAATTAGTTTAATATATTTATTTTAATTAAATATTAAATAATATGTGAGGCTTTATCAATAAATTGACATATTATCATATACATTTAATAATATTTAATATTTTGATTAATTTAATTTAATTATAAAATTAATTAATTTTAGCATCAATTGTTTACAATTAATGCAATTATAACATCAATTACAAACAAATGATACATATATGTAACATCAATTGTTAGATCTGTTACAAATATTAATATCATTTATATTTACTGATACAAAGTTAACATCATTTTTTTATAACTAATGCAAATTTAACATCATTTATTTGTAATTGATGTAAATTAGCATCAATTACAATAATGATGCACTATTTTTTTTAACTGATGCAATTATTTTGCATTACTATTTCTAAAATCATTTACATAAATGATGCAAAATTAGTTTGCATCAGTAAGTATTGCAAATACACGAAATAAGTGATGTAACAGACTTTTTTTGTAATGAAAAAATTAAATTATATAAAATTTATGAAAATAATATATTTGAGAGACTAAGAGAGGTTTTGCCCAGTGCACATGCTCTAAACATAAATAAGATCACCGCCAGTAGTAGTATCTAATGGGGGTTTCTCCTCAATAAGAAAATAAAAAATAATAAAAAGAGAGGAGAGATATTGAGAATCCTGTATAGAGAAACCCATGAGATACTCATTTGTCTACTTGTCTTTCATTCATTGGTCTATTTTTATTTTAATTATTTAATTAAATTATATGAAAAAGTATTACTATTATATATGTGAGAAACTCTACTTGGATTTCTCGGGATGCTCTAAGAGCATTCCCAATAGAAATTTCTCACATGACTATTTACAAATAAAATATTAATAAAAGTAAGAGTATCTCAAATAGTTGAGAAACTCTCACAAAAGTCTCTCTATAAAAATATTTTTGAGTGGGTTCTCCATTATTTGAGAAACTCACTTAATTTAGTATTAATACTTTTTGAAGAGAAACTCATGTGAGATACTACTAATGTGGCTGCTCTAGTGTATCAATATCTTTCTTCTTTCTTTCATTTCTGAAAAACTTTTGAACTAAAATAATTTGGGGTAATGGTAACTTCAAGGTTTAAGTAAGAAGAATAAATATAAATCTTCCACTCCAAAATTTTACTATAAATTGTGTGTTAATAATCTTTAACTCAACATTTAATTTTATCTAATCTCTCAACGAAGATCTTCCTATCAATAGATAGGAATTAGTGTTCAATATAGGGGATAAATCTATCTGCTCTCTCTAAAAAGAATTAAGAGAGCAAATATAATGATGTTGAGGTCCGAAATTCGATGTAAAATTTTTGATTTGCCTTTTCCTAGTCGTCATGGGAAAGAAAGGCAGAAAATCTGAAAGAGATGATTCCCTGAGATCTTGTCCAATACCACTTGTACCTACGACTATAGGCAGGACGGCATGCTTTTAGCTTCCCTGAGGCTGGGCCGTGTCTCAGTCCTGGTGTGCCTGATCATCAAAAAAAAAACCAAATAAGCATCATTGACTTGGTCATAAACTTAGGGTTTTTCTTCGCGCGATTTTGCAGAGGTTGAAGTCAGTGTACTAGACCCCCCTCCCAATCCTCCGGAAAAACCGGGGACCGGCTAACATTGATAGATCTGCGAATGGGCTTGTGTATTGGTATGACTGCCGATTAGAGTGATTGTGTATGTTTTCTTTGGCGGAAAACACAGTTCCATCGACAATCGCCAACACAGTATATGTAACTACAACTCATGCAGAGGAGAGATATATCGTGAACATGAAGCATCTCTTAATTTGGTAATATATATGTAAACACATAATTTGTATGCTAAGTTCTATGGAGTTTCAACTCAAAACTAATTGGTAATGAGTGAATTGGCCTATATCCCTTATATACTAGTGCTAGTCCTTTTATATATCCGATGTGGAATTCTAACATGCTCCCTCGAGATGATGGCTTATCAGCCCATCGTGGGTCACCGAATCCCACTTTAGAACTGGTAATAAACTCTTCTTGGATCACCCTATTTGGATCAATAAACAAAGCTTTGATACTATATTAAGTTGTATGAACTTCCAACTCAAAACTAATTAGCAATGAGTGGATTGACATATATCTCTTATAATGAGTGCATATCTGATGTGGGATTCTAACACTGTATTATCTTTATATTGGATGAAACAAAACTGGCATAATCTATTTGCGAGCAAAGGATTCGTCCATGGAATTTTTGTAAATAATATATTTCATCATGCATGAATGAATTCATAATCAGAAAAGACTTATCAAGAATACCCAGAGTTTTAGTTTTAGAATCTCCTATTCTCAAATGTCACGTTTTCATGCATTCTCACAAATTTATAAGTTGGCTAAAACATTATTTAGTACTTTTGTAAACTATTTGATGTCACAACTAGAATATTATAAAGATGTCATTACTAAAATCAATCTTATCTTATATTATTTTATTATTTTTGTTTCATACTTTATTTTTCTTTCTTTTTTTTTCTGAAAAATGAATCTTACGCAATACTTATTTTGCAAATAATAGTATATATTGACCCTTTAAAAAAGTAAAGCTACTCGTTGGAAAACAATTTTTAAGTTCATTATTATAATTTTATTTTTAAGATCATTTTGTCGATATATATTTATTGGGGTTTTATAGACATGTTTTTGCAGTCAATATTTTGTTGTGGATGTAGTGTGAGAATTAAAGACAATGACCGCAACATGAAATGTGCAATAAGATCGATACTATATTGTTAGTATTATTTAAAAATTCACTATATGACCATGTTAATTGATAGTAACCATTTTTGGTTAGTCAAATCTAGTAGTAACTACACCTATAGTATATCTACATGAAAATATACAAACAAAATCTTCAAATTTTTCTGGTCAAACCATCATTTAATTTAAACCTGACTATAAAAATTACAAAAATACTACGAAGTTTGGCCTTCTACTTCACCACTGAAAGCAAAAAGAGAAAATAAAAACATTTACTTGAAGAATGAAGAGCATTTCTTATTCTCACCATCTTCCGTAAGAAATATCGTTACCAATAGGAAACTAATTTTTGTTAATGAAAATCAATAAAACCATAAAACCATTTGTTCAAAATCAATTTTAAATTGGTTTATTTTTTATTTCCCTTTTTCTTGTTTTAAATTTTAAGATCATTTTTGTTATATGCTTTTGGTATGTTTTAAGGACAAAATCTTGCAATTACGGATTTATGTTGGACCGACGATGACTGCAAGCAGCTTTGCCAGTGTGAAAGAGCGTATTGCGACACAAGCCATAACAGTTGTATGTATCCTAGATCATATGACAGATCCAACTGATGTCAGTACTTCTGAACAACATTGTGTTCCTGAATATAAAGGTTAATTAAAATATAAATATTCGTTTGATAAAAATATAATCTCATTTTAAGAATTTTGATGTGTTAATGTGTTGAAAATCATATACACATAACAGTTGAGTATGTTTTTGAATTATAGCTATGGTTTTTATTTAAATGAAGAGAATAAAAAACAACTGAATGCGATAATAAATTAACAAACAAGGGAAAAATATGCAATGATCCTCTTAATTCCAAATGCATATTTTTCAAATAATAACATTACTAGTATATATATATATATATATACATATTTTGGTTATACTAGTATTTTTAATATCATTTTAGATGGCAGATATTTCATAGTATTTTTTTGTTGGTTATACTAGTATTTTGAATATCATTTTAGATGGCAGATATTTCATAGATCAATAGAAAACAAAATATATCTCGATCACCTAATTAGAATAGTGTTGGTAGCATGGGGAGAGTTGAGGTAAGAGGATGACTCCTCCTTTATAGTTTGTAAGGCAAGTCTCGTGTTTTATTACGCTACATATGCTTAAAAGATCATATTTACTAAATAACAAAAAGAAACACTAATAATCAAAATCAAATCTAATGATTTTCATCATAAGATTAAGCCCTTGATTTAGTAGTCATCTTAGTGATGTAGTAGTAGTTTCTTATTTGCTGCCAAAAGGTTCCTCAGCCTGGCCCATTAAAAGCCCATAATATAAAACGACGACGTGACTAGTAAAATTCACAGGTTACTCTGAAAATCTAAAAATCTAAAGGAAGGCTTCGTCTCGGGTCTAATAATAAGCGACGTTCGAGAAATTGTAAGCCTGCAGCTCGGTTTAGTGAGTTTTTTTTTTTCTGGTAAATTCCTATTTCCCTCCAAACTTTTCATTCTAATTTTTGAATCTTTCCTCTTTATCTTTTTCCTCTCAACAGATCTTCTCGTTTCTTCTGGTTTGACGTAGCTTAGATTGATTTAGGGTTTCTTTTTTTCCGGGTAGATTCTCTCTGCCTTTGTTGTGGGGAAAAAATTCAAGCTTGTTTGAATCGTTATGATTGATGATTTGAATAATTGGTGTTTGTTCGTTCATCTGCAATTTGATTTCTTGAAACAATCTTTGTAGGTTTTGATAGATCTTCAGATTCTAATTTTGCAGCTTTTTTTAGCTTTTTGGTATTTGCAGGAGTCTCTTATAGCTGTTGTGTGTAATACAACAATGAAGCGTAAAAGAGGACATAAGAAAGGAAAAAAGTCTAAAAAGTCGAAATCTGAGTCGATCGATAACAACGCTGAAAATCAAACTTCAGAGCAAAGTTCTGAAGCTCCTGTTGAGTGTGAGAACAGTGAACATGAATCTAAAATGGAGGTTGATGCACCTTCTTCTACTGGGAGTGGTAATTCACCTAATGCTGAGAGTGTAGATGCTGATAACAATGCGGTGGCTAAGTCGGTTGGACGTGTTAAGGTTAAATTGAAGAGTTCTAAAGCACCAGAACCTGATGAGAAATCGCGTAATGATGTTGATAAGAGCAGTTCTCAAGTGGTGTCTGAAGCACCTGTTGTGGTTGTTGAGAAAAAGGAAGAGTTTGTTCCTCGTTTGCCTGAGAGAAGACCGGTGTTTTTGAATGTTTATAGGAAAACTAAAGGTATCAAGATTAAGTCTTCGAAGGCGGTTGAAGGATCTAGCTCTTCGGTTACTGAGAAGATTGGTGATGCTGTAAAGGTTCAGGATGCTGTAAAGGTTCAGGATGCAATAGTAATTCAAAAGGATACAAAAACTGTTGATGAGATTCCTCAAGTTAATAAGAAAGAACCAGAAATTGTACCAATTTCTGTTCAGAAAGAGGAGAAGAAGACTGATCAAAGTTCACGATATAATAAGCAAGAGCTGGAAGATTCTCTTACAGTATGATCAGATTAATATTCCACTTTGATTGTTACTCTTTTTTTTGTTATGGTGTGTACTGTTCAACTTGAATATTACGCCTAATGCACCTTCTGTGTCTTGGTGTCATATTGCTGTAGGTGATCAAGAAGATTATGAAGATGGAAACTGCTGATCCCTTTAATGTTCCTGTGAACCCAGAAGCTCTTGGAATTCCTGTAAGTGCATATATTGGCTTCATCTTTATTGGATAAAGGCACCATTTTGGGAGGTGCTGTTACAATTTAACATGAGCTTGTGAAAGCTCAACTATTCATCTATATATTTGATACGTCTTGCATATCTTGATTGCATGCTCATGTTGATTTTTCCTAGGTAAATAGCTCCATATACTGCGGCATAAATACTTTTTTCGCGAACAAACGAAAATCGTTTTGATCTCAATTGACAGGATTTAGAAATACTCTCGTACATGGACTGGACCAGATTTGTTGTATTAGTTTGTAGAGATTATTGTCTCTTTCCTTTAGGACTTTGGCTTTTGGTTATTGCAAAGTTTGAATTCTCAGCTCTTATAGATTTACATTTGTCTACCAATATGAAAGTAGAAGCTAATTAGAAAGACTTGTCATCTTCTTATAAATTTGGACAAACATATAGACTCTTGACAAAAATGGATAGTAAATTGTATTGTGACTTTCTTGTCCCTGTCAGTGGACATATATAGGACGTTTTGTCCTATAGGTTTCCCATCTTGAGAATCTTTTCATCTCTTCTTTGCTCCTTGCTTGTACATAGGTTTCAGAATTGATGTCTAACTATAACTGTTTTCTGGTTATGTGATTAGGACTATTTCGATATTATCAAGACTCCAATGGATTTTGGAACAATATGCAATAATTTCGAAAAAGGCAACAAGTATATGAATTCTGAGGATGTTTACAAGGATGTCCAGTACATTTGGAATAACTGTTCCAAGTACAATAAGAAAGGTGATTATATTGTGGATCTGATGAAGCGAGTGAAGAAAAATTTCATGAAGTACTGGACTGCAGCAGGGTTGTATACTGAGCATTCAGCAGGTATTAACAAAATTTATCTTCTCCAGCTCTTTGACTCTTGTGCTGAAGCAATGTTAAATTGGTAGCTAGTTAGCTCTAGCTCTGTCTGTAGATAGTGACATTTCTGGTTCCCCTTGCATATATAGTAGACTTCGTGAACATATTCAGAAGCTTCTGCTTCTGAAGCACCATGTATGTCTGGCAAGGGTCATTGCTGATTCTAGCTATTGAAATGCATGTAGCCCCATTGTAGGAGTAAAAGTATAAAAATATTTTTCTAATCTATCCATCCAGAGCTGGTAGTCAGATGACTCAGATGAGTTAATCTTGAATGCTGTGACATATAAGCATTTGGCTGCAATTACCGCCTTACGTCTAGTTTGCATTGTTTGTCAGTTTTAATTCTCTTGTGAGTTTCCAGTTTTAGAGATGTATAAACCTATATGTAGGAAGTATATGTGGCCTAAAAAAGTGAATTCCATACAAAATGAAAGTATATAGAGAAATGTCAATATGTGAAAGTGTTATTTGCATTGTATCTATCAGCTATGCATTTTGGTCTTACGATTAAGCTTATTTGGTTTCTTTGGTTATCAGCAGAAAATACAGAGGATGGTGGAAAGTCATCCACCAAAGGCAATCAATCAAAGCAGAAGAGCCATAAACGCCATGGGTATGTTGCTGAAACTTTCTTCCTCTGATATGTAGGGCCTAATAACCAAATATGTCCTCCTTGTATTTGCGCCATTACCCTGAGTTTGATTTCAATGTGTCTCATAAATCTTCTAGATTATAGCCAAGAGCTTATCTTCTACAAAACAACTGTTACAAGATTTGCTTAACCATAGCCAATCTTAGTCAATGGTTACAAAACAGACATTTTGTAGCTGAATTTGTTTTTTCTCTTCGTCAAAATGTATTCTGTAGCCTAGTTCATACATCTTTCATTTCTGTTTTAATTGCTAGTTACTATGGAGCTTGTGTCCTTCCTTTGCCCTCCAAAACTGGGGGTTGGGATCAGTTTTTCATTTAATAGTCATCATTTTCGTTTGCAGAAGGCACCACAAGAGTGATTGCATGTGTGCGATATGTGTTTTGAAGCGACGTAAAAGAGAACGCGAACGAGACTCTCAAGGACATTCTGGAGCACAGGAGGTTAGTAACGTGTTTTGTTTACAAAAATGTATATCTCTCGGTGTGCAAAGAGAACCCACACGCAACCCAGGTTTTGACTTTAGTTGGCTGCATTGTGTAAACTTTGTAACAAATATTAACTTTAATATCTCTTTCTTGAAGGAGTCTTCGCCTGTGGGAAGTCCGTCTGTGGACAATTCATCAATAAACATGGGTAAGGAGCAGGACATGGATACTGAAGTTGACAACGAAACTGGACAAGGAAAAACAGAAATCGTGGAACTAGATAGTCCGGTGTCAAAAAAACAAAAAGTGGCTGAAAATAAACAAGAGGTGGAGGAAGAGGAAAACATTGAGGTGGAGAGCGAAAATAAAACCGAAGCTAATGTAGAGGATAAGACTCAATCGATTGATAGATTAACGGAAGAGACTGGCGATGAGCTTGTGACTAGTGCTGCAGAGAAATTGGTTGTTTTAGCTTCCGTTGAAGGTCCAAAATCGATTCAGAATGAGGAAGAAGAGAAGGAAAAACAACTCCAAGAGCAAAAGGTATCTTACCTTTTTCCTCCTCTCTTTTGCTATATACAATAGAGAAAGATAGTTTGAAGCTTTATGATGTTTTGGTTAAGCAATAAGCACGGTTGAGGTAAATTTGGTTATTTCATTATTGCAGAAACGGCAGGAGTTGGAGCGTAAAGAATGGAGAGTGAAGATGCAGGAAAAGTTCCAAGTCAGAAACCCGCAGCTTCTAAACCTCTGTGAAACTCTCTTCCCTAGCAACAACCACAATTCTGTCTGGAGTGGACCTCATTCGATGTTTAAACGTAGAAGTGGTTCGAATTGTAGTAGTGCCTTACATAAAGCTGTTGAAGCCTTGATGAAATAATAAGGATTTGAAATGTAATATTAGTATGTTCTATTTGGCTATCATTCTTCGCTTTGTCTGTTAGATATGTATGAAACACCTTAAAAAATCATTACCGATTGGTATTTGGTACCTAATTTTTTTAGTCGTTCAATAAAAACACAGATATTTTGCTCTTGTGATAGCGACAGTATGATCCGCTACTGGAACAGCGATACATATTCTCCTCTATGCTTTGAAGGCAAGCTTCACAACTTTCTTTTACCATTCTCCACCTTTGTGAACTTTGTTTTCGAATCTTTAGACTTTCCAAGCACAGGAGAAAGGCGAAAACTAAATTCCTTGCTGCAGCTTTAGAAAAGACAGTGTCAAACTAGGAATAAAATTTCACACGACCACAAATCTCTTTGTAATTCTGATGTGTTTTATTCTTTGATGTCATGAATGTTTTATGTACAGTACTAATGGTTCTTTGATAGGGACATGAGACCAATGTACTATCTGTTTCCTGGGACACAAGTGGGAAATATGTAGCTTGTGTTACCGAAGACTGTAAAATTATGGACATTATGTTTCTGACCACTGGATTAGAATCTAGCAAAGCTCAAAATATAGTTTTTATCATAAGTCATCGAACTTCATTAACAAATCTAATGACAGTCTTTTGTGCTATGGAACTGGACTGAAAACAAGTAAATAAACACAGTCAATCTTACTATGACGAGATTCTTTATATATAGGTACTGATTTTATATTATATCATACAAGTAAAAAAAATAAAAAATGTACAAGAGAACATACTACTACTAGTGAATTGCTATATTCGAGTGTACATGGAATCAATACGTGATAGCATACCGTTTTTGTTTGATACTAATGTGCATTTATTTTCTAACGCTTAAACTTTTCACTCATACGCACAGGACAATACTAGTTACATAATATGAAACATGTTATTTCAGATACATTCCTTATGGAAGCTGCAATGTAAATTTAGAAGTGTATAATTTCTGTCAATATAAATATTCGCATAGCACTATTCGTTTATTTTTTTAAACCATTGACAAAGCCAATAAAATTTGGATTGAGAGGAAAGATTCGAATTCATTCTTCCAAAAAGTTGTTTTGATGATTTAATTTGATCGAAAGAAGGTTTAATCTGAATGAGATTCAGATCAATGACTCATCATAAAACGGTACGGGTTACTAGAAATCTTTTACTTGGTTAAAAACACTTCTAATGAGATTGAGAATTTTAATTGATGACATTGGCCTTTGATGAAAGTATCTTATGATTCAAATCTATATTTTCTCTGTTTGTTTCAGTTTCATACCTGAGTGCTTATCTTAGATGTAGTGGGTTTTAATTACTGGCAAATATCTGCAATTTAGTAATACTTTGCGTTAATTGGTCTGTTTAGTCACCTTAATTCTTAAGTCTAGGTTTTTGCCATGTTCTAAAAATCTCCGCCTAGCTCCGATTACTCTCCGTTTAGTCTCTAGGTCCACCCTCACCGCCCGACTAGCGCCTAATCGCTAGGCCCACATTCACCGCCAGTTAATATTTTTTTTTTGTTATTCAGACATTTAGATTGAGATTTTGTGACATTTTACAATAACTTATGTTCAAAATTTTAATAAAAATCATAATTTTTTTTTTTAAAATATGTTTTTATGTGTTTACTACAATTTTAAAAACAATATTATAGAAAAATTTAATTATAATGGATTAATATATTTTAAAAACATTAAAATAGTCTTAAAACTATAAAACTAATCTCTGATTAATCCCCGTTTAATCTTCGATTTATTAGTTAGGCGCTAGGTCCACCATTACCGCCCGACTAACGCCTAACGATTTTTGGAACATTGGGTTTTTGTAATGTGAGCTCAAGGTCTTCTCTCATCAGCGTGATTTACTTGGCCGAGTTTTTTTTGGTCTAATTTATGCTGGACTTACTGATCATTCTCAGAATAAAATAATCTTATTTTCTAGGTTATTCATTTTCTCATTATCCACATACCAAAGACATTGTGTTTTCCCAAAAAAAATCAATTTTTTTTTTTTTAATTTAAAAAAATAAATTGATTTTTTATTATCGCAACGAATCACGTTGCGACACGTGGCAATATTTGGGAAGAGACAATGTCTTTCCAGATACATGTGTCTCCATTAATGATGGACTTAGAGTAGGTCTCACAGAAAGTTTGAGAAGAGAGAGAAATTAATATTCTTACCATTTCTACCATTAGAGAATTCAACATAAAATCACACAGTCGTAAAAGACGTGCTTAGCAATCAATACACGTTTGCTCTGAATTATTCTTTTTGTTCTTAACTTTTAAAAATATACTTGATTAAAAAAAGGAAGTCAACCAACCCTTTCTAAAAGGAAGGGTCGTGTCAAATTGTTAATAATATAAAAGAAATTTCTTAGAATAGCCCCAAATGAAGTTTTCTCGTTAAAAATAGTCTAATCAATATTTGGAGACATTACTAGCATTTTTATGAGAAGTAAAAGACTATTCTGTCCCATCTTATAAAATGTTCTATTTTTTAACAACAATCTCAGACGATTTATCGGAGGAGAGATTTTCTTCTCTTTATCGGAGAAGGGATTTTCTTCTCTTTCTCCCTCTATCCTCCTTCCCCATATCGAAAACGCCAAGTCACACCGATCAAGTAAAAAACTCTTCAACTATATATTAAATAAAAAAATCCCTCAATTTTAAATTCGTTAA
Source organism: Cardamine occulta (assembly GCA_028015245.1). Taxonomy (NCBI): domain Eukaryota; kingdom Viridiplantae; phylum Streptophyta; class Magnoliopsida; order Brassicales; family Brassicaceae; genus Cardamine; species Cardamine occulta. The sequence goes on from CM051368.1 coordinate 4,279,159, forward strand.
TGAAAAATTTCCTCCGACTATATTTCCGTTAAAATTTAAAATACTTCATTTTGTAAAATTGAAAAATGATAGTTTTTACTAATAAAACCCTTCAACTAAAGATGAATAGTCAAAAAACCCTTCAAGTATATGTTTAATAAAAAATTCTCTCAACTTTAAATCTGTTAATGAAAAACTCCTCAACTTTAAATCCATTAGTAAAAAAACTCATATGTCTACAAGACCGTTAAAATTAAGCCTATATTTTAAACGCAACATTTTTTTTTTAGTCAAAAACGACACAACATGTTCTAAATTGAATGCGACATATTCTAAAATGAAATGTTTTTTAATTGACTTTTAACTTATCCTAAAAATTCGAACATAAAATTCCCAATAACAAAGATTACATGCAATTTACAAATCTAGAAAAGCAATAATTCATACTACATGTTGAATTTATTGGGTGGTGTATAAAGATTATATGCAATTTAAAAATCCAGAAAAGCAAGATTTCATACCACTAACATTAAACAGTCGTTCTAAGAGACAAAAAAACCACTCAGTGAACCTAATCTATGAAGTTTTTTTGTGGATTTGTATGTTGCAACATGATTGATTTTAATGTTGCACGTAATCTTGTTATTAGAAATTTTATGTTCTAATAGATTTTTGGATATGTCAAAATACATGTCATTTTTATTTTAGAATATGTCTTTTTTATTTTATAACATGTCGTGTCGTCTTTGACCAAAAAAAGAAAAAATGTTGCGTTTTAAATATAGCCTAATTTAACGGCATTGTAGACAGAGAGAGTTTTTTACTAACGGATTTTAAATTGAGGGTTTTTTTCATCAACAGATTTAAAGTTGAGGGGTTTTTTCATTAAACATATAATTGAGGGATTTTTTAGAATTCATTTTTAGTTGAGGGATTTTATTACTAAAAACTGTCGTTTTAATTTTACAAAACGATGAAAATGTAGACGGAGGAGATTTTTCATTAACGGATTTAAAGTTGAAGGGGTTTTTAATTAAATATATAATTAAGGGTTTTTTTACGATTTATCTTTACTTGAGGGGTTTTATTACTAAAAACCCTTAAGAATAGTATAATAAACATTTGGAGACATTAATAGCTTTTTTATGAGAAGTAAAAAATATTCTGTCCCGTCTTATAAAATGTTCTATTTTTGAACATCAATCTCAGACGATTCATCGGCGGAGAGATTTTCTTCTCTTTATCGGCGACGGGATTTTCTTCTCTTTCTCCCTCAATCCTCCTTCCCCATATCGAAAACCCCAAGTCACACCGATTGGCATGTGCTTCTTTCTCGATTTCCTCTTCTTCCGTGCGACGAGATTTCTCAGTTTTCAATTCTCGCTTTTATCTTCTTCCTCATGATGGGATTTCTCAGTTTACAGTTCTCGGTTTTCGATTAGCCTTTGTTTTGTATATTTTCAGGTAAATTTCATAGTGAAACCACAAAATAACAGTGTTTGATCAAGCTTCTGTTCTTTGTTTTAAGCAATTTCAATTCGATTCTAGAGAAATTCCGTTATGTATTGATGAATTATCACTAAGAATTTAGCTTTCAGTTTCAATGACGATTGTAGACGGAGATTGAAGAAAAACATGTGATCTATATAATCTATCATCTGCTGGACGGAAAATTTGAATTATTGTGTAAATTTTGTGAATGTGTTTTTGTTTCATCAGATATTGTCATTGTAGGCGTTTTGTTTCAACTGTATTAGTCACTGAAGATTTTCTTTAACAGATTTTGTCAAACATGGTGAATCTCTATTGTGAATGTGGAGAGTGAAAATCAAACAAAAACATCCAGTGAAAAGTTTTAGTCGATTCTAAGAAAGGCGAGCATCACTATTTGAGGTTGATGAAAATGTCAAATTCAAGGATTTATAATAGAAATAGTCATTAAAGACTATGGAATTCAAATACTCCATCAAGATAATCCATTTGAATGTTGTTCGTTTCCATTTTGGATTGTTCATCTGGATAATCCATCTCAATGAATCTTTGTTTGTTTGGTTAGTTTTTGTAAATCTCCATCTCCATCTCAATGAATCATATTTGTATCTTAATTATATTTTAAAAGATAATATTTAGAACTGTAAAATCACATAATATATTTAAAAGCGGAATAACCGTAAAGTCAAATTTTTTTACGAAAAATTTGTAAAATGACGATTTTTTGCAAAAAAGTATGATCGTGAAATTACGTTTTTTGTACTTGATAAAAAGGTTTTAGACTTATCAATTAACCTAATTAGTACATTGACGTTAGGATCGAATCCTCAAGGAAACAAGAACAACACAAAAGGAATGAAAATCTCAATTCAATCTAAGCAAATAAAAGAGTTTTTGGTTTTCAAACAAAATTTGAATCTAAATGAAGCGGGAAAAGAGTAAAATCGGTTGTGAATTCAAAGAAAGAAAAATGAACTAGGGTGATCGCTTGTTAACCAGTGGAACTTAATCTACTTAACACAACTAATCTTTAGGTCTTGGATCACTAATCTCAACTAATCCACTTCCATGACTTCACTAATCATCCAATAATCCAAAACTTCCGTTAGCTATCAAATGATCAATGGGAATTAATTACAAGCCTAAATAACCACTAAATACCTTAATCAACTATTTATATAGACTAAATATGTAAAACACTTTGATATTTTGATTCAGTCATTTTATCAAACACTTTGTGGGAGCTAAAATGCCTAAGTCTTAAACTAGCATTTTCAAGGATAATCTAGCATTAATACCACCTATCAAGCAATTATCTATGTTGTAGCAAGCCTAAACTCTACTCATCTACTCCTCATCATCCTAGATCTACCATTCCTAAAATCTCTAAAATGACCACTCACTAATATCCATGAATACAAAAAGCAATGATGTTGTTCTTTGCATGATCATGATTATAGGATAAGTAGATGAAAGATTTAAGAAGAGAAAGATGTTTGATACTTTGAAATTGAAAGATTCATTCAAGGTCTTAGCAAAAAGCTTAAAGAGGCTAAGAAAACATATCTAAAACAAAGCATAAGCTAATAAATTAGGTTTAGAGAGCATTTATATCAGAAAAATAAAAGAGCTGATCAACTCATATTAAACCGAAACAAAACCGAGACAAAACCGAGACAACTCATATGAAAATTCGGATTGGTCCAGCAGTGTCACGACACCCCTGCGTGATCCCACTGTGGTCCAGCGGTGTCATCATCCCTATGAGTGATCCCGCTGATCTTCATGTGTTTTCCGAGTGATTCTCAGCAGTGTCATGATCCCGGTAGCATCTCCCCGCCGTGGTCCATCGGTGCCACGATCCCCATGCACCAAGTCGCTACAACCTCTGGTCTTCAAGGGAAATTTCCGAATGAGCTTCTTTTACGCGTCAGATAGATACATATTCACTAAATCGATCATAACTCTGTAATCGTAGCTCTTATTGGAAATCACATCCATTGGAAACCTAACTCAATTTTCTATAACTTTCATCAAGGGTTCTAGAGCTAAATCTCAAGGGAAGGTCTTTATCCAAGTAGATACTTGGGACTGATTTTGGATGCCTATTTCTCTTCTTTGCATCCAAATGATCAATGTTGTTGCATACCTCACTCCAATACCTATAAAACAAGAAATATATGCAAATGTGCACCCAAAGACCTAAAGGATGATAAAAACTCAATATATCAACACTAAACCACAAAATTTTGGAATTTTTTTTTTCCGCCAAAACCAAAAAAAATCATAATTTTGATTAAAAATCGCAAAATGACATTTTCTTGTCAAAACTATGAAAATCAAAATTTTGGCAAAAAAATCATAAATTCTCATTTTTTTGCCAAAACCGTAAAATATTGGAATTAGATTTTTGCCAAAATCGTGAATTATTTTTTTTCCAAAAAATTCATAAATGAAATGTCCGCTAAAAATGTAAAATCGCAGAATTATGTTTTTTTGCGATAAAATCATAAAATCTCGGAATTGCGTTTCTTATCCTACCTGTGAAGTCGCAATTTTGGCAAAAATCCCAAAATGGCGTGTTTGACTGAAACCGGAAAATCTTGGAATTACATTTTTTTCAAAATCGTGAAATCGAGATTTTTGCAGAAAATCGTGAAATGACATTTTTCCGGTAAATGGAATTACGCTTTTGCGATAAAACCATAAAATCTTGGAATTCCGTTTTCCCGCCAAAACCATGAAAACGCAAATTTGGCAAGAAAGCTAGATCAACAAATGTAATATTTAATAGGTTTATAAAATTTATAGATATTATGTTTATAAATTTTATAATAAAGTATATCAATATAATGAAAATAATTTATCAATATTTATAAAAATAATTATATTAATATTTATGAAATAATACAAAAATAAATGTACTTTTCTTTTATGTTTTTACATGTTTAACAAATAATTATATCAATATTTATTAAAATAACTATATCAATATTTATAAATCAAATTTGAAAATAAATATAATATTATTTATTATTTTACATGTTTCAAAAATTTACTATTTTATTTTATAAATTGTTGTTGATGTTAATATTTTATATAAATTAAACCAACAAAGAAAATAAAATTAGTTAGGGTTACATTTGTAATTTGTTAGTTTTGGATGAGTTATCTCCATCCAAATAGTCCAATTTAGTATATCCAGATTGATGACTTTGAAATTTTTGCCTAAATTTTAAAAAGTCATTCAGATGAGACATATAAATGTACAATTTTTAGCACTAAACAAACATCAATTCTCACATTCAACCATCTGAATGAGGAAACAAAAATGCGCTGACTTTAAAAAATAACTTGATCTACAAAAGTCAACTTAACGTTGATGAGATAGAATGATTATGACAACATAATAATAATTTGAAATTAAAAACCTACTCAATTTATGGAACATCTCATGTTATAAATTTAGCACGCAAGATCATTTCATGAATACCATAAATTTCTTTTATATGAAACTATACTAAAGGGAAGCCAATAAAATTGTATCTTTAATCCTCTACCCATGGCCGATTCTTCCTCGAGGTCTTGGATATACGATGTCTTCCCTAGCTTCAGAGGGGAAGACGTTCGTCTTAACTTTCTCAGCCACTTACTAGACAAATTTAAAATCAAGGGAATATTGTCATTCATAGATGAGAATATCGAAAGAGGCGAGACGATCGGTCCTGAGCTTAAAAAAGCCATAAGAGAATCTAAGATTTCAGTGGTCTTGTTCTCGGAGAACTATGCTTCTTCAAGCTGGTGTTTGGAGGAGCTGGTTGAGATATTGAAGTGCAAGAAAGAACACGGACTAAAAGTGATGCCAATTTTTTACAACGTGAATCCATCTGATGTAAGAAGACAGACCGGAAACTTTGGAATGGGTTTCTTACAAACTTGTTATGGAAAAACGGAGGAGCAAAGACGTAGTTGGAAACAAACGTTGATTGAGGCTGCCAATATTGTTGGCTACCATCGTCAAGATTGGTGAGTTTTTGTTTGTTTTCGAATTGATTATATTTTTTTTTGGGTCAAAGAATTGATTATATTTGTGTTGACAAATGATTGAAGGTAAATTTGATTTTGGATTCAAAAATTATTTGTTTGAACCGTCTTCTAGAAAAAAACCGGGAGAAAGCATTTTGTAATTTAATTCGCAATAGCATTACTTACAGATTATAACAAAAGAAAATTAGAAGAATTTTCTTAAAATAAGAAGATTATGAATAAAAAAATATATACATACATATTTTAAAATAATTTTCACATGTAATAATCATCGATTCTAATAATTGAATGTACAAAAATTATTTAATTTAAACGAAATCACATTTATAATTTAATTTAAAAGTTAAATGTTCACTTTTAACTTTCTGGTTTTGGTTAGTTTTAACTTATAATAATCAAAATTGCAAAAATTAAAAAACGATTATAGCAATAAATAATAACTAATCATTATAATTTTGATTTAATTAATAAGTGTTTCATCAATCTTCCAAAAATCTTCCAACCATTATAGCAATGCTAGGAGAGATAACATTTAGTTGATCTTAGTGAATTTTTTTACAAGATTATAGAGTGATAACATTTAGATTTAGAATGATTGTTACTTTCAAAAATCAATTATTTTTCTACTAGTTTGTTTATACTTTTATTTGCTAGTCTAAGATATAACAGTGAATAGATTCATTACATTTTCTTAAAGAGAATTTTCTTTTAAAATTCGAAAAATGATAAAACCAGCAAAGTGATTTCACATTTTTTTAAAGCCATTTGAGAATATTTTTACTATCATTTTTTCTTGTTACGAATTCATATTTATGACTACTACAATATTTTAAAATACTGTTAATTCCATCATCATATAATTTTGAACCGTTGGAATAACCGTCGGATTTACCATAAAAAAATTTCGTCTTATTACCGTCAGAAATTTTGTTACTTTTCTGATAACTATTTTCTTGTAAACTTTATTGCGGAGAAAACACGGAAGATAATTTCAAGATTTAAAGCATTGGTAAAAATAGTTTGAAGGTTTAAAATTGTAGTGTAATAACTTCAAAGTTTAAAGTGCTAGAATCTAACACTTTCAAAGCTAAAAATGTTATTTTCCGGAAAAGGAAAAGTCTAACATCTATTATTTGTTATAATTATTCTAGTATATTTCTGTTATTGGCTTGTATATTGTTAGTTTTATCGTATGTAATCTCTATGTTTGTTAAAATTGCTACTACGTGTATAGTATATATGTGCTACAATAAATTTATATTAAACCCCAAATAATTTATAAGAATGTATAAGATTGTTATAGTTTAATAGAAATGTTCAGGGAAAAAATTGGTTTACTAGCAATGTTATTTGTATACAGTTAAAATATTTTTTAATAAGAATTATCAGTGAGAATTTAAGAGCTTTTTAAACTTTGGAATTTGAGATGCAAATTTTGCATCCAGACTCTCATTTTCTTAGCATCTCAAATTTGTTCATATTTTAGGTTTGCATCTCATCTCTGGATCAATACACAAAATTTAAATAGATTAAATGAACAACATTTGAATATCTGCATCCAGATATTGCATCTGGATGAGTAAGCGAACATGGCATAAGTTAAATATGATGATACTTTAAAATAAAATATCTACATTTTGTTAGACAACATTTTAAAGATCATATATGATGGAAATTTATCATTTTATACTATTAACGTAAGATATCTGTAATCATTAAGGCTTTAATGTTTTGGGCTCCCTCATGGTTGTCAAATGAAAACCAATGAGTAAAGAATTTATTAATTACAAATCTCCGAAATATTTTTTATATTTTAACATCTCCGAAACATTTTTAAGTTTTTTCATATTTAATACTGTATTAGTTTTTGTTGACTTGGTACTTTCGTTTGTCAGGGACAGTGAAGCAAACATGATCACAACAATTGCCATAGATGTATTAAACAAACTATATGAAACACCATCTAGAGATTTTGATGACTTGGTTGGAATTGAAGCTCACATTGCAAAGATGAAATCTTTGTTATGCCTTGAATCTCAAGAAGTAAGGATAGTAGGGATATGGGGTCCTGCAGGCATTGGTAAGACCACCATAGCCAGAGTTTTATATAACCAATACTATGAAAATTTTGATGTTTCTCTCTTCATGGAGAATGTTGGAGAAAGCTATGGTAAAACTAGCCTCGATGACTATGGTTTGAAGTTGCGTTTACAAAAAAAATTTCTGTCCAAACTTTTTGATCAAAAGGTTCCCAAGAGAAACGGTTTAGATGAAATAAAAAACAGGCTGAAGAGCAAGAAAGTCCTAATCGTTCTTGATAATGTGGACAATATTAAGCAACTCAAAGCCTTGGCAGAAACTCAATGGTTTGGAGACAAAAGCAGAATCATCGTGACAACACAAAACAAACAAGTTTTGGTTTCACACAATATCAACCACCATCTGTACAAGGTGCCTTTTCCTTCAAAACAAGAAGCTCTTACTATATTTTGCCAGCATGCTTTCGGACAAAACTCCCCACCAGATGATTTCAAGAACCTCGCAATTGAATATGCAACTCTTCCTGGTCATCTCCCGTTGGGTTTATGCGTTCTTGGTTCGTTTATGCGTGGACAGAGTAAGGAGGAGTGGGAATCATCCCTGCCTAGTCTCAAAACTCGAATCGATGGAGATATCGAGAAAGTATTAAAAGTCGGGTATGATAGCTTACATAAGGATGACAAATCTTTATTTCTTCACATTGCATGTTTTTTTAACGGTCAGCAAGAAAACTATGTGAAACAGATGGTGGTAACTAATAATGACTTGGATATTAGCTTTGGACTAAAAAACATGGTTGATAAATGTCTCGTACACATATATGAGAACGGTAGAATCGAGATGCACTCCTTGCTACAACAATTGGGAAGAGAAGTTGTTCGCGACCAATCTATTAATGAGCCAGGAAAGCGTCAGTTCTTGATGAATGCTAGAGAAATTTGTGGCGTCCTCTCAAATAATACTGTAAGTTCGTTTCACATCATTACCTACAATAAATACGCTAGTGTACTAATATTTATTTTATTTTTTTGGTCGGGAATATATATATATATATAATATATATATATATATATATATATATATTAACTAGTTAATATTAGAAAGCAATTGATCGAACTAGAATCCTACATGAATTAATAGAAAATATTTGTTTTTTAGTTAGTTACATATACATGTGAAAGTTATCATAACTAACCAAACAAACAATATTATCATAATTAATAAACTATTGCTTACTTTTAAAAGGAAACTAATAAAAATCATAAATCAATTGATCAAAGTACAATATCAATAGCTTTTACGGTTTTAACTACTCTGCTTTGGAACTTCATCTCGAACAATACATGTAGTTGTTTTAAGGGCAATTATGAAGAATGGCTATAGATGACCATTTAATTAGTTCTCTCACATTGATTTTTTTTTCATCCTATTATATTAAAATTTGGACAAAAATACCTCTAACACATTTTTAACAGGCTAAATATTTTATTAATGATTAAATATTTAGAAAAGATTAGCTCCAATTTTGGTGGATAATTATTTTATTAGCACGATAAAAAAGCATTGTATCATATGATATATTGAAATCACAACTAAGTGATTATTTAACGTTATATCAAATATGATGTTTACATAGTAATTTATGTATCCGACGAATGATGAATCAAGTTTTTAGCGATAATTTATTTATTAACATGATATATATTGTGTTATACTGATAATCATTGTTATATTGTTATATGATAACAAATAAGTTATCGCTAGCAATTTTATCCATCATCCGCTAGATAAATACATTACTATATTGATAACATATTTTATACATCATTAAATAATAGTTTAGATGTGAATCTATATTATATCATATGATATAAAGTTTTTTATCGTGTTAACAAAATAATTACCCGTTAACCTTGGACATTTATTTCTCTTAAATATTTCATTCGTTAACAAAATACTTATGCCTATAAAATTATGAGGGGTTTAGATTTAAATATGAATGAAAGAGAACTAAGTAGAATAAAATAACTGCTTAAACCAATTTTTAGAACGTCGATGGTTATTTATTTTGTTGACCCATTTTAATTATAGTTCAAAGAGATTTTCAATTTATGCTAATTATAAATAATAATAAAAAAAAGTTTATGCTGAGTATTGAATTTGGTTTTCTTTCCACGTTGGCTATCATGTCGAACATTTTCAAAAAAAAAAAAAAGTCATACATAAACATATATAAAGTTAAATAGTTAATTCTTTTGCCTACTAAGTTTCTCAAATAGTATAAAGTATAAATAGTTAGAGCACCCTTATCATCTATGACTTTCACAAATAGTATAAAAATAATATTAGAATAATTGTGTGAGTTTCTCAAATAGTAGAGAAACTCACATGAAAATTTCTACAAGAAGAGATTTTTGCGTGGAATTTTCCGCTATTTGAAAAACTCACATAATTATTTTAACATTATTTATACTTTATACTAGTTGAGATATTCATGGTGAGATATCTTTGATGGAAGTGGTCTAAAATTTACTAAGTGAAACTCAGCGCATGCGCGAGACAATGTTCTAAAATATGAGCAAAAGTAGGTAGACCACCGATAACGTATTTGTTTATGTGGGGCGACTTTTTTTTTGGTTGTAAAATACGATTTATTGCACCACCATCTTTTCTAATGCACGTCCCTTTCTTAGCAATAAATTGTTACTTATCTTCTATTTACCATCGTCTTTTACTGCTAATGAACAAACTATCACCGCTATATACATTACCACTTTATGTTACAATTCGGATCCGATAGGTCGGATAGACACAGTTTTCTAATTTTTAGTTACTTCGATATTTTTATTTCTAAATACCATTTATTGCTTTTCCACAAAAAATAAAACCATTTACTTCACTACTATATTTTCTCGTATCAAACATGAAGTATCCTTACTGTCTCAAACTGGGCCACCATCTTTTGCCGCTACCTCTTAACGTTAAAATATTTTTAGTCAAAACATGTGTTCGGATATATCTTTCTGAAGCTTTTTGTTTTTTTTTTGGCAGGGTACAGATATTGTGTTAGGTATATCTTTAAATATGTGTGAGATGAAAGAGGAGTTATGCATAAATGAGAAAACTTTCAAAGCGATGCGGAACCTCTTATATCTAAAGATCTATAGGAGTAATCATGAAGATGATAAAATGATGGCCAAGTTGCAGTTAAAAAAAAAAGGGCTAAGTTATCTACCGCAATTAAGGTTATTACAATGGGATGCATATCCGCATAGATTTTTGCCTTCTAATTTTCGAACCGAATGTCTAGTTGAACTAAGCATGACGAATAGCAAGCTTAAGAAGCTATGGAGCGAAGTTCAGGTAAGATATAAAGGTTTTGTTTGCTTTTGTTTCTTTACTTTTTTTTGGATTCGTGCTTCTAACTGTAATACGATTGGCAATTATACCTGGAAAGTATACTCCACCTCAACATATTGATACGTCTTGCTCTCTTATCTCTTCTTTTTTAAAAAAAATTTATCCTGCATTTGTATTGCTTGTATTAGTCTGCGTAGTTCTAGAATTTTTGTTACCGTTTTCGTGTGTGAATCCATAGACATTTAGATATTGTGTTTTGCCTGTGGATCATAAATTGATATGTCCTTTCTGCTTGTGTTTATGTGCAGCCTCTTACAAGTATCAGGTTTTTGGATTTGAGTCACTCTCAGCATCTGGAAAACATTCCGAATCTTTCCAAGGCAACAAACCTGATGACATTGAATTTGAGTTGGTGCGAGTCTTTGGAGGAGCTTCCAGCTTCATCTATACAGAACCTTCATAAACTGACAATGTTAGACATGTCTTGTTGCAAAAGACTAGAGATCATCCCAACCAACATCAACCTAGCATCTCTAACTCACCTCCACTTCAGACATTGCTCTCGACTGAAAACATTTCCAGAGATTTCAACTAAACTCAGGTTTCTTAAAATAAAAGGCACAAAAATCACAAAGGTTCCTTCATCAGTCAGATATTGGCGTAGAATTGAAGAAATTTGCATGGAAAGGACTAAGGTAAAGACACTGGATCATGTTCCTTATGCTTTAGATGCGCTATGTCTGAGAGAAAATATTAAATTGAGGACACTTCCAGAGGACCTCCACCGTCTTCATTGGCTGCGCATGATCGACATCTCCTATTGCATAGATATCATATCGCTACCGAGGCTTCCAGACTCAGTATCCGCCTTAACAGCTTTAAACTGCGAGTCACTTCAACGAGTACGTGGCCCCTTTCGTAACAAAAGCATTACCCTGAATTTCACTAACTGTTTAGAGCTAGATCAGGATGCCAAAAAACAGATCCACCTGTCAGCTTACGGAGTTACATTCTTTCCTGGTGAGCATGTACCTGGATACTTCCCTTATTGGGATAACGGAGAATCCATAACGATCTATTCAGATATGATCGATCTTACAAAGTTCTCGAGATGTAAGGTATGTCTTGTGCTTAAAGCAGGGAAACGTTTCGAACGTTGTGATGTATATTTTTACAAAAACAAGTGTGGCGAGAAGGCGAAAAAATATTCTATTTGGGGATTTCGAGATCCTCGAGATATCCGAATACATTCCATGATGAAGACGTTTCAGCCTGAGCTTCAAAGGGATCACGTTTGCATGTTTGAGTTTGCGTTCTTGCAACAAGAAAACCAGGTTCTAACAGAAGTAGAGGTTCAAAACCCAGTCAACTGGATCGAGTTTTCCTTGGATTGCCGTGGTTGCGAAGTAAAAGAATGGGGCATAGAGTTCTTGGAGCCCAATGAGAAATCCCGATTTCCGTTTATCTCCTCATTGGTACTCAGGTAGTAATTGGATTGATAGTAGTATGTTGTCGTTGAATTACTGCCCGAGATCGAACTTGGAATGTTTTTTGTGTGTGTGTGTGTGTGTGTGCAAATATTGGATTGTATTAAACTTCAATGGGGATTACAAGCAGATAGCTCTTTGCCACTGGAAACCACTTGTTACATAATTGATAAAACAAAGCATTAAAACGATAGGTTATACGGCTTATAAGCTTCTTTGAAAGGGCTTCTAGAGTGATCGGTTTGAAGTCGATCTTCAGTTCTTTTGCCAATAGATGCCTTTAGTCTCAGCATTGAAAAACGTTTTAAATAAAGAAAATGGGTGGTAGAATAGTTCTCTCCAAACCAGAGGAAAGTGATGAAGGCAATCTCTCCAAAAAGGAGAATGGTGAAAGCGATCTCTCCACAACCACAAGGGAGGGAGTTAGTCTCTCCCAAAGGGAAGAAGTTGAAAGACCCACAGATGGGCCGGATTTTGCTAAAAAGCCCAATGATAAAACACCAAGATCCAGACCCATAAGGATGCCTTCACGGAAATAAATAACTGGTAGGTAGGGCTGGACACAAGTACCCGTTACCCGTCCAACCCGCCCGGCTCGTCCCGTTCGGTCAAGTACCCGCCCCGTTCAAGCCAAGTATCAAGCCTTCACGATCCATTACCTGCCAAGCCAAGCGAAGTATCAAGCCGGAAAATTTTTTCTGCTACCCGCCCCGTTACCCGCTCCATTACCCGTCCATTACCCGTTACCTGTTTCATACCCGCAAAAATACCCGTTACCCGTAAAAAAAATATCCGTAACCCGCAAAAAATATCCGTAACCTGTTACTAAAAAAAAAACTCAAGTAATTACCCGCGGGTACCCATGGCGGGGCAAGTAACCCGCAAGCCTCGGGATTTTGGGCGGGTACTTGTTTCGCCGGCTACCCGTTCTCGACGGGGCAAGTACCAAACCGACAAACTCAATTACCCGGCGGGGCAAGCCAGGTACCAAGGCGGGCGAAAAAACCGGGTACCCGGCCCGTGCCCACCCCTACTGGTAGGAGCTGATCTCTCGATCCGGTGAAGGCTGTAACATACACGGGCCTTGACTGCCCAATTTTGTGATCAAAACCCACTTGGAATGTTATGAAACGTAAATAATTGACACAGTTAAGAGATGATAGGCGTCTTTGTTAGATAAGCTTGGGTAGTTATATTTTTCAGTTTCCGAAGTTAAAAGCAATTATTTTCCGTTATGTAAGATCACTATAAAGTGTGATGTTGTTGCAATACAGAACACAAGTTTCAGTTATACTCTGATTTCTCTCGTACAAATTATTTGTACAAGATATTCCGAAACAACTATTCTTATCATAACAATTGTCAATTTCTTTATAGTTCCTTTTCTTTTGTACTAAGTAAATGTAAGATGCGTAAATCTCATCTTTGATGATTGAGAACAAAGAATGTACAAAGGTTTATATACATGATACAATTCAAAGTTACGAAGAGACAAAGAGATGAAGATGAAGAGACTAGCCAAGAGAAAATGAATGAAAGTCGAGGAAACAAGTCAAGAGTAGACATAACTTGTTTCCTCGACTCTCATTCATTTTCTCTTGACTAATCTTCTTGACTTCCTCATTCATCTTCTCTTGATTTATGGTCAATCCATATCGACCTACTGTCGATCCAGATCGACCTACTGTCGACCCGGTAAACCGGTGATCAGGAAGGTAGTCCAGATCGATATCCGGGTTGAATATCAAAACATTGGTTGACAGGAAAGATTCGAATTCAATCTTCCAAAAAAATTGTTTTGATGATTGAATTTGATAGAGATAGTTTAATCTGAATGAGATTCAGATCAATAAAGTTTGTGGTGCTCTATCCTCTGGTTAGAAACACTTCTGATGAGCTATATGATCTCCTTCTTCTTCGTAAAACCCTAAATCCAGTCTATTACTCTTTTTTCTGAAGCTAGCGCTTTTTTTAAACCTTACGTCAACCACAATATAGGGTTCTGCCAATTTGAACCGAACAAAAATTCGGTTCGGTTTAAGCTTAAAAAACACTACTGATTGGTATTGGTACGTAATTTTTTAGTTGTTCAATAAATAGCTTAATGGCGTTAAAAATAAAATAAAAAGGCTTAAACGGATCCTCCTATCTCGGTCCATAGCAATGCCAATTTGGCATTTGTCAAGAACCTATGCCAAATTTCAAAAATGGTTCCAAAAAAAAAAAATAGTTTTGTGAAAAGATCTTGCAAATTTAATTTATCTAGGGCCTATAAATTTTATGAGACAAACAATTTACATAATGTCCAAAATAATTATGAGACAGACGTGCCTATATTTTGCATAACTTAAAGCATCTCCATTGAGGGTATCTAAACAAGTTATTCTCTATTAAAATATTAAAAAAAAAAGTGAAAAAGAGAATATGGAAGAGTCTCTTATTAAAAAAAATATGGTAAGAACCCATTTAACACTTATCTTGTTTTGATTGATTCATGTTTTAAAAATTAAATTTTAATATATAACTAAATTATATAAAAATATTAATATTTGAATGATGAGAGACCCGTAGAGGTTCTAAACCAATATTGATGTTCTAATGAATCTAATCCGTTTAAGCCGCCAAATTCAAACCCATTATAACACACCCCTATTAATAATATTAGGGTCCGTCTTGTAAAAACTTAAAACAGAGGGACCCAATAACAATATATACAAAATGTTTGACGGGAAATATAAAAATGATATTTTATATATCGGCATTGCTTAATTTACTTGAAATTGATCGATAAATTCAGATTTTTCGCCATTCGTGTTTTCCCTCTCTCCCTTTCAACTTCTGAAACTCTTTCCTCAAATCCATTTGATAGAGACGATAAATTCGTCGAACATTGGTTTCGATTAGGGTTTTGAATTCGATTCGATTAGGGTTCTTCGTCAGTATGGAAACAGCGATGATTAGTTCGGCGAGTAGTTTACTGGCAATGCTCAGCGAAACACATCCTTCGTTGAAACTTCAAGCGCTCTCACATCTCAACAGATTCGTTCACCAATTTTGGCCCGAGATCTCCGATAGTCTCTCAATCTTGTATTTTCTCAGGCTTTTCTTGTTTCTCCTGCTGAGAATTCCCAGAAAAATCTTGTTGGCTTTTGTAAATTTTGAGTGCTTCTTCTTGATTAGGGTATAAAGTTAGTCATGGACAGTTGCGTCGATGCAGATTTGATGTTTCATTTAGGAATTAATATCTTTAGAGAGTTTTTTTTCTTTTTTGGTGTGATTACTGAGTAATCATAGTTGTCTGAGTTAAGGAGAGAGTTGTTTTTATGTCACACAGAGTTCCTCATGAACATGGTAACTATGCTTATGACTGTACTACTACGAGGTTGAGATCTTAATTACATTGATGATGACTCATAGACATTTTTCTTTCTTCTGCAGAGAGAGCTTATATGAAGATGAGAAATTTGATCAGCATCTAAGACAACTTGCTGCATTGTTGATCTCTAAGGTACAGTTTAGCTTTTGTTAGTGGAGCTTAAAAGCTTATAGATACTTGTACAAGTTCAGAGTTTGACATTCTTCTAATTCAAGTTATGTGATGATATTATGATTTTTGTTTATTTATAATGATTATTAAATCTTGTCTCAGGTTTTCTATTACTTGGGTGAGCTTAACGATTCATTGTACTATGCACTTGGAGCTGGATCTTTATTTGATGTGTCAGATGAATCTGATTATTTTAATACTCTTCTAGGTAAAGGATTTTGAAGCCTTGTGCTTTGCTCTTTTTACCCTCAAATCTGTGATGGTAGATTTTAGCTGCGACTGTAGTCAAGACTCAAGACATACCTACTTGATTAAATGCAAGAATAATCAAACATCTATCTTTCTTATAATAAGATTGTGCTCTGAGAAAGAAATTATGCAGAGACATGATGAGATGGTTCATCGCTATTTGACTGTTAATAACTGTCTGATGTTGAATGTTTACTGATCAGGTTCTTCTGTTTTGTTTTCAGTCAAAGCAATAGATGACTATGCTAGTGTCAGAATGAATGCAGTCGAGTCAAATGAGGTGGTGGACATTGACCGAAGACTTGAGACCTTTGTTATACAAATGTTGGACAAGTATGGGACGCCTGATTTTTTTTTCCTGTCTTCTTAGTTATTCAGTCGTAACATGGTTTTCTGTTTAACAGATGTATCAGTGATGGAAAGTATCAACAAGCCATGGGCGTTGCTATTGAATGCCGGAGATTGGATAAGTTGGAAGAAGCTATATCAAAGAGTAGAGATGTTGAGCAAAGTTTATCTTACTGCATCAATGTTTCTCACTCTTTTATTAACAGCAGAGAATATAGATATGAGGTGAGTCTGGTGGCTACAGATCTGGATTTCAATAGATGTATTATGTTTTTGATACTATTGGTTGATTAGAATCCCTCTGACTTTTTCTTCCCTAGCAAATATTATGGTCATGTAATATTGTATCTTCTCAAGCATTTATAATTCGTTGCATCGTTTATGTCTTTATCTGTAACTTAAAATCCTGTTCCAAGTGTCGTGTTATATTCTCGAAATTCTTTTCTAAGTTATTTTATTTAATCTTGATTCTTGCAGGTTCTTCGGTTACTTGTTAATGTCTACCAGAAGGTAGCTTCTCCTGATTATTTGAGCATTTGTCAATGCCTTATGCTCTTGGATGAACTGCAAGGTGTTGCAAACATATTGGAGAAGCTTCTTCGTTCGGAGGACAAGGATGATGCTTTACTCGCGTTCCAAATTGCTTTTGATCTTGTAGAGAACGAGCACCTGGCATTTCTCAGGAGTGTTAGAGACCGTCTTCCAGCGCCCAAGACCCGTCCTGTAGAAGCAGTTCAAGCTGCTGAAACCTCTGCCGCTCAGAGGGAGAACACCGTCGGGGATGTCCAGATGATGGATGAAAGTACTGAGGCTGTGTACGCTGAGAGGTTAACAAAGGTTAAGGGAATTTTATCTGGAGAGACATCAATACAGCTGAACCTCCAGTTTCTTTCCAGAAATAAACAGTGAGGCAGTGAATTTAGATTTTGATATCTTGATAGGATATTTTTTCCTTATGTCATCTCTTCAGATAGTAACATGCTTCAGCGATGGCCATTATTTGTCTGTAGATTTAACCTGCTCATCTTGACGACAAATAATCAGTCTGTTGAATTGCAGAAGAACTGTATATGTCACAGTTGCTATAATATATGCTAATGCGATAATGCTTGCTGGAACAACAGTGGATACATTTTTCAAGGAGAATATGGTAAAATGATTACTGTCCCTGTCACAGTTTTACTTGTTTCAGCATTTACTGTGCGGCATAGTATAGTCTTCTTTCTTTTCCATTCATTTGGGGATTGGTAGGTTGAGCAAAGCTGGGCCAGCAACTGGGCTAAGTTTAGCGCTACAGCGGGATTAGGTGTTATTCATAGAGGTCATCTACAACAGGGCAGGTCATTGATGGCCCCATATTTGCCGCAACGAGAAGAAGGTGGTCGCAGGAGTCCTTATTCTGAAGGTGGTGCTTTATATGCTCTTGGCATTATTCATGCCAACCATGGCGAGGGCATTAAGCAATTCCTTCGTGATAGCCTACACAGTACTAGTGTTGAGGTGACTTGTCTATATTTCACTTCAAGAGATCTTTTGTTATATCACAAGAAAGGATAGCCTTTTGCTTAGACGATTAATTCTATCTGGAAAAATACTGATGCAGGTTATTCAACATGGAGCTTGTTTGGGTCTTGGTTTGGCATCTCTTGGGACAGCTGATGAAGACATATATAATGATATCAAAAGTGTGCTTTACACTGACAGTGCAGTTGCTGGTGAAGCTGCCGGCATCAGCATGGGTCTATTATTTGTTGGAACTGCAATCGATAAGGCAAGTGAGATGCTTGCTTATGCCCATGAGACTCGGCATGAGAAGACAATAAGGTAATTTAGAGTCCGGGGATATTTTTGGTTATGTGAGTGGCTGCATGGTAAGTTCTTTAAAATGTTTCAATAATCAATATTGGTGTGTGTTTTTAGAGGATTGGCTCTAGGAATAGCTCTCACAGTCTATGGTAGAGAAGAGGGAGCAGATGCTTTGATTGAGCAGATGACTAGAGATCAGGATCCTATCATTCGTTATGGTGGAATGTACGCACTGGCATTGGCTTACAGAGGAACTACAAACAAGAAAGCCATCCACCAACTTCTGCATTTTGCTGTCTCTGATGTCAGTGATGATGTCAGGAGGACTGCTGTTCTTGCACTTGGTTTTGTCTTACACTCTGATCCAGAGCAGGTCACTCCATATTCTCTTTGTCTCAAATAACTTTTTGATTCTATATTCTATTTCTTTAGTGCCTTTAGGGCTCTTGTTTTCAATTACACTTATTAACGGGTTGCCTAAATATTTTAACTGTAGACTGTATTGTATCCCTGCTTTCGGAGTCGTACAACCCGCATGTCCGCTATGGCGCGGCTCTTGCAGTAGGCATCTCTTGTGCAGGCACTGGCCTGAGTGAGGCAATATCCTTGTTGGAACCACTTACATCAGATGGGGTTGACTTTGTTCGTCAAGGTGCTATGATTGCCATGGCCATGGTGATGATCCAAATTAGTGAAGCAAGCGATTCTCGCGTTGGAGCATTTAGGTTAGTCAGCTCTGATCTATTCTGCATTTTCGCAGCCTAATATCTCATCATTTAGGTACACCAAAGTTTAACCTATGTTTTGTAACCTTTAGTATTCTCTGAGAGTAATATCTGTTATTGCAGGCGCCAACTTAAGAAGATATTTCTCGATAACCGTGCAGAGAAATTGAGCAAGATGGGAGCAATTTTGGCTGCAGGAATTCTTGATGCTGGTGGAAGGAATGTGACAATACGACTGCTCTCTAAGACAAAACATGACAAAGTCACTGCAGTCATTGGCCTTGCAGCCTTCAGCCAGTTTTGGTATTGGCACCCGTTGATTTACTTCATAAGCTTGGCGTTCTCACCAACCGCATTCATCGGTTTGAACTACGATCTCAAAGTCCCAAAATTTGAATTCATGTCGTTCGCAAACCCATCTTCATTTAAGTATCCAAAACCAACTACGGTTGTTACTGCCAATACCGCTGCCAAATTACCAACTGCTGTGCTCTCAACCTCAGCAAAAGCCATTAAATCAAGGGACAAGAACAAAGTAGGGCAGACAGTTATCGCTGAAAAAGCAGGCAGTGCTGTAAAGTCTTACAATGAAAGTGGACCTGGAAAAGACAAGTCATCAATTGAGAAGGCAGCAGACAGTATGCAGGTATTACACAATCAAATTATTAACACCATCTAAATGTCGGCGCAGATTTCCAAGCTGCTGAGTCTTTTTTTATGAATCCTATCTGTCTTGAGTCTTGAACATAATTGGACCATTAAAATTGATTATCTATGTACTGTCAGGTTGATAGCCTAGCAACGGGGGAGAAGAAGGCTGAGCCAGAATCAATGTTTAAGATTCTAGTGAACCCGGCGCGGGTAGTCCCTGGGCAGGAGAAATACATAAAGTTTATGAAGAGCAGTAGATATGTACCGGTGAAACTAGCTCCATCAGGGTTCGTCCTTCTCAAGGACTTGCATCCGCCGTATTTCAAGGTTCTCTCCATGACCTAATTCAATGGCTGCCTGGCAAGAAACCACGCCATTTTGATTACACATCATAGTGTTGTTTTGATTAGTGGGTAATAGTTGGTTTTCTGGATGGCATGGAACAGTTTGGAGATGTGGAACTGCCTACAGCTGAAGAAGGTAGAGGTAAAATACTTGGCATGTTAAAATAGAACCTTTGGGCGTGCTAATAATAGATTACATATAGTAGATTACATATAGTAATCACGGTCCTTTTTGTTTTCCAAGGCTTCAATTTCCGCGAGGTTTGTTCCGTACCAAAACTTGGTAAGGTCACTTGCTGTCATTTCTCCTCTGATGGGAAATTCTTGGTGAGCGCTGGACATGATAAGAAGGTACATCATCTTATGTTAACCCCTAACAACGGAACATAGATTTTTCTTTTTTTGTTTGTTTAAAAACGCGCAAAGACCGGCTAAAGATATCATCTACGTAGGTAAGATCTTGTTTGTTGAAGATAAAAGTGAATGCTTATTTCTTATTGTCAGTAGGTTTTTATCTGGAACATGGAAACAGGACATGCAGAAAACACTCCTGAAGAACATGCTGATATAATCACGGATGTTCGCTTCAGATCTAATTCGACACTACTGGCAACATCATCATTCGACAAAACTGTAAAAATCTGGGATGCTTCTAAGGTAAAACTTCTGTGCGTTGTATTTTCTTTCGTTGTCAGTATTCTGTTGAGACGAATTGCAATGAATATGTGCAGCCTGGTTATTACTGCCTACAAACATTAATGGATGGTCATACCGCTCCTGTGATGTCCCTTGACTTTCATCCTAAGAACACAGAGATACTTTGCTCTTGTGATAGCGATAGTGTAATCCGCTACTGGAACAGCGATACATATTCTTGTCTTCATGCTTTGAAGGCAAGCTTCACAACTTTGTTTTACCATTCTCCACCTTTGAGAACTCTGTTTTCTAATCTTTAGACTTTTTAAGCACAGGGGAAAGGCGGGGGCAGGCAGGTTCGGTTCCAGCCACAAGATGGGACATTTCTTGCTGCAGCTTTACAAAAGATCGTGTTAATTGTGGATGTTGCAACTAATAACAGCGTTTTCTTGTTGGAGGTAATTACATTTATTGATTTAAGTTCACAGGACCATAGATCTCTTTCTAATTATGATTGATGTGTTCTATTCAATGTTTTATGTATTAATCTCTGGTGGTTATTTGATAGGGAAATAAAACCAATGTACTATCTGTTTCCTGGGACAAAACTGGGAAATATTTAGCTTGTGTTACCGAAGACTTTGTAAAATTATGGTCACTAGGCACAAAAGATTACATCCGCGTGCTTAGTTCCGATGGTGAAAACAAGTATCACTCTTGCGTTTTTCACCCAAGCTTTACCACATTGTTGATCATCGGTGGCTACAAGGTAAACTAATTCTCTTTGTTTACACGATTCATCGCTAAATAACTGATCGAATCATCTGCGAATCAAATTAAGCTCACAATATAGTTTTTTTTTTTTTTTTTTGTATCATAAGTCATCTAACTTTATTAACAAATCTAATGACAGTCTTTCGAGCTATGGAACTGGGCTGAATGCAGATTTATGAATTTACCGGCTCATGAATGGCTCATCTCAGCTCTAGCTAACTCGCCTTCGAGGGAAATTATTGCGTCTGCTAGCTACGATGAGTCCATAAAGATTTGGAAGTAAATTTACACAATCAAATCTAATATGAGGAGATTCTTTAGGTACTGGTTTTATAATTGAAAAAAAGTGTACAATGGAGTACAAACATACTACTAGTGAGTTGCTTGCTATATTAGACTGTATATAGAATATTAGAATCCATAAGCAATAGCATTCCAGTTTTGTTTGATACTATTATTAATGTGCATTTATTTTCTAACGCTTAAACTTTTCAGACTTGCGCATAAGACAATACTAATCATATATAACAAAACATGAACCAAGTAAAACATGAAACTAGTAACTTCATAGACATTGTTAATTGAGACTGCAATGTACATTTACTAGTGTACAACTTCTGTCAATAAATAAATTTCTATTCGCATAATATTTGTTTTTTTTGGGACCATTGACAAAACCAATTACATTTGGGTTGAGAGGAAAGATTCGAATTCAATCTTCCAAAAAAGTTGTTTTGATGATTAAACTTGATAGAGAGAATTTAATTTGAATGAGATTCATAGCAATAAAGTTTGTGGTGCCTCTATCCTCTGAGCTAAGCGGGTTAATTCATAAAGAGTTCACCGACTTTAACACAAGAAAAATGGAGTAATGGATTTGTTATTGAAGAATGATAGTCTGAACGTTTCAAGGAAGGAGCTGGTTAAGCTCAAGTGAACCAAGTAGTCGGTCTGATTACGGTTTAGATTCAATCCACTGATCTTAAGAAAAGTGTCCTACTCATATTGGAAGTCTGCAAAGCGTGTGAGTCTACACGTGAGAAAGTCTGTTAGATTGATAAATGACTTTCTAGATTCTTCTCCTTCTTCTTAACTCTCGAGAGATCAAAGAGAGATAGAGAGCGATAGAGAGATTAGCAGAGGAGAGAGAGAGAGATTTGTAGCACTTTTGATCAGAGCTCGGGTTTGAGCTGAGAATAGTGGATTTCAGAGTTGTACTCCGGCGAGACGTAGGGATTCTTCATTGGATCCTGAACTCGTAAAATCGCTGCGTGTTGTTTATTTCTTGTTTCAATTTCTCTTTCGGTCTAAGATTCGTCAATCTAATCGAAGTTATCAAGAGTTAGATTGCATAAATTGGTAGCAGAGCACATAAGATCTTGTGCGGAATCGGATTGTTGAGTGAGAGTGGCTTAGGAAAGAAATTTTGGGCAGAGGCAGCTTCTACTGTAGTATATCTCATCAACAGATCTCCTTCATCTGTACTAGACTTCAAGGTTCTAGAAGAACTCTGGACATCAGTAATGCCGGCATTAGATGGACTGAGAAGGTTCGGATGCTTAGCCTATGTCCACTCAAGTGAAGGGAAACTCGGGCCAAGAGCAAAGAAGGGGGGTTTCACAGGCTATCCAAAGGGGGTTAAAGGTTTCAGGGTCTGGTTAATAGAGGAAGAAAAAGCAGAAATGTTGTATTCAGAGAGGACATGGTATTCAAGGATCTCAGGCCAGAGCAGGACTCAGATATAAATTATATCCCTATTTTGACTAACAAAATCTTGAGTTTTGATATCGCAGGAGAAACAGAGTTATCAGATGACACAGTTCAAAGTGGAGCTACTGAAACTCAGAGAGAGGAAGAACCAGCTGAAGATGAAGTCGAGAAATGGCTACATCACAACAACCAGTGCAAATCCAAGAGGATCTAAGTGATTATCAGCTTGCTTGAGACAGAGTCAGAAGACCGATCAATCCACCTACAAAGTTACAGGATTATGAGTGCAATGAAGACTTATCAGACTATGTTTGTTCTCTGAGGATGCATGAATTACTGAACCTGCTAGTTACAGTGAAGCAATGAGTGACTCTGATAGTGATAAGTGGACTGAGGCTACTGAAGAAGAAATGACATCACTTCGGAAAAACGGAACATGAGATTTGATAGAAAGGCCAAAGTTTCAGAAACCTATAGGATGCAAGTGGATTTTCAAGAGAAAGGCTGGTATAGCTGGTGTGGAAAATCCAAGGTTTAAAGCTAGACTAGTTGCAAAGGGGTATTCTCAGAAGGAGGGAGTAGATTACCAATAAATCTTTGCACCAGTGGTTAAACACATCTCTATAAGGTACATTCTCTCTGCAGTAGTTCACTATGATATGGAGCTGCAACAATTAGATGTTAAGACAACATTCTTGCAAGGTTACTTAGATGAATATATAGTCATGGAGCAGCCCGAGGGTTTCATAGACAAGGAATATCCTGATAGGGTATGTTTATTGAAGAGGTCTTTATATGGGTTGAAACAGTCTCCGAGACAGTGGAATAGACGGTTTGATGATTTCATGGTCAACAGTGGATATATCATAAGTGATTATGATTACTGTATCTACTTCAAGAGGCTAGAGGATGGGGCACATATATATTTACTGCTATATGTGGATGATATATTGATTGCTTTGGTTAACAAAGGAGAAATACAGAGTTTGAAGACTCCTCTTAGCACATAATTTGAGATGAAAGATCTAGGAGATGCTAAGAAGATACTTGGTATGGAAATCATAAGGGATAGAGTTGCTGGTACTTTGAAGATTTCTCAAGAAGGCTACTTAATGAAAGTCTTAGGAAAATTTAACATGGATCAGTCAAAGCCAGTGGCCACACCATTGGGAGCTCATTTCAAATTGAAGTCGGCTACAGAAAAAGAATTGAAGGAGCAAGCCGACTACATGAAGAATATTCCATATCAGAGTTCAGTGGGCAGTATTATGTATTCTATGGTAGGCACCAGGCCAGATCTAGCATATCCAGTTGGTTTGATTAGTCGGTTTATGAGTAATCCTATCAAATAACATTGGCAGGCTGTGAAATGGGTTTTGAGGTACATTAAAGGATCAGTTGAGACAGGTTTGTACTACAGGAAGAACGATGATTTTTTGATTAGGAGATATTGTGATTCAGATCATGCATCTGATTTGGATCATCGAAAGTCCATTACAGGAATGGCATTTACTGTGGGCGGTAACACTATAAGCTGGAGATCAACTCTTCAAAAGGTAGTTGCTCTATCGACCACAGAAGCTGAATACATAGCTCTGTCAGAAGCTACTAAAGAGGCAGTGTGGCTGAAAAGTTTGGCAGAAGAGTTGGGTTTTCAACAAGACTGTGTGGAGATTCACTGTGATTTTCAAAGTGCAATTGCACTTGCAAAGAATGATGTATTTCACGAGAGAACTAAGCATGTAGCAGTGAAATATCATTTTATCAGAGATCTCATAAATCTCGGGGTTATTCAAGTTCTAAAGATACTTACAGCATACAATCCAGCAGACATATTCACTAAGGTTTTGCCAGTTGGGAAGTTATTAGAAGCATTGAAGATGCTTCGGGTCTCAAGACATTGAGTTTTCGCATTCAATCGAATGCGGGTATCCAAGTTAGGATACAAGTGATTCACCAAGTAATTTAGGATCAAAGACTAAGGTGGAGATTTGAAGAATGATAGTCATTGATTTGAGTCAAGTATTGGCTAAGTATTGGAGAGACCATGGTGCGTTCAGAAGGTTTCAAGGAAGGAGCTGGTTAAGCTCAAGTGAACCAAGTAGTCGGCCTGATTACGGTTTAGGTTCAATCCACTGATCATAAGACAAGTGTCCTACTCCTATAGGAAGTCTGCAAAGCGTTTGAGTCTACACGTGAGAAAGTCTGTTAGATTGATAAATGACTTTCTAGATTCTTCTTCTTCTTCTTAACTCTCGAGAGATCAAAGAGAGATAGAGAGCGGTAGAAAGATTAGCAGAGGAGAGAGAGACTTGTAACACTTTTGATCGGAGCTCGGGTTTGAGCTGAGAATAGTGGATTTCGGAGTTATACTCCGGCGAGACGTAGGGTCCGGTTTAGCCTTTTTTGATACTCTCTACATTTCTGGTTTAGGTGACTCCAAACAATGTCGACATTG
Organism: Cardamine occulta; assembly: GCA_028015245.1. Classification (NCBI taxonomy): domain Eukaryota; kingdom Viridiplantae; phylum Streptophyta; class Magnoliopsida; order Brassicales; family Brassicaceae; genus Cardamine; species Cardamine occulta. The sequence goes on from CM051368.1 coordinate 4,304,811, forward strand.
CTAAAGTCGCACCAGCTTATCACCTCTACACTCCCCAGGAGGTTGAAGCGGTCATCGGTCGTCTATGAGGAAATAAACCGGCATTTTCTTTCGGTGATCTTACTTGCTCTTTCGGGTAATTCGTCAAGCTTATGTCTGCTTCTGGTTCTCTAAACCGATAAAAACTTTTTTCCCCCACAAAACTTGTCTCACTTTTGTCTTAATCAGACCATGGATTTGTTATATTGAGCTTTCAATCTACCTTTTTTATTGTCGTAATAATTTAAATGACCCTTAAACCAGGGATTACAATTGAATTAGCAAGAGAAATCGGTCACAGAGAACCGTTATATGGAACGCATGTGTGTCTTAACCATCCGTTTTGGTTAATCAAAGCATCAACGGTATACTTGTGGGCCTCTTGGTCTGTTATCTTCGGTTTATATCCAATCCACTTGACCCGGTTACCCACTCCAGAACCCGGTCCATAATTCATGTACTCTCCATAGGTAAGTGTGGTCGGAGGACTCGTCGTTGTGTTCCACTGAATCCAACCCTGAGGGTCTATCAACTTCTCGATTAGTGTTTTCATCACTACTACTGTAGAATAATTATTCCACGGCCGTCCCAAATATGTCTTCGCCGTTAAACCTTTTTGGAAGGGAGAAATCTTACTGTTGACTATCGAGAAACCCGATATCATGTTTGCTTGATCGCCGCCAGCCTGAGCCGTTATGGTATTGTATTGAGTCGGCAGAGGCTTCTGCGGTCGGATGGTGCAGTTCTGAAATACGGCAGCTGCACGGCCAAAAATGAAATCTATGGTGCCAACAATGTCGCAGTCCCGGTAAAACTGTTTGCCGGAATGCGCGTAAAGCGTGTCTTGGAATCCTTCAAAAGCGCATCTGTACATTACAGAGTGTCTCGCACTTGAACGAAACGCTACCGCCCGTCCCTTTTCTGGTCCGGCTGTGTTTTTAAACATCATATCCCTAACCACGAACCATCTTCCACTAACCGCTGCAAAACCAAAAAGTTAGCTGGACCCAATTAGAAACTAAACCGAACTGTAAAGCATAAATTATTAATTGACTTACTAAATGTGGCGGTTTGAAAGGTTTTGATCTTAGGTTTGTCGAATGTGTTGCGGCTACTGGAGACGACCGTCTTCATGATCCCGTCACCGTATACTACAACATTGTGTTTATTCTTCGTCACATTCACATTTTCAAAATATTTACCTTCCTTGACATGTATAACGAATCTTGATTTGCTATTTTCAGGGATCGAAGCCACAGCCTCGCTGATTGTTCGGTAATTTCCAGTCCCGTCTTTGGCCACCGTTACATTAGGAGTCAAGTGGCAACTCATAAGTGATTCCACCATATTGGATGAACCAAGTAAACTCTTATCAACCTTTTTGGCTAAGCCACCTAAGATTTTAGTGACAATGGCTAAGCTATTGCTCACTAGCTCTTTCCCTTTCTTCATATAATCTCTCAGATTCTCAATTAGCTCAATATTTCTCTGGTAACTCGAGAAATCAAACTCCGTAATCTCATCAAAACCTTCCAAACAAGTCTCGTCATCAATGATGACATAGGTCAACGTTCCCCTAATCTCATCGATTTCCACTTCAGTCATAACCTTCCCAAACTCATCAAGACGTTCGATGGTTTCCTTCAGACACTCCAACGCATCAACGATCATCTCATCACACACGTTCAAACTGGACTTAACAGATTCATCAGATGAAACCAGCTTACTCAGAAACCCGAGAATCTTCACATGTTCTTCCACAGATGTAACCAGAAAAGCCCTGAAGAGAACCCTAGGCTCAGTAGAATTTACTGACATGAGCGTCGAGTAACACTGATCCGGGTACAATGTCACGTTGCAGATTGATTCCAACCTCTTCGTTGACTCATCAGTCAAAATCCGTCTCGATGATGACTTCACTTCGCATTCTGTGTTCCGTAACAGAGATTTTACCACAACAAGCATGAACACCGCCGTTAAAATGACCGAGAAAATTTCCACCACTGTCCAACACCGCCGTATCCATGATCGTTGCGACTTCTCGCAACCACGACCAGACTCCATTTTAACAAAAGTGAACTAGTTCTTGTTTTCTTTTCTTCAAGTGTGTAAAACTGGAGATAATATTAGAGGCCACAACTGTGTTCGGTACGTATATTTAACAACTTACTACACGAGCTAACCCGTGAACCTCTTTAGTTAATGACATCAACTACAAAATTATTAAATCTTGTCTTAATATTCTTAAAAGAAAGTAGAAACAGACAAATTAAAAGCATATTGATAGCAAATGTGAGTTCACTCTTCCCTATTACATTACATAGAATAGAGAGAGTCTTAATTTCGTTTAATAGTTTTATGCACACACTATATTTTTAAATTTGGAAATCATCTTATATATATAGTTAGAGATTTCTCTTTCTATAGCGTTCACCTAAACAATTTATATATATATTAGAGTCTGTTTAGATTGTTCATTGAATTAACATGTATTTATATTTATTATGAGTAACTATTAATTATGACTCGATTTTGAATAAAACGACACGGCCTGGTGCTTTTCCGGTCCGGGTATGTTGACAAACTTCATATCCCTAACCACGATCTCTTTTTCTCTCTCGAGGAAACTACATTGTTAGCCTGTTAGGTAGAGATTGTGTTGTCCAGTAGTAAATAATAATACATCTTTTGTTTTAAACCCAAAATGCCACAGCTTTCATTTTTTTTTGATAAAGAATGCCACATCTTTCTTCCAATTGCTTTTTCTAAATTTGTGAAATCCACTAACCTATATTTCTAAATGTATCTCATGCTTCAACTTATTCCATTGGTTTTCTATAATAATTATTTTTGTTTAGGCAAAAAACTGAATAATGTAATTGGAAATCATTGTCAACCATCTGTCAAAACAATATTCAAAATTATACTTTTCGTTATGGCTCTTAATACGTCGTTAATTACTATGATTCTTTTGATACTTTTCATGCATCAATCCAGTTAAAAAAAAATTATTATCTAGTTAAAATTAATCATAGCTTCGAGTCTTTTCACAAAAAGATATTTCAGAACTTGAAAGTTGAAATCTATATCATTGTACATCGGAAAAAAATTCTCAATTATTGACAAGAATTTGGATCTCCAAGCAAACACAATCACTCTAATTATCTTGATGATATTGTCTTTCATAGACTTGGTCTCTCTTTGCAAAAGCCAAGACATTTTATATAATCATATTGACTCTTCGTGCATGTTGGCATTTGTTATGGGTACATATCCAATTTAAAAAAAAAAAACTATTAGAATTAAAGAGCCCAAAAAAAAATTGTGTGAAAGGGTTTTGAAAGTTTAACTTGCTTAGGGCCCAACAAATTTTCTTAGGCGGACATGAATCTACATAATCCAAAGCCCTAACTGATGGTTTCTCGCTTACTTCTCCATCCTTGAAAATTTTTCATCATAACTGCCACCTGGAGTTATGTAATAAATTTTCTTATTACAAAACCAAGGAAAATATATAAAAATCATAAGTAAGCAAGACTGATCGGAAGATGAAACTTAAAAATAAAAAATATTTCTCTGAAGTTGCAAATAATTTTTAAACGGAAGAATTTTTAGCAAAGACAAATTTATAAAAATTCTTAAAAATAAATAAATCAAAATAATAAGTCAGCGCATAAATAACATGAAACAAATAAAACTATTTTTTACAACATATATAACTCTTTTCTCTAACGAAATATGCTTACTTATTATTTTCTTTAAATAATTCCAAGATATATCACTTGCAGCAAAATTTTAATTTAATGTTTATCCTTATATATAATTTATTTTAAATTTTAAAAACCCGTCTATCGTGCGGGTTTTAACCTAGTATATATATATATAGCTTTGTTGTTTTGTAATTGATTTTGGTTAATGAAAAAAAATTAGGAAAAAATATTTAAAATTTAGTTGTAATGACAAGACAAGTAAATTCTATCAGATTAAAAGTTTTTTTTATAAAACAATTACCATTTTTTTGATAATATGCATGACTTAAAAAAATAGAAACACACTAAAATAAGTTGACTAAATTTAACGAGCATATATGGAAAGCAAAATATTGCGTGTTGACCAATTTCAACAAAAAGAAACTAATAATTTAAGGAAAAACTTTTATTTAAAAGTTATTTTTTATGTACTATAAATTGAATCACAAAGTGAAAATATTTTTTTTGTCAATTGATTCTTATTCTTTCTAGTTCCCCAAAGAAAAGAAATGAAATTCTTTGCTTTATTTGTTATTTTCCTTCTTCTATAGAACGGTTTCTCAACTGTACAAACTCTCATTCAAGACTTTTGCAAAAAAAGCAGTTGCTAAAGATCCAAATATAAAATATGATTTCTGCGTCAATTCTCTTCAACAAGATCGACAGAGCAAATCCGCGACAAATCTCACAGGTTTGCTCATAGCATCAACAAACACTGCTGCAGTGAAAACTACAAATGTGATAGGAATCATTAACCAGATTATCAAGGAAAATAAATATGGCAAGGATATTGAGTCAACCTTATACTCTTGCCTCTCGATATTTGACGATGCAACGGATGAGCTTAAATCAACTTAAGCGAGTGTTAAATCATATGATTACTCAGATGCTAATTGGCATTTGAGTGAAACTTTGCTGGCATCGGAAGATTGTGATTTGGAATTCAAACAAAGGGGACAACAGTGTCCCATTACAAATGAAGCCCATGTATTGTTTCAGAAGATTTTGATTCCTCTCACAATTACAAATATGTTATGATATAATTATTAAAGTGTTTTATTTAAACATGAATTAATGTTCAATATATAAACTTAATTAAAAGCAAAATCTATATTTATCTTAATGGAATAAAATTTTGCTACTTTCAAATCATTTATTTACATAAATAATTTTATTTTTTCTTGCAACATTTTCTTTGTTTATTGTTAGATATATAATTTTGAACATGTTTTTAAACAACTACAGCTGTATTAAATTAACTTCAAATAAATGTTTAAATTTTATTTATTTAAATCTATAATTAAGTAGGTTATGACCATATAGGAAACTAAAAAAATACGAATGACTTATTTTGTGTCCCTTTAAATTTTTTGAAGTTTCAGTTTTTTGTTTTTTTTTTATCTTTGTTAAATGATTTATATTTATATTGTTCTCTAATTTTTTGTTGTAAAGATGTGTCTCTTCTTTCAAACTTGTTAATGTAAAAAGTCGCATCTCTTTACTTGCATTCTTTTATATACTCGTTTGTGCTTGGTTAATGGCTGCTTAATGGATGATTGTATTCTTCCATATGCTAGGAGTCTTAGTTTTCGTTTACTTTCTAAATTATTTTCATCCTTGATTGCTTTCTGATGTTTCTAGGCGGTTTAGAGCGTGTATTCATGGCGCTACGCTTCCGCTCTTCTTCGTTTTCTTCGGGAAAATGCTAGATTCTCTTGGGAATCCTTCTACAGATCCTAGAGCCATATCCTCTCGTGTTTCACAGGTTTCTTCATAACCCGCTATCAATGACAATCTTTTATATATTCCCTCTATTAATTTCTGGTCATAAGTTCATGACAATTTGGTTCTTTGTCTTTTCACGAATGCTCTGTACTTGGTCTACTTAGGATTGGTGAACTTGGTATCCGCATGGACCGGTACGTTTTTATCTACATTTATCTGTTTCTATAATTTTACTAAGTTATTGCTGTTGGAATGGTTTATTGGCATGCAGGAATTGCTTGTTGGATGCAAACAGGGGAAAGACAAACAGCACGATTACGTATAAACTATCTCAAATCAATCTTAGCAAAAGACATTACTTTCTTTGATACAGAAGCTAGAGATTCAAATCTCATATTCCACATCTCAATCGACGCGATCTTGGTTCAAGATGCAATTTCCAATAAGGTAACTTTTCTAATACATGAATTCATTTTAAGGAAGAAGCAAGAAAAAAACTCTAACTGCTGAAATGTTTTGTTTTGTTTCAGACCAGCCATGTTTTGCGGTACATATCTCAGTTCATCGCAGGATTTGTCTTTGGTTTTTTGTCGGTATGGCAACTAACGCTGCTCACGTTAGGAGTGGTTCCATTGATAGCAATTTCAGGAGGAGGATATGCTATAATCATGTCCACAATCTCTGAGAAGAGTGAAGCTGCTTATGCTGATGCGGGAAAAGTCGCAGAAGAGGTTTGTTTTATAAACCTAATATTTGCGTTTAACGTGTGAAAAAAGGTTTCACAATAAAATTCACATTGTAATAAAAAAAACTATTAAACTTTTTCAAAATGTAAAAGCAAACGACAATTGAAAACAAACAAGCAAGACCTAAAATATCTTCTTTTGATTGAATTCTTAACACTTGGAGAATTGGATTGAATATTGATCTTAGAAAACATAATTCTCTATGGATTTTCAGGTTATGTCACAAGTGAGAACAGTGTATGCATTTGTAGGAGAAGAGAAAGCTGTAAATTCTTATTCAATATCTCTCAAGAAAGCTCTGAAACTCGGTAAAAGGAGTGGTCTTGCTAAAGAATTAGGAGTTGGATTAACATATAGCCTCTTGTTCTGTGCTTGGGCTTTACTTTTGTGGTATGCAAGTCTACTTGTATGCCACGGCAAAACCAACGGCGCAAAAGCCTTCACAACTATCCTCAATGTCACTTTCAGCGGATTGTAAGTCAAAAAAACCGGAGAGCTTTTGCTTGATATATCATCAAATTGCATAATACAAATCCTTTTTTTTCTTGCATTTGCAGTGCCTTAGGTCAAGCCGCGCCTAGCTTATCTGCGATTTCCAAAGGCAGAGTTGCTGCTGCAAATATATTCAAAAAGATAGGGAACAACAATCTTGAAAGTTCTGAGAGATTAGACGAGGGAACAACATTGCAAAACGTAGCTGGAAAGATTGAGTATCATCGAGTGTCTTTCGCATATCCTTCGAGACCAAACATGGTTTTTGAGAATCTTACTTTCACAGTCGATTAAGGCAAGACTTTTGCATTTGTCGGTCCAAGTGGTTCAGGGAAAAGTACAATCATATCAATGGTTCAACGTTTCTATGAACCCAAGTACAATCATATCAGAGATGATTTGTGTTGTATTGGATCGGAAGAAGATGCATCTTCGTATTTCACGTTCACTGCTGCCAGAAGCGAGAGTGTTAATGGTTTTTTAGTAAGTTCTCTTTCTCACTTATCTAATTTAGAGAGCGACAAATAATTGCCTTTGTCTTTCTCATTCATTGTTCCATCTTTTTCCCCAGATTCAGATATTTTCTCGTTTTGCTAATTCCACGGGAAGCTCCTTTTAGATTCCAAAATACTGAGAGATTATTCTTTGATATGACTAATCCGATGTGATTGAGAGAGAGAAACTAGAAATGAACAAGTTGTGTAATGTAAGTAAAGTTTTGATATGTCTTTATTCGTTCAAATGCATTCAACATATGCTTTGTTAGTTATAAATTCCACTTCTTGTAATGATACTTCTGTTACAGATTGATGAAAATGTTCAGAGAGAAATTAACAACCATAGAGCACTGAGACATCGTTATATTGTCAGGTCTAAAGCAGTAAATATATATTAACTTTTGATGTTTCTTCTGTGTTTTGTATGTATAAGAAGTATGGTTTAGAGTTTCGTGTGTCTGTGTTTATGATGATTTAGGTGATTTTGACACTTACAAATTTGGCTTTTTTTTTTAAATATGCTGCTGGTGGAGAATTTTATGAGTGGGTTTGTAATGCAGGGCGATTTGGAAGATGATGATCTACTTCTGTTACTGTGTTGCAGTATCGATGTGCTACTACAAATCTTTGAGTTGGTTTTCTTACTGTAAAGGCTGGGTTTTTCTTTCATCAGCTTTTATCTGGAGTTAGCTATTGACCTATTGTCATGCCATGATATGCAGAGCACTGTTCTAACCAACTTGACATTTTCAGTTTTTATGGTATATGCCTAGGAATAATTTAAAATCAAAATACGATTAAAACACTTGATATATCAAATAGACATAAATAGTTAACACTTGGAAGTGAAGCCCAGCCGCTCCGATCAAAGATGGATCTCGACCGTGGGCTCTCCTCCGTGCTAAAGGAAAAGTCTAGCCACATCGTGGAATACGCCAAGGGCGTCCACTATCACCCTATATCTTCATAATGTGCAACGAGGTACTCTCATGACTCTGCAAAAAAGCACAGACAGATGAAAGACTGCAGCGGATTAGAGTTACAAAAGGAAGTCCGAAAATAAACCACTTACTATTCGCTGATGATACAATGTTCTTCTGCAAGACAAACCAACAAAGCGTCACAAACCTTAAAAGCGTCTTGCACAGCTATAAACAAGCCCCAGACCAATCCATTAATGCATAGAAATCATCAATCACTTTCTCCAAAAAAGCCCCGACTGAGCTGAGATCAAGAGTGAAAACAGAACTACAAATATAGAATGAGGGAGGTGTGGGAAAATACATGGGTTTGCCTGAACACTTAGGTAGGAAGAAGAAGGATATGTTCTCCTCCTTAGTCGACAGAATCAAGCAAAAAGCTATCAGCTGGTCATCCAAATTCCTATCAACTGCTGGAAAATGGATTATGATGAAGAGTGTATTGGCATCTATGCTGGCTTATGCTACGTCCTGCTTCAAGATCCCTGGATCTTTAAGCAAGAGAATCCAATTTGCCTTGACTCGATTCTGGTGGGATGCCAAACCTGACAAAAGAAAAATGGCTTGGTTGGCCTAGGATAAACTAACAACAACAAAACAAGATGGAGGACTGGGTTTTAGAGATATTTAGAGCTTTAATGATGCCACGCTATGCAATGTAAGTTGGAGAATACTCACCAAGCCAGATTGTCTCCTGGAAAGAGTACTGCTTGGAAAGTATTGTAAACAATCAAATTTCATGTCTTGTACTACACCATCTTCAGCATCCTAGCAAGACATAGAGGGTGGGCCATTGGTAATGGACGATCAGTGAATATATGGCAGGACAAGTGGCTCTCTACAACCCAACAGGAAGCTCCCATAGGACCAGCCAATGCAGCAGACAAACTCCTGAAGGTGGCTGATCTTTTACCTTTGACACTGCACATTGGAATGTAGAAAATATACTATCATTTCTTCCCCGAGTACAAGAGGATTATATTGAGTATAAAACCAAGCAAAAAAGGAGCAGAAGATAAATTGATATGGCTAAGGCATGCATCTGGAGTATTTTCAACAAAACCGAGGTATTATGCAGCTTTAGAGAGCAAGTCAAATGTGAGCAACCCAAGAGCATAACCAAACTTACATTGGAACAACGATGTCTGGAACCTACATACATCACCAAAGCTCAAAATGTTCATTTGGAAGGCAGCAGAGGGAGCCCTACCTGTAAACGATCACTTAGCCTCTGGAGAGATAGTTCAAAATCCCATATGCCTACGATGTTGAGAAATAGAAACCATCATTCACCTGTTGTTCACTTGTGAATTTGCGAAACATGTGTGGAGAGAAGCTCCTTTGGCTTTAATAGTTAATCTTCCAGAAAGTAGCACCTTTGCAGAAATCTGGAAGAAACCGAGAGCGACTCAATGCTTGCCACCAACCGGAATTGCAAGTGGTCCCATAAGTCCTTGGATTCTTTGGGCTATTACAGATGCAAAGGAATGGCTTGAAGCACAACCAACAAAGAGCCAAATCGTGAAACAAAGGAAAGCAATCGGGGATAGGGTTCCGGCGACAGAATCACTAACATGCAGATCAGACGCGGCTTGGCGATCAGACATCAACTCGGCTGGATTGGATGGATATTTCTGCGAAATCAACCATCCTTGATATCAGGCCATTCAGATGTAAACACATTTGTAAATTCTCCTCTTTTGGCGGAAGCACTGGAATCGGCGATAGAGCAAGGGTTCATTAGACTCACGCTCGAATCAGATTCTGCACAATTGATCCACGTCATAACGACAGGATCTACACAATCGGAACTTCATGTCGGGATATGTATAATCACGTTTAACTAAAATATCTTATATTTATACAATAAATTTATATGATTATTAATTTATGTTATTAATGAGATCATATTTTTACATAGAAATTTTAAAAAATTATTATCTTATTATCTAATTGAAATATGTCAATTATTACACCGGCCCAACTCAGAACCAAGATAATTTATTAATTTAGAGAAAATATTAATTTATCAAGTATTAATTTATACTGTATTTGGTTTCGTAACATTCTTTGAATAGCTAATGAAATAGCATATCATTATGCTAAACAGGCCCTAAGCCTTTATGTTGTAAGCCCATAAGTTTATAATATACAAGGCCTTGATTGATTAAAAAAAAATATATCAATAGTGATAGATTTTTACAAGAAGAAGTATATTGTTAGAAAAGATAGACTGATTTCAATAGTCTTGTCATAACAAACTGAAAAGTAAGGGGTTACTTGTAATATGTATGAGTGGTTATTGTTCTGGAGCACAATTTGTGTTGCTTAATTATTAAAACCTAATTTTGATTTGAGAAAGAGATTAAAAATAAAGTAGATCCATGATTTGAAATAAAACGTGACTTCAGTGATAAAGTCGTTTATATAAATATTGAGATCATTTAAACTCTTTAATAATAGAAGTCATCATAATGAAATGAAAAAAAAAATCTAGATGAAGGAAATAAACCAATTTTGGTATTTTAAAGTTTACATAGGAAATTCAATAACGAATTTTAGAAAATACGAATTGTAAACAAGTTTTTCAAAAAGAACATGGATTGTTTTTCGACATCATCCTGGAAATCTCTACATTGTTCATGGGGATATGGGGAAGAGGAACAATTGAAGAGAGAAAACCAAAATTCTTGGAACTAAATTTGGTTTGTCTTCAAATATATTAAATTTAGTGAAAATAAAACTAGAAAAGTATAATAAAAATGAGAAGATACGTGGCAAATTAAAAGAGTAAGTTGCAAAGTAACAACCTTTTTTTTTTTTTAAGTTGAAATTAGGATATGGATGGTTATTGAAATCTAGCTTTGCATCATCGTTCTCGCAATCATATCCATGTACGTGTTCAACGTTGTTTCCCACTCATTATAAGGAAGAAAATTCGAACTACTCATGTCTTGACCGTTGACAACACGTTAAAGATAAACTATGTTTGAAAGTCTTTTAGAGTCCTAACTTATTAGCAATATATGAATACCCTTTATCACAAAAAAAAAAAAAAACTTATTACCAATATATCACTTGCAGACAACTTTTTTTTTTTCTTGTTTCCGAATCTTTTTTTTTTTTAATTCCTAAGGATAAACCTTAAAAGCTGCCTGTAAAAATTTAAAAATTTCGGATCAGAACATATAATTTAATGGTTTGTGTTAATGGTGTTGTTGTGTCGCATTTGCATAATGTACGTATGGATATAAATTTTGGGATGAAGTCTTCAAAACTAAATTCTAAATTTCTAAGTTTAATTTCATAAAACTAAATTTCTATGTTTTGTTGTGCTAGATAAGATCAACTTCTTTTGTGCTTTTAAAAAGCAAGATGTATTTTTAAACTATTGGTAAAGCGGGAGTAATATCACATCATTAATTATAACATTTTAATATTGTTCTTAATCTACTATTAAATTACACATAATTTCATTAATTAATTAACTTTGGAAAATCGAAAAAGAAATTTTAGCTTTAAAATGTTCAAAAACCGAAATATTTTAATTTACTATACACAAAATTTTACATTTAAAACTAATTATTTTTAATTATTTCTTGTTAATTGATTTTTTTCTATAGTATTAGGTATCTTTTTATTTAAAAACATGCAAAATTTAAAACTAATTATTTTATGCATAATTTTCAGTTATATTACTTATGTAAGTTATGAGAAATCAAACTGCGTTTATAGCATTGTAAAAAATAGAAACTACGTTTATGTCAACGATAAGTCGTTTCCAAAGTACAAAATCTGATCTGTCAAGACCACATGATTGCGTATAAGTTTTAGTGATTATTATAAATAATATAATATCGCCGCCAAGATGGAAAATTGTCATTGCTTAACGCGCTCTTCTCCACAACCATTCTAAGAATTGGATAATATAATATATAAATATATCCACAGAGAATGAAGTATTACATATTTTCAATTCTGCATAGATTGAGACCAGAGAAAACTCATGGAGATGCCCGAAGCTTCCAAACAAAATGGTAATTTCACATATAATCTTCTGTTATATTGTTTCTGTTCTTGAAAATAAAAACTGAGAATTCTAAATTTTCTTTTTAACCAACTGTAGAATCAGAACACGTTCAGAATCCAGAACCAGACCAAATCTTGAGCCCAAGAAGATCGTTGCAGCTACATCAAAGAAAATGGTGGATCTCTGTTTTGTTTTGTCTTTTCTTAGTTGTGGCCGGAGATTCACTCGTCATGCTTCTGTTAAACTTCTTCTATGTCCAAGACAATCGTGAAGACAGTGACCAAGATCTACAATACAAAGGAACATGGTTACAAGCTCTGATTCAAAACGCTGCGTTTCCAATCCTCATCCCTCTCTTTTTCATTTTTCCTTCACCAAAACAAAACCAAGAAACCAACAATACTCGTTTCCTCTGCTTTCGTCTTCTCTTTCTTTACTTATCTCTTGGTGTTCTTGTTGCTGCTCATAGCAAATTATTTGCACTTGGGAAATTATATGCAAACTATGGCGTCTTCACTTTGATCTCAGCGACCCAGTTGATATTTACCGCGGTTTTCGCAGCCATCATTAACCGTTTCAAGTTTAGTAGATGGATCATCATATCGATGATACTCACTCTTGTGATATATTTTTTTGGTAGTCCTGCATTTGGAGGAGAGCCTGATGAAGACGAAGAATTTTATAGTACCCAAGCTTGGTTAACTTTTGCTGCTTCAGTTGCTTTCGCGTTATCTCTCTGTTTAGTCCAACTAGGTTTCGAGAAACTATTGGTGAAAACAAAGAGATATGGTAACAAGAAAGTGTTTAGAATGGTCTTAGAGATGCAAATATGTGTCTCTTTAGTTGCCTCGCTTGTTTGTCTCGTTGGTTTGTTTGCCAGTGGTGAATATAAGGAACTGAAAGGTGATAGCGAGAGGTTTAAGAAAGGAGAAACTTATTACGTTTTGAGTTTGGTTGGGTTGGCTTTATCTTGGCAAGTTTGGTCGGTCGGACTGATAGGTTTGGTGCTTTATGTTTCGGGTGTGTTTGGCGATGTTGTTCATATGTGTGCTTCACCACTTGTGGCTTTGATTGTTGTGTTGGCATTTGATTTTATGGATGATGACTTTAGTTGGCCTAGAATTGGTACTTTGATAGGAACAGTTTTGGCTTTAGGATCTTACTTCTACACACTGCACAAGAGAAACAAGAAGAAGATGGTGGAACTTAACCAAAGTGAGAACAATGTTGAAGTTTAGTCTCTCATGTCAGATGTATGTTTGTGTTTCCAAATCAGTTTAGTCTTCTGTAAATTATTTGTTTAATTGTTTTTTTTTTTTGTATTTCAATTTTACAGTACTTTGTTAGCTATAATGAGGATTCCTCCCTATATATTAATCTTGTAGACATTGATATAGTTGATCGTTAGCCATCCCACTTCATGATATGAAAACCTATAAGGTTAATGTTTGAATTTGTCCCTTATCAAAAAAAAAAAAGTTTAAATTTGTATTTTAGCGATTTTGAAAAAGCTTTTGGTTTTTGTTTTTCAAAAGCTCACTGAATAACCAATAAGTATTTAAAATATTGGCTCTTTTAGTATTAAGAAAATCTTTTTAATTTGTTATTTGTGGACGGTTCTTTACTCAATAATCAAATATTTAAAGGTTTTTACACTAAGAATATGGTTCAATTTTTTCCAAAAAGCATTTTTTTGACAAATTAATGGATGCAAGGCGATCAAAGATTCCAAAGTGCTATAGGAAGAACCGTCCTACCTGGTGTCGCATGTTAAGGGTAGAGTTGTCTATTGTGGGTATGGTGCAGATAGAATCATCAGTCAAGGATCCTAGTGTTGCGGTGAGATCTGCACATCGTGGATTTGTTTGTGAAACCGTTCATCATAATAGTGCAGCTAGAATCGTCAGTCGAGGATCCAAATATTGCAGTGAGATTCTCTCGCCATTCTTCCACCATCCAAAATTGGCCGTAACACAAATAAATACAACCTATTATGTTATTATTCTCATACATTTACCAATGATGTATCATGGCTTTATTGGTTTTGAATCTTTATTTTCTTTCTTATTTCATATCTTTTATTGAGTCAAGCATGGTTTTAGTGTCTTTTAGTCTACTATTGAGTCATTTCAGGTTTTGGATAGCTTATGGAGGAACATAAGTCATTTGGCGTGAAAAAGAGCAGTTAGAGATGAAGAATTGTGCTGAAGCATCAGAAATTTGCCATCCTTTGAAAGGCTTTCCATGCACAGATTTTGATGATATTTAGATACAAGATAGCCACGGGTGTTAGCTTTCATTAGGAACTGGTTTGAGGTGATTTCCATTGACGATTTGAAAATTATGCTTGTTTTACTGAAAACGGGTCAATCTGGTGAGAAGTTGAAGTAGTTGCAGATTTCTGACCGGGGAGTGACTGATTGATCGGTCCATCAAAGGGACTCATCGATCACTTCTCCATATGCAGATTTATGTCACAATTTCAATCTGCTTCACTCCATACTCGATCTAACTCATCTCCTAATGTTTTAAAACCCTAGAATCAACTTTTGAAACATATCTTTGATACATTTAAGTATAAACATTGTTATTTGGCTTGTATGCAACTTTCGGCAAAGAAGAAGATTTATAATCTGTATTTGTACTCCCTCTGTATTAAAAAGATTGATTTTCTAAGTAATTCATATATATTAAGAAAACAATAAATACTTAGTAATAAATACATTACTTTTTCACCTTAAACACTTTCTCATATATATTCACCAATAGAAATTCAACAACTCAAACATTCTCAATTAATATTTTTGAAGTTTACAATTTACTAACATTAACTATTAAAAATAAATTAAAAAACTCTAGAAAATCAATCTTTAAAAAACAAGAAAAAAGCTAGAAAATCATTCTTTTTGAAATAGAGGGAGTACACTATAATGATCATATTTTCTTATGAAGTCAAAAAAAGAAAAAAAAAAGTTTTCTTCTATCATCTTTTGTGTTATTTCTTTTATAATGAATGAGTAGTCACTTAAAGGGGTGTATTGAACTGAGTTATTGAAGAGATTTGTGTTAAAATGACAAATCATGTGTTATTGAAACATAGATTTTAAAATATTTTTTAAAATCTCGTGTTATTGGATTAATGATTTAAAAATATACAATCAAATCCACTGTTATTGAAAACATTTTAAGAATTGGATTTGAAAGTTTTAGCTGAGATTTCAAGGGATTTCTTAGTTAAAAATACAAATATCAAAATCTCATGGTTTTATGTGAGATTTAAGAAAATTTAATAACAAAATTTATAATTCACCAAAAGTCAACCAAATCATCTCAAATCTCATTAAAACTCAAATCTCTCCAAATTATTCATCAAATACACCCCCTCCCCCCTCCCCCCCAAGTTGGGTTTTAAGGATTTTTTAAAAAAGATTGATGGGTTTTTGAATTGAATGTTTAGTTAGGGTTTTAGGGATAATCTATGTTGGTTTCTTGATCTTGAATGTGTTTAATGTTTGAATTATCTTGATCACCTAATTCTAGAATTAGCTTATTTTACCCACACAAAAAAATGTTTGATGAAATGGCTGAATCAATTTGAGATGAGCAACACTCTTCTAGCTAACGAGAGTTGATGTTAGAAAGTGTTGTGAACTAATTGGACTTGAGTTTATGCTAATTTGATTTCATGATTACAAACGAGAGTTGAGTATAATTGTTAATTTCATGTTTAAAGGATCATTCCTTCAGAGAAGATTAGTCTATTTTGTGATTGATTCATTGATTTCATTTGTTCCTCATTTCCTGAGAAATTTCCTAAGATCCAACGCTTTTATCTTATTGTTTAATTAATTTTTTATTTTGTTGCTAGTTATTTGCATTCTTTGATAGCCAAACCCAAAACTAATCTAATCATTCTAGTTAGAAACTTTTTGTCAAAAGTCTTTAGTGTTGTATTCTTGATCTTTGTGGATTCGATCCCGCATATACTACCTCACACTTTACTGTGCACTTGCGGTTTAAGTTTATCTAGTTAAAACTCAAGCTATCAATCATCTAAGTAACATGGTAAATCATAAAGTATACATCATAACTCATACAACTTTATGGTTAAAAACAAACACTATTTTCAAGATAATATTTATCCCAATATAATGGTGAATTTATTACTAAATTTTATGAATCTAAATTTATATTTAACTATTAGAGTTTTTAAAGAGTATCTTAGGAGAAAATTTTATTTATGAATCCAAGATTTTACAAGTTTATTATTTTTAAGAATTATTTTTAGTTGTTTACAATTTTTAGAATTTGTTTTTTTTTGGATTTTAAGAAATATTTTTTAACGTAATATTTTTTATTTTAATTATAAAAAAATAAATTTAACTGAATTTATTTTTTATTAACTCATGGATTTTAATTGAATACTCCCTCTGTTTCATTTTATTTGTAGTTTTAGGGTTTTTTTTTGTTATAAAATAAGTGTTGTTTTGGGTTTCCAATACAGATTTTAAATAAAATTTATTTTATTACCCATATTATTTTAATGTGATAACCAATGAAAAACTTGTTTAGTGTATTAATGAAGGGTAAAAAAGAAAATTTGAATGTTTTCTTAATTTGTGTGCTAAAACCTAAAACAACAAATAAAATGAAACAGAGGGAATACAATTTAAAATTTTTATATTAAAAATCAAGTAATTTTTTGGGTATTGTAAAAATTTCATATCTTGTAATGAAAATTCATAAATAATTGGAGTATTTTTATAGAAATTTCCCTTAAAAAATAGCACCATTCATGGATACTGCGCTTTTTCGTAAAAAGAGTTACTTATGTTATGTGATAGAAACCCATCACATTTATACTAGTCTAGATACAATGTCGGCAATATCTTCAACATAGTGGAGTTATAATATCTACAACATTTGTGGAGTACTTTTGACACCAAACCCTCAGAAGAACAAACAACCATTTATAATCCGTGCTTATGAACTTTGCTTAGTTAACATTAATGACTCGAAGGACTCTTCACCACCACTGGTGAATGCAGATGATCAAAATTGGTGTTTCTTTACCTATAAAAAACTAAACCTAGTATTTGTTATATATTTACGTTACAGCGTAGTAGAAAGTAAAGATGCGTAATGACTATGTCGACATGGACCACAACTGATGAGTCGTTTTCTTAAGTGACCAATCTGATCTGTCAAAGGATCACATCATTTCGTATAAGTTTTACTGATATTTTAAAATAATTATAAAGAATATATCGCCGCCAAGATGGAACTAGTCATTGTTTAATGCGCACCTATCCACAAGACCTCAACCATTCTCAAGAATTTGAAAATATTATATAACAATATCCACTGAGAATGAAATTTACATATTTTAAAATATTCAAAGAGTTGTCAAAGAAAAAAATAAAAATAAATCTTAAGGGATTGAGACCAGAGCAAACTCATGGAGATGCCCGAAGCTTCCAAACACAATGGTAATTTGAATTTCAGTGTCTTAACATCTCTTTTAACAAATTGTTTCTATTTTCGAAAATAAAAAAACTGAGAATTCCATAATATATTTTCTTTAACCAACAGAAGAATCAGAACACGTTCAGAATCAAGAACCAGACCAAATCTTGAGCCCAAGAAGATTGTTGCAGCTAAATCAAACGAAATGGTGGATCTCTGTTTCGTTATGTATTTTCTTAGTCCTTCTTGGAGATTCTCTCGTCATGCTTCTCTTGAGCTTCTTCTATGTTCAAGACAAACGTGAAGATTATGACCAAGATTTACAGTATAAAGGAACATGGATGCAAGCTCTTATCCAAAACGCTGCGTTTCCAATCCTCATTCCTCTATTTTTCATTTTTCCTTCACCAAAACCAAGCCAAGAAACCAACAGTGCTCGTGTCCTCTCCTTTCGTCTCCTCTTACTTTACTTCTCTCTTGGTGTTCTTGTTGCTGCTCACAGCAAATTGTTTGCTCTCGGGAAGTTATACTCAAGCTATGCCTTCTTCACGCTGATTTCCGTGACACAATTGATCTTTACCGCGATTTTCACAGCTATCATTAACCGTTTCAAGTTTACCAGATGGATCATCATATCGATAATTCTCACTATTGTAGTAGTTGTTTTTGGTAATCCTCATTTTGCAGGAGAGCCTGATGAAAATGAATACTCCTACCACATCCAAGCTTGGTTAACTTTCGCCGCTTCAATTGCTTTCGCATTATCTCTCTGTTTAGTCCAACTCGGTTTCGAGAAACTGTTGGTGAAGACAAAGAGATATGGTAACAAGAAAGTGTTTAGAATGGTCTTAGAGATGCAAATATGTGTCTCTTTTGTCGCCTCGCTTGTTTGTCTCATTGGTTTGTTTGCGAGTGGCGAGTATAAGGAACTGAAAGGCGATAGTAGGAGGTTTAAGAAAGGGGAAACATATTACGTTCTGAGTTTGATCGGGTTGGCTTTGTCGTGGCAGGTTTGGTCGGTGGGGCTAATAGGTTTGGTGCTTTATGTTTCGGGTGTGTTTGGCGATGTTGTTCATATGTGTGCTACACCACTTATGGCTTTGGTTGTTGTCTTGGCATTTGATTTTATGGATGATGACTTTGGTTGGGCTAGAATTGGTGCTTTGTTTGGTACAGTTTTGGCTTTGGGATCTTACTTCTACACTCTACACAAGAGAAACAAGAAGAAGATGGTGGAACTTAACCAAAGTGAAAACAATGTTGAAGTTTAGTCTCTCATGTCAAATGTATGTTTGTGTTTCGGAATCTGCTCTTCTTTTGAATCTTGTAAGTTAATTTCTAAAAGCTGTGTAATTGATTTGTCAATTATTTTTGTTTGATTTTGTATTCTTACATACTTTGTTAATGAGGATTTGTTATATTACTTCAATAGACATTGATACAGTTGATTCTTCGCTTTTTGGGGGCATCAAAACACCAATTAAGCCATCCCGCTTGTTGATATGAAACCTATACGAAGTATTCGAGCTGCACTAAGCTCTTATGCCTTTAACCTCATAACTTTCCTATCATAGCTTATGTCCCAGGCAACTAAAAGTCTATAAATTCTTTGGTAGCTTTTGGTAAACATATTTTTACACTTCGTTCTTGGACCAACATATGTGTTTACATCGACAAATCCTAACCTATTAATCTAACACGATTTCCTGGAAATTTCCTGGATAGTTTGATTAAACTTTGTCTCAGGACCACTTCAAATTATAATACTCTCTTAGTCTCTTAACCGTAACAGTCTTTGTGAAAAGAAAATAAAAAATGTTTACTCTCTTTTTCACAGAGAAGCAGAGATGAGGATTGTGAGTGAAAAAACAAACTCGAGAGTCGCATGGTACAGTATAATGTCAATTAGCATCTGCATTGTGGTCTCAGGTCTACAGATTTTGTACTTGAAGCAATACTTTGAAAAGAAGAAGCTTATTTAGATTATTAATAGTTTTTTGTTGAAGAATCACTCTGATTTTGTTTCTTTTAAGCCTCTCTTTTGAACTGTTAGTGTAAAATTTTGGTCACTCATTTAACTTGTAATTTATCTACTATCATATATAATTTATAACTAGACTCTAATTATAGGTATCCGAACTAAATTTCTCTTGGTAAAAACTCTATAAATTTCTCTTAGTCTATGGAACCTTCCTTGCTCTGAAGGCATTGAACTCATTGCTTTGAAACTGCATATGTGTGAACAAAGACTTTCATTTACTTCGTTTGTTATTTTTTATTGCCGTTTCCTTGTCAGAATTAGAGTGCCACTGGGCCCACAAGACTTGAAAAGTCACCGACTAAACTAAAGGACCAATTAATATCAAGAATGGTGGAACCTACATGTCAGCTCTCAATAAACTTTATTTCCAATAAGCTTAATTTCCAATAAACTTTGTTTCTTCTCAGTCAATGGAGTCTAGGTTCTAAGTCACTGAACATACAACCTCCTCTTTGTTAATCCTTACTCCCACATAGCTCTATTATTACATCTGTGATCTCAAATCTTCTCTCCATTGTAGTAATGGCTTCATCTTCTTCTTCTTCTTCTCTTTTACCTCTTTCATCTTCCTTGCCTCGAAACTGGGAACACGATGTCTTTCCAAGCTTCCACGGGCCAGATGTCCGCAAAAATGTTCTCAGTCACGTTCTGAAGGAGTTCAGAAGCAAAGGAATCAACAGGTTCATAGATAATGAGATCAAGAGAGGAGACTTCATCGGTCCTGAACTGATACGGGCAATCAGAGGATCTAAGATTTTGATCGTCTTGCTCTCCAAGAATTACGCTTCTTCGTCGTGGTGTCTTGACGAATTGGTGGAGATCATGAAGAAAGAGTTGGATCAAAAGGTGGTAACCATTTTCTATGAAGTAGATCCAACTGATGTAAAGAAGCGAACTGGAGATTTTGGGAAAGTCTTCAAAAAAACTTGTAAAGGTAAAACAAAGGAGAAGATTGAGACATGGAGAAAAGCTTTGGAGGGTGTGTCCACAATCGCCGGTTACCATTCTAGCGCATGGTTCGTCCTCTTTATTTCAACTTGCTTTTGATATTTCTAACACATCAAACTATAAATGCATCCAAGAAAGTTATAAATTTTGAACGTGGATGTGAGTTCTTAGTGACTATTTATTAACATCATGTATAAATTGATCTCCTTCTTTGTTAGGGTTGATGAAGCAGCGATGATCGAAAACATCGCTAATGATATTTCGAAAATGCTTAATCATTTGACACCATCACGTGATTTTGACCACTTAATTGGGATGGAAGCTCATATGGAAAGGATGAAACCGTTGTTACGCTTTGATTTGGATGAAGTGAGGATGATTGGGATCTGGGGTCCACCTGGGATTGGGAAGACCACCATTGCCAAGTTTCTGTTTAACCTAGTCTCCAACAGTTTCCACAATAGCGCAATCATGGTGAATATCAAACGAAGCTATCAAAGGAAGCTTTTCAAGGGTCTTGATGAGCACAGTACACAATTGCAACTACAGAGTCGAATGTTGTCTCAGATGATCAACCAGAAAGATATCGTGATTCATCATTTAGGAGTTGCTCAAGAGCGGTTGAGAGAAAATAAAGTGTTTCTCGTTCTTGATGATGTGGATCAAAAAGCACAACTAGATGCCTTGGCCAAACATGTTCAATGGTTTGGTCTTGGAAGTCGGATTATCATCACAACAGAAGATCTAAGACTTTTGAAGGCACATGGGATCAGCCATATATACAAGGTGAATTTTCCATCAAATGACGAGGCTCTTCAAATGTTCTGTATGCATGCTTTTGGCCAAAAGACCCCAAAAGATGGTTTTGCTGAACTTGCTTATGAAATTACGTACCTTGTCGGTCAACTTCCTTTAGGACTAAAGGTTATGGGCTCCCACTTTTGTGGATTTCCCAAGGAGGAGTGGTCAATGGAGGTAGAAAAGTTAAGGGCTAACCTAGACAGAGGCATTGAGAGCATTTTGAAGTTCAGTTACGATGCATTATGTGATGAAGATAAAGATTTATTCCTTCATATAGCTTGCCTTTTTAATTACAATACTATGGAGAGAGTGGAAGCATATCTTGCGGAAAGTTTCAAGAATGTGAAGCAAAGGCTTCATGTTTTAGCTGATAAATCTCTCTTATCTATTGAGCACTATGGATTAAGCATGCATAATTTGCTGGCCCAACTAGGTAGAGAAATTGTTCGTAAACATGAGCCTGGGCAACGCCAGTTTTTGGTTGATGATAAAGATACTTGTGAAGTACTCACTGATTATACAGCAGTAAGTTTTGGCATTAGTCTTTCGTTGCACTGCTCATTACAACTTGAGTTTATTTTATCATCTCTACTTAATTCTGGGTCTTTTTCTTTTCAGATTACTAGAAGGGTTGTAGGCATACAATACTTTGGCAAGTTAAATATTACTGAGAATGCCTTTGAAAGAATGTCTAATCTCCAGTTCTTAAGAGTTACATCTTCTCCTTTTCATGAAAATATTATATCCTCGAGGGGCCCTCTGCACTATATATCTCCAAAACTTCGATTACTACATTGGTCGCATGCGCCAATAACAAGTTTGCCTATTATTATTAACCTAGAATTCCTTGTGGAGTTAAGAATGGATCACAGCAATCTTGAGAAGCTGTGGGATGGAGTTAAAGTAAGTCATTTAAATATATTTCTTGTAAAAATTAAAGTTTTAAATTTTATTTTGAATACATAATACCCTTTCATTCCGTATGTAACATGGAAGTGCATTTTTAAGAGTTCAATTGCTAAGTGTATCAACCTAATGGCGTATTCTGTCTTTATTTGTCTGTACAGTTGCTTCAAAATCTCAAGTGGATGAATTTGGCTGATTCTAGAAATCTCAAGGAGCTTCCTAATCTCTCAAAGGCCACTAGTCTTAAGGAATTAAATCTCTGTGGATGCTCAAGTTTGGTGGAAATCCCTTCCTCGATTGGGAATGCAACTAATCTCCTAAAATTAAATCTCCATGGATGCTCAAGTTTGGTGGAGCTCCCTTCCTCGATTGGGAATGCAACTAATCTCCTAAAATTAAATCTCCATGGATGCTCAAGTTTGGTGGAACTCCCTTCCTCGATTGGGAATGCAACTAATCTCGAAAAATTAGATCTCCATGGATGTACAAGTCTGGTGGAACTCCCTTCCTCGATTGGGAATGCAACTAATCTCAAAAAATTAGATCTCAGTGATTGCTCAAGTTTGGTGAAAATCCCTTTCTCTATTGGGAACCTTCATAAATTGGAGTATTTAAATTTGCGAGGGTGTTCAAAACTAAAGGCTCTTCCGATCAACATCAACATGGAGTCTCTCGATTATCTTGATCTCACTGATTGCTGGTCGTTAAAAAGTTTTCCTGAGATTTCCACAAACATCAGAAATCTCAAACTCATGGGAACCTCAATCAAAGAAGTGCCTTTGTCAATCTGTTCGTGGTCACGTCTTAATGATCTGCAAGTGTCATACAGTGAAAACCTCAAGGAATTGCTATATATTCATAACTGGATCACAGAACTTCACTTGACCGATACAGAAATTCAAGAGCTTGGTCCATGGGTCAGGGGATGCTCTCGTCTACAAGAACTTGTACTAACGGGAATGCAGAATTTGGTATCACTCTCGCAGCTTCCAGATTCCCTATTGTCACTAGATGCAGAAAATTGTGAGTCCCTAGAGAGACTAGATTGCTCCTTTTGCAATCCACATATTCGTCTCAACTTCGTAAACTGCTTCAAACTAAATCAAGAAGCAAGAGATCTCATCATCCAGACATCAACTAATTCATTTGCTGTCTTACCCGGTGGAGAAGTGCCTGCGTGCTTCACTTACAGAGCTTCTGGGAGTTCTGTAACAGTGAAGTTGAATCAAAAGCCTCTTCGTACATCAACAAAGTTTAAGGCTTGCATCTTGTTCGTTACCAAGGGTGAAACTGGATTTTTTGACTTTGCAAACATTAGTGTGTCTTGCTGCACTTCTAAGCAAATTGCTCTCACTAAACGCACCCTACATCCAATTTTTACGGAGCATCTATACATTTTCGACTTTGAGGCAAAGGAGGTGAATTCCACCAAGCTTGTTTTTACGTTCGATGTCACATTCTATTTCCGGAAAAAATGGGAGATAAAAGAATGTGGGATACTCCAACTCTTGGAACATCATGTTGATTAAGATTATGAGAGTTTCAGAGGTGGCGAAGAAGAAGGCAAAAGTCATGGTAACAAATTTAACAATTTGCACATGACATGCCTCTGAGATAATAAGCTACAAATTTACTTAAAGTTTAGTCTCTATATGACATTTCATTTTCTCTGCAATCGTAGTATGTAGAGCTGAGCTTAAGAAACTTGAAGCTGTAGTTGAAGCCATCCATGCAAATCTACTTTAGTACCTTCAAAACAGGTACAAAACTTAATTAACTGCTACATTCTTGGAAGAACCTGAAAAGAAATAAAACTATTTTCTATTTTCACAATTGCAGAGAAGCAGAGATGAAGATTATGAGTGAAAACAAACAAATTCGAGAGTCACATGGTACAGTATAATATCACTGGGCATTTGCTTGTGGTCTCTGGTTTACAGATTTTGTACCTGAAGCAATACTTTGAAAGGATCATTGATAATGATAGTTTCTTGTTGAAAATATACTAGAAACCAACACTTTGCTCTGCTTTCTTTCTTTTTGAACTCTATTAGTGTAAAGTTGTGCTCACTCATTTAACTTGTAATTTGTTTCCTATATATAACTAGACTCTAATAATCTGAATCAAAGTTCACTTGGAGTAAGGAAACTATTTTTCTTTGGAATTATTTAGTCTTGTGTTATAGGATGTGAATTCCACTGAACTTTTTTTTGACTTCGTGCTCAGCTTTCGCTTCAAAACCAGGAAAACCTGGGAGATAAAAGAATGCGGGATACTCCCAAGCCAACTCTTAGAGCATCATGTTGATGAAGATTATGAGAGCTTCATAGGTGGCGACAAAGAGATCTGTGAAAGGAGATCTTCAGATTTGACTTCGAGATGCTCAAAACGGTTTCGGATTATGTCAACTTTGCCAATGAGCCCAACAGCGCATCTTCGTAATAACAGAGTCGTTACTCTGTTTTGTTTATTGTTTGCATTTTTCTTCATAGCATCTTCTTTTTCCTTTTATCGAGCGACTCTGTAACAAGAGAGAGATAGTAACCTGGAAGATAAAGTAATGTTGATTAAAATTTTGAGCGCTTCAAAGATGGCAATGAAGATGGCGACATTGAGATCTGATTCAAACATTTAAACACAAGTCAGACAGAGAAGCCACAGGAAACATTGCAGGGACGAATCAGGAAGGCAAAAGCCATGGTAACAGACCTTTAAAGGTAGTCTATGTAAGAGATCTGGAGCTTGAGAAACAGGTAAAACAACTTAATTAACACTTTCTCTGCATTCTTTGAAGATCTTGAAAAGAAAATCAAAAACATTTTCTCTCGTTTACACAGAGAAGCAGAGATGAGGATTGTAAGTGAAAAAACTTTTTCTCTCATATGCATTGTGGTCTACAGATTTTGTACTTGAAGCAATACTTTGAAAGGAAGAAGCAGGTATTAACCGCTACATTCTTTGAAGATCTTGAAAAGAAAATCAAAAACACTTTCTTTCTTTTTCACAGAGAAGCAGAGATGAGGATTGTGAGTGAAAAAACAAACTCGAGAGTCGCATGGTACAGTATAATGTCTCTTGGCATATGCATTGTGGTCTCTGGTCTACAGATTTTGTACTTGAAGCAATACCAGCAAACTATCCTGATAGAGTCCGACCTATCAGAAGAGATCCGTGAATGGCGTCGGATTTGATAAGTGACCATGGGCAGTGTAACTTCTGCGAATGGGCCCAACAGAACATCTTCGTAACTCTGTTTTGTTTGTTAGTTACTTATTTGCTTATTCTTCCTTTCATCGAGTGTGCAACAATTGAATAATGAACATTTTGAACGCTTCAAAGATGGTGACATTTGAGATATGAGACAAACATTGAAACTCAAATCAGATAGAGAAGCCACAGAAGAACATTGCAGGGACGATGGAGACACTGAGATCTAAGCTTAAGAAACTTAAAAGAGCAGTTGAGGCCATCTATGAAAATCTTCTTTACGTTAGAAACAGCTAAAAAACTTAATCAACTGCTTTATTCTTTGAAGATTTTGAAAAGAAAAGTAAAACACACTTTCTCTCTTTTAGTAGGTAGGCCATTTCCAATGAACGGTGGAGCCAAACATATAAATTCAACTTCAAGACAATGCCTCTTTTGTACATTTTCACTTAACTCTCTAGAAAGCTCCTTGACCAAGACAAACAATTTCTTACCTCTTCTATGTGTAACTTAATTCACAATATGTTACCTATGTATCTCTTCTATTCTATGCTTTCGTTATCACGCAAACAATTTCTTGCTCAGAATAAATCTAGACGATCTTTAGTGTATTGTGTACTTATGTACAACTCTATAAGGTTTATAAGTTGTTTCTAAGGATTAAGAAAATGTTAAGACAAAAGAGAAAGACAAGCACCGAGTGATAAATTTTAAAGATGTATGTATTCATTTTCCATGACTTCCACACAATGTAGGATTGATACTAAACTTTAAGATAGTGTTTTATCAGAGGTAACATAATGCGATAAAATATATTCTTGGAACATCAGTACAGTATAGCATCAAATATATCGGTGTTCATAGCATAAGCATGATGAAGCTTCAGATGCCGCTTGATGGAGTCTCTAAGAGCATCATTATTGGTAGAAACCCAAATGAGTTTCTTAAGTACTATTTTAATATAAATTTGAAGTTAAGAAACTGTGTTAAAAATCTTATGTTTTTGCTGTTTTATTGGTAGAACCCCATTAGGGGTTCTTAAAAAATAAAAATTAAATTTAAATAATTTTTTTTAAATAGAATTTATTTTATTAATTAAACATAGCTACAAAAAAATTCAAACATGTAGAGGTTGTTGGGTTATAATTATATGATTTCAGTTTGTAAACTTTGCTTTTGTATCTAAGCACTTCTGCTTCAAGTCCTTCAGTTCTTCTTTTTCTTTCTCCAGTGGAGCTTCTATGTCTGAGCACTTCTTCTTAAAACCCTTGAGTTCTTCCTCTAAGTCTTGCATCCGAGTCTTACCAATCTGAAGGACATTGATGCATGATGTTCTCAAATGTTGGCTCTTTGCTCGGAACTCTAATCTATAAACAAGAAGCAGAAACTCAGATTCGACGATTTACAAGAAAGAAGAACAAGTCAAGAATATATAAATGATGGGAAGTTTTGTTAGTTAGTTACCAGCGTTGATTTCGTTCATGGCTCGTTTGACATGTTCGTCAGGCTCAATATCAACAATGAGAGTTTGCACAATCTCAAAACCATAAGCCGACATCGCCTACACCAAGTGACAGAGATACAAACACTCAGAATGATCTTTACTAGAAGAAGATGTTTTAGTGTGTTCACAATGAGACTTACCATCAAACACATAAGCTTGAATCTGACTCCTTGTGTTACTGAGTTTGTAAAACGCATCATTGGCCTTATTAGCTAAAGCACGGTATTGAATTGATGCAACAACATTAACAAACACATTGTACTGAAACACACACACCAAAGAAGTAACTAGTTAAGTACTAAACAAAATTGAGTCAAAACATAATTTTTATAGAGATTTCAAGAGATTAAAGTTGAAACCTTAGTCTTTGTCTCGCAACGAACATCTAATTGCTGAACTCTCAACGAGAGGTAACCAGCAACTTGACTACCAAGACACCATGGAAGAAAATGGCAACCAGGTTCAAGAACATCTTCGAATTCCCCAAATGTTTCTTTTATTGCCACCGTTGATTGATCCACTTGTACACAACACAATAGATTTCCCATTTTTCTTCACAAACCTAATCAATCTAACAAAGATCGAATTTTTATTGAAGTTTTTGGAAGATCATGAGCATAAGACAAAAACTGAACTCATAGCTAATGAATACACATGAAATTAAACATTAGTGTAACCCAGAACCCAAAGAATCTAGACAATTTTATAAGAAGATTGCTTTCGAGTTTTTTTTACTCTCTCGATCTAATCTCTTGAGACCAGAAAAATAGGATCACAATAAACACAAATATGTACAAAATCCTTCAAAAAAATTGAATTTTTCAAACAAAATATGCTTTAGACATACAAAATTTCACAGATTTCACGTTATAGTTGAAATTTTCAAGATATTTCAGAGGAAACTTTTGAAAAAATTAAACCAAAAACCGATTGCAGAAACATGAGAGTAGGAAGCAAAAACTAGAAACCTTAAAAGATTATCAAAATAAAATTGTAGGATTTACCGAAACTTGTCCTCTGTGTATAAGAAAAAGAGAATCGCAAGAGCTTAGTTGGTATTTGTTTCAGTGGTTAGAGAACTTTGATGCATCCAAGTCTTACCGATCCTGTAGTGCTTGTAGACCGATCCTTCTGAGGAGCCATAACGGATACGATCTTCCGAGAAATCGATTTCTTCTAACATTTATGAATCGATATCTATGACGATTTAGGAAACGAAGAAATCCCCAAATCCTTCTGGGAAAATTCGAAAAAAGTTGTATGAAATTCGATGATTCCAGAAAGAAAATGTGAAATCGGAGAGAGAAATGGAACCTTGGAGGAGGATTTGCAAACGAAGGGAGAGGAAGTGATGACGAAGGAAGGACCAAAAGCGTGGAGGGTTATTGTGAGAGAGGAAGAAGAAAATCTGATTTAAGAAACGCTGAAGAAACCATTTCTTAAGGTGCTTATTTAAGAAACGTTTCTTAAGTTTTTAACTTCTTTTTAATTAATTAAATATTATTTTATTCTAAGAAACTTTTAAGAAACCAGCGATAATGATGCTCTAAGAGCCATAGTGGCGTGTTTCAATGAAACATTGCATCAAATAATAGACAGAACCAGAGAAAGTGCATGTGTATCCTCCTTTACAAAATTATTAGAAGCAGTTGAATTACAGACACTAATGATTGCCCTCTTTGAAGTGGATACTAAGAACTAATCCACATATGTTATTAGCATTGCTAAACTGGTCACCTACCAAATACCAATGTAAGAAGCTGAAGAAGAAAAGTAACACATTATGAGATTGACATGATCAGGAGAATTATTTGATTATATAAATGTATAAGAGATGTTTTTGGAAGTCTGTAGAAGATGCTTGAAGTACACTCAACAGATCCTCCTAAAAGAGAGCTGCTACAAATTTCGAGAAACGTATGATACATTTTCCACCATTACAGTTAGCAGCATCCTGAATGCGATCAAATCACTTTTATGTTTGTTTCCTCTAATTTAGTCTCCCGAAAGTTCTGGTTAGTGAAGATTAGTTAAGAAACCAAACACGCGTCTTATTCAAAAATGAATA
This sequence comes from Cardamine occulta, assembly GCA_028015245.1. Classification (NCBI taxonomy): domain Eukaryota; kingdom Viridiplantae; phylum Streptophyta; class Magnoliopsida; order Brassicales; family Brassicaceae; genus Cardamine; species Cardamine occulta. Next base: position 4,333,990 of record CM051368.1, read on the forward strand.
ATATGAAATGGAATAAATCTAAACTTATTGTGCTGAAACTCAACAAGTATACTTTATGTGATTATCTTAAGAGCACTTACATCTGTTAGAGATCCTTATGGGTCTCTCAACAATAAATTAATAATTAAAATAGGATCCGCGCAATGCGTGGGTGGAAAATATATCAAAAAATTAAAATTTAATAAATTTAAATATGTAGGTGTTTTTAAGAATTTGATTATGTTTTTTAATTATACAATTTGATTGTATTGATATGTGTATAATATTGGATCTATGCCAATGTATTATGGATCGAGTACCCTAATTCTTTTTATACTTGATCCGAATGATCTAAACCCATTAGATAAAAATGGTATAATTTATCCTTATAAATCGGGAAAAAAATTCAACGAATAAATATTAGGTATTGTAGTAATTATTACGAAATTCAAATCTTCCAAAAAAAGAAGAAAAAAAATCACACATACTGAATTTAGCATTATAATTTATCCATATAATGTTGGATCTATGCAAGCATATTATGAATCGGGTACCCTAACTCGTTTTGTACCTGATCCGAATTATCTAAACCCGTTGGATAAAGATGATATAATTTTTTTGTTGGATTATGTATTACATAATAAACTTCTTAAAACTGTGAACTATTTAGTATATATTGTCTCGCAACAATAAATTTTATATGACTAATAATTGACAAATTTTATATTTTGATTTTTTTTATGTCATGTTTTTAGTTTTAGAAATTTCATTCCCGTCATGTCTCATCTCGTTTCAGTTCTATGTTTTAAATTGAATATAAATAAAATATTATTTTTGTTTCTAAATTCCCCTCCCATTTCCATTACCCCAAAGTTTTTAGTATAAAAAACTGACAAATAGGTAATTTTTTAGTGATTACATTATGGGTAATGTTTAATCTATTTTTGGTTTTGATTAAAAGCTATTCGTTCGGTTTCACTTTCAACCACTAAGGCTCCATCTCCTTTTACTGCTCATGTAAACAGGTAAATTCTTATGAGAGAAAAAAATTTCAATAGTGATTGAGAAAGACAACTAAAAAAAAACGAAATTTTCAAAAGTGATAATCCAGTACTCCCTTATTGAGAACACAATTACTTAGAATTAGCATGCTTTTTCTCAAGCTTCTTTCTCTACATTTCATTTGATAATCCGATCCACCCACATTGTTTATTTTTTTTCCAACAGTTAAGTGTCAAGTTGGGTAATTTATCTAGGATACCGAATTACACGTTATGGTAATTATAAACATTTGAAAATTTCTAGTTTTTAATATGTTCTAAAATTATTTGATATTTGACAATACTATTCAAAAATATCCAAAAGTTCTTATAAATTATCTAAAGTTTTCAAAAAAAAATCTTATTATATAATTCAAAATAGATACACAATGTTATATTATAAGTTGATTTGTTGGGTCTTTTTTTTTATGTTAGCCTAACCTATTGTTTTATATGAAATTTCATATAACTGAACAAAAGAGAAAACAAAAAGAAAGGTTACTAATCATTGTATGTGTTGATTGGAAAAAACAAAACCTACTGAATACATAATGTCGTAAGATAGAAATATTGTCATTTGAATTGAATATCTACTTATTTTAAAGATCTTTTGTACTTATATTTATTTATTGTGAACGATTTAAAAAAAAAAAAAAAAAATCAAAGCTTAACGGATGAAATCAAATGTTTAAAATTTAAATAAAATAAAATCTTTTAGTTAACTAATGGCCTGCTTTTTCAACACACCTTGAAGATCTTGTGAGGATCAAGAATTTATTTTTATTTTTTTCGCTTTCTTTAATTTCTCGTAATTTAAATTCAAAAGCGGACAAATTAGCACGTAGTGCGAGACTTTATCCATATTTTGTTATCCATGTAAACTCTGTTCCACCGGTTTGGATTTCTGAACCGTTCTAATAAATTTATAAGTGTTGACAAAAAAATAAAATCGTTTAGAAATAAATTATGGAAACCTAGTATATACAAAATAACCAAAAAAAATTATCATTAAATATTCTTTTAATTTTTTTGTATTTATTGCAGATACTTATTTTCCTAAAATCTCGATAATACTGATAGAAGATTTAGTAAGTGGTTTACGATTTTTATGGTAGGAAATTTTTTAGTAAAAAGGTCTTTGGTTTAAAATCATTAAATTCAGTTAGTTTTTTGATTAAAAAATTAAAAAAATGCTGAAAGAAAAGCATGGCAACAACACCTAATTAACGTTACTAACTGATATAAATGTAATATTACAATTATCAATTAATTTGGTTTTGTATATTCATACTTTTTAAAAATTTTGTTGTCTCAAATAATATAAGGAATAGAAATCAATGGTTGGAATAAAGAAAGACAATAATAACATGGATCAATGGCTAGTGCATCCTATCGGCAAGGTATCTAACTCTTCCAGTTGAACAACTTGTCTCTCTCACTTTTGAAAATGTTGTGTAGCTCATGTTCATATTGGTTCTAGTTCTTATCTTGAGGGTAATTCTGTTTTTCTTTTGATTTCTGTACAAAAATAACAGCTGATTTTAGTTTTTATCAAAAAAAATAGCTGATTTTAGTTTAAATTAAATCAAAACAGCTGATTTTAGTTTAAATTAAATCAAAAAATTGTAATTAAGAAAAAAGACAGCAAAATTGCCAAAAGCAAAAAAAAACAAATCATACGACTCAACTTACAATGATCTAAAACACCATCCATTATTAAATATTAATTAACATAAAAGAAAATTAGACACATGAAATGTTCTTCTTAACAGTTTCATGCTCCAAAACGTCCAAACACTGATTGACTTCTTATTCTTCTTTTTCTTCATTCCAGCAAATGATCTCTCAAGCATGTGTATCATCGAAACTTTAGTGATTCCTGTCATGAAGAAAATTTATGAATTAGTTTACATAAAATTTAAAACTAAATACAATGATTAAACGTCACTGTTTAATATAAATTTAAAAATTTATTCGAATCTTAAACAGAAATTTACTCATATTATGAGATACGTTCTTCTTGTTTTTTAATGATTTTTTTAAAAAAGAATTATTGTTGTTTAAATATGATAAAAACTATTTAGATAAAAATCAAACAAATATAATTAGATTGTTAGAAACTAATCATGAACGAATAAAAACAAAATTTTTGAATACATAATAAAATAAAATTCAATGAATTACCTTTGATTTCTTCTCGATTAACCTATATTTGTTGATCTAATAACAACAAACAGAAACAAATAACAACAATCGTAGAATATTGTATATGAATTTCAGTTTAAAATATTATGCATTAAATAATATGCACACCAATAAAAAAACTTTTTTTCATAAAAAAATAAATCTCAAATACATATCAAAATATAGATCAAATAATTACCCTTGATTCCATCTCTTTAAACCCTAAGAGTCTAGTTTTATCAAATGTTACATAACAAAATGGGAAAATTTCACAGAAATACACCAACTATTTATCGATTTCCATAAAAATACATGAACATTGTGGATATCAAAAAAAATACATGAATTAGTTTTTTCTTCTATTATAATACACAAAATTTTAAATTGTATCCATTTAACATTTAGAGTTTTACAAAAAGTAAAAACTATTTATTTTTAATTAAAATAAAAAAAATATTATGATAAAAAACAATTTTATAAAATCCGAAAAAAAACTAAATAAAATTCTAAAAAATTGTACAAAACCTAAAATAAGTCTTAAAATAAAAATTAAACTTGTAAAATTTTAAATTCATAAATAAAAATCCAAAACAGATAAAACTTCTACTATTCTTTTTTTAAATAAAGTTAAAATAGATCTCTTTAAATTCATAAAATTTCGGTAATAAAGTTACCATTATTTTTTTAAAACAACATCGTGAAATTATGTGTAATAATAATAATATAGGTTGTATTTATTTGTGATTTGGAGTAATTTCTGATGTAAATAATGTAATATATACAAATATATGATTTTAAAAATTTGATATATGTTGTTTACCTTATATATGGTAATACAAAAATTTTAAGTACTTGAATATTTAATGAATCAATATTTTCACAAAAGGTATACTATATGAAAATATTTTGCATCTATAATATAAATGTTAAATTTTAGACTTATTTAAAGATTTACATAATTTAACGAAATATTTTGATTTTTTTTTCATTTGATAATTTAGTATTTTAATTTCTGGAATTTTATAGATTTTTTAAAGATTTGAAAAGAAGTTTAGGAATTATTTTCGAGTTTTATAAAATAATTTATTATTTAAATATTATTTTTATTAAAAATATAAAAAAGATTTTATATTAAATAGATTCAATTTAAAAGTTTATGTATTGTAATAGAAGAAATAATAAGTTCATGTATTTTTTTGGATATCTATAAAATTCGTGTATTTTTATAAAAATCGATAAATAGTTAGTATATTTTTATAGAATTTTTCTTATAATCTATCATTATGAATATATGATCGAGTTTGCCATGATCCCATATTCTCATTGAATCTGGATTTTATCCGGAGGAGGTAGGAGATAGGACATGTGAAATGTTTCTAAAACCCATTACAAATTTGGGCCTAATATGTATTTGTAAGAAGAGACAACTAAACAAAGGGTACACACTAAAGAATATTTTATGTATTGTGATATGCATCTAGAAACGCAAAATATGTTGCAAAACTCATTTCCATGTTAGAAATGCGATTAGAATTAGTTAAAACTAGAATTGAACTATAAACTCGATCATATAATTATATCATACTTGACCCAAACCCAATTTAATACAATCCGAGCTCAGCTGTATATCTCAACCGAAACTTAAAATAAAACTGACCCAAAAATATGAAGAAAAAAAACCAACCCAAGAGCAAGGGTAGATAAAAGCAAGTTTATGGATTCTTGAATGTAGTATTCTTATCGATAAAATATTGATCAAATCGATAGTAGTGAGTTGTTGTATTCATCGAAAGTACTTAGGAAGATTATGTACATATGGGTTGAATCTCGAGTATGTTTCACATATTTGTCGGTTTTATCTTACATTAACAAAAAATTTAGAATTTTGGGTTTGATGTCATGCTGAATTATGGGTTTGGCATCGTGTTTTAGTTGTGGGTTTGAAACTAGTCATTTCTATTTTTAATGAACAAAAAACGTCAATTTTGAACTTGAAAGGAGACGCATGGGTATCTTTATTTGACATAAGTAATCATTGGGTTACATGAAAATTAGATATATGACATCGAAAGCTGCCATATCCCTAACCTGAAAATATAAGGTCTTTCCAACTTTTCATTTTCCACTATCAAACATCTTTTTAATTTTACTTTCTATCTATTTAATTGTCAGTAAATTCTAATTTCTATAGCACACAGAAATTTTTTCCTGTCCATATCAAACAACATTATTTTAGTTTTGGCATATAGTTTAGTGGGTTGTATTGGTTTAATTAAATAACATATTATTATGGTTAACAAATCTTTTATTTGTAATTTTATATCCTATCTTTTTATTATTCTTTTTTTTTTATCATAATTCATAAAATAGTACAACACACATTTCCTTTTTGTTACAAAATCTGGGTACACATTCTATTCCTCTCTTTCCTTTTTGTTGTTTACTCCTCTTTTAAATTATATTATGCTCAATGTTTTCTAAAAGGTTATACTATATATAAAATTGAGAAATTCCCTCAAATAGCACAAAAAGAGGTTTTTGTGACAAATTTAGCACATATTTTTATTTAGGACAAAAATAGCATTTTAATAAAGGATAATAATTTAATTTTTTGGTTTAGGTTAAGTATTTTAGAATTTAGGGTATAGTTTTTAGGGGTAGCAGGTATGGTTTAGGGTTTAGGGCTTAGGGTTTAGGATTTTCTAAACCCTAAACCCTAAATCCTAAACCCTAAAAATATGAGATTAAGAAATTTGTGTTATATAAGAAAATTGACCTTTAATAAAAATGTTATTTTTGTCCTAAATGAAAATGTGTACTATTTGTATCACAAAAACTTAATTTTGTGTTATTTTTGATAATTGCCCCATAAAATTTCCTTATTTTAATAAGTTAAGGCAAAATACAAAAAGAAAAGAAAATAAGATGGTTTTGAGAATTTATTCATACAGAAGTTTGAACGAATTTCCAGTTTTAGCCTTGAGCATATTCTTTTGTTAGGTCGACTGTGAGTTTCATCAAAATAATTTATAATGTTATTTATTATTTTATTGATTAATTTATTTATTTTTACTTCAAATAGAATCTGATTTGACAAAAATTAAAATAATGAATTAGAATTTTAATTCCTTTTATAAAATCTCTGGAACCTCTTCTTGATTCAAAACGGTATGAAAACTACAAAAGAAACCACTGAGAACTTTAAATCTAGTGATCAGCTTCTTCCATTAGTGAATCAATCATCAGAAAATTGTCTCAATTTTTATATAATTGAAGATTAAAGACGACGACGACGATCATCAAATGCGTGTTTTTTTAACCTTCCGTTCTTCAATTCTGCTCAAGGTGATCGATCATCTTCACTTTCTAACCTCACGATACGGTTTCAAATTGCTTTTTAAATGTGCAATTTTGATCTAATTTTGGGTTCTTGTAGTAACAATTGCTTTACTGATTTTCTGGGTTTTTTTTTGTTTTAATTTGTAGAAACTGAATTAAGGACAAGCTTTGTCTGTTTAGTAGAATTTAGATCTGTTCTGTCATAATTTCATTTGGGTTTTTTTTTTCCAATTCTAGTCATATGTAGTAGTATCACTGTATTCACCACTATTGTCAAAGTTTCAATGGTGCTTTCTAAAAGACTGAAACTTTAATACAAAGTTGTTGACTTTCCGATATCATAATTTACTTTCAGAAGAAATTATTGTAAGCTTTGAAAATTAGGTCTTTGTTAATTTCAATTATTCTTTACTTATTTCATTGTTCATATATCGAAATGGTTTATATATTCTGTAAATATGTCTCTTTCATTTCATTTCACCAAATTTCTTCTTTGTAGTAATTGATCAAGGAACTTAAGCAACTAGAGATCAGAATTTGCTATCTTCTACTTCTTGTGGATCTTCATGCTTGGTGGTTCTGTGAATCTATAGGTAACTATGCGATTGTCTAATTTGTGGAATAGATTCTCAGATGGTGTAGATTCCTCTATTGAAGTAGAAACTCAGTTTTATCTTCAGACATGTTACTGCATACTCTAGGGAGTTTGCATGTTCCTCTTCTCTTATGTAAAATATTGGAAAACCAGTTAATTTTGGTTTTATGTTATCATTATTCAATTGATGGTAAATTATTCTGGTAATTACTTTGCATCTATTTTCTTATGAAAACGACCTTTGCATACGCTATTAGGAATACCGGTGCTTTGATGGGATGGGACACCAAATTGGTAAGGATTATGGTGTTATCAAATACTAGTACGTCTTATCTTTAGAACAACCAACATGGAATCTCACCTGGGAAATGGAGTAGGCAGTTCGAGATCTGCCAAAAATGTAAAGAACACTTCTAGTTCTGTTGATTGGTTGAACAAAGATATGCTTGAGATGAGGATAAGGGACAAGACAGAGGCTGATGAGGAGAGAGTAAGCCTTGATATTATTGTTTCGATGTTTAGTTATTCTTCTTGAACTGTTCTAGCTTATCTTCCTTCTCATGCACTCTTCTATTTGATGTTTTTTTTGCTATGTTTCAGGATAGTGAACCAGATATTATTGACGGGGTTGGTGCAGAACCTGGCCATGTGATCAGAACTACACTCCGTGGACAAAATGGTCAATCAAGACAGGTTAGATGGTCGTAGAAAATGCGTTTCCAGAATGTTAAGGAGACATACTGATTCTTATACAAATGTTTATTATATTTTGATTGACAGACAGTTAGTTACATAGCAGAACACGTTGTTGGAACTGGTTCTTTCGGAATGGTTTTCCAAGTAAGTTATAGCTTATCTTTCTTGTTGTCTTACTATTGATTAAAGATTCCTAAACATTTTATGTTTCCTTGTGGTAGGCTAAATGCAGAGAAACTGGAGAAGTTGTTGCCATCAAAAAGGTTCTACAAGACAAGCGCTACAAGAACAGGGAATTACAAATTATGCAGATGCTAGACCATCCGAATGTTGTTTGTTTAAAACATAGCTTTTATTCAAGAACAGAAAATGAAGAGGTTTATCTGAATCTTGTCCTTGAATTTGTTCCCGAGACTGTCAATCGTACTGCCAGAAGTTACAGTAGAATGAACCAGCTCATGCCATTGATATATGTCAAACTCTACACTTATCAGGTAATTATTTCCTGGACTTGATCTTTTTGTTTGTTTCTCTTAACGTAATCTTCATAAGTACTCACTCAAAATTTAAGATAGATTCAGTTTCTTTAATGATATCTGTCAGCTGGGTTCTTCTTGGTCATTCCAGAATTGATGGGTTGGAGATGTCCTCTTATCTTGCTAGATAGATTGTAAACGTGAATGCAAAGTTCCTGTTGTTTCTATTACTGTAGCAGATTTTCGTTAGAAGTTAGAATTGTTGAACATAATTGATTGTCTCTATGCAAAGGAAGAAGCAGCTCAAAATTCTATTGAACTCTTAAGTGTGAATCCGACCTGATAATTTGTTGCACATTCTCCAATGATTTTTGAGGATTTTATGTTAATGGGTACAGATTTGCAGGGGGCTTGCTTACCTTCACAATTGCTGTGGTCTTTGTCACCGTGACATTAAACCCCAAAACTTGCTAGTAAGTTCCATTTGTTTTCTCACTGAAAAGAAATTGATGACAGATTTCACTTCTTTTCCGTCAGCTACTTTTGTTCCACACATAAGGATCTTAAGGCCACTAGTATACATACATAAATATAGGATGCTGTTATTTACTTCTAGGAATTTGATCATTTTATAGTAGGTTGGATGCTTACATGATAAATATTTTGTAGTTTAAGCAGCATGGCTATGTATACATCTTGCTAATGTTTTTTTCAGTCCTCAATGTGGTACTGGGCTTCTGTTCTCTAGTTAATTTCACTGGAAATATTGTTAGTTCAAGCAGGATGCTAAAAATGAACTGTGGGGATATAGTTTTGGTTTTTAGCTGGTCAGTTCTTTGGTTCAAATATTTGGAATCCTCTTGTCTTTTGATTTCACAAAGAATGAGTTTGTTTTATAATATTTTCAGATGTCTGGGCTTATCTTACCAGCAATTGATTAGAATTTGTCTTAAATATCGTAGCATTGCTTTAACTAAACTGAACTTATATTTGGCTTTACACCTCTTGTGATTTGCAGGTGAATCCACACACACATCAGTTAAAAATTTGTGATTTTGGGAGTGCCAAAGTGTTGGTAAAGTTTATAAGCTATAGCTCTAAGTGATTTAGTTTTCCTAGTCCATGCCTGGAATATGATGTGTTATGCTTCACAGGTGAAAGGAGAACCCAATATTTCTTACATTTGTTCAAGGTACTATCGTGCCCCAGAGCTCATTTTTGGAGCCACTGAGTACAAAACTGCAATAGACATATGGTCCACAGGTTGTGTGATGGCTGAACTGCTTCTTGGAAAGGTTGGAGCAGTTTTGCGTTATCTACATGATTTTGTTCTTGTTATTCTATTTCTTCACCTCATAGTAGTTTGTGCTCTCTCATACTTGTTATTATAGCCTCTGTTTCCTGGCGAAAGTGGAGTCGATCAGCTTGTTGAAATCATTAAGGTACCATTTTTGCTATCAGCTCTTTAAGTGTTAGTTTCAATTACAAAGAAAATCACATGAGTTGGGCTTGGCATTGACTTAGTTTTGCTTAAAAGCTTTATTTTAAAGGTCTTTGTCGGTCTTTTCATATTGGACTACAGCTGCCTTTACTTTTATCTATGAATGAATCATCAGAGAGAAGTAAACTCTTATATTCTTTCTTCATGGGCTTTAATTTGTCATACAGGTTTTGGGTACACCAACAAGGGAGGAGATCAAGTGCATGAATCCAAACTACACAGAATTTAAATTTCCCCAGATAAAACCTCACCCTTGGCATAAGGTAAGCAGCTAATAGTTACCTGTGTTAAAAACTCATGGGGTTGATTGGGGTTCATGATCTTGGCTTTTGTGCTGGATTGAGTTTTCTATCTAGAAGAAGTTGTGTTTAGCATTTTAAACAATTGACATTCTAGAACTCACTCTGTGGCTCTTGCTATTTTTTTTCTCTTTTTTATATCCTTGGCTTTTCTTCTTTCTGGCCCTGTTCTTACAAGCACAAGAATCATATGTTTGTGCTTATCAGGTATTCCAAAAACGTTTGCCACCTGAAGCAGTAGATCTTGTTTGTAGGTTCTTCCAGTATTCTCCTAATTTGAGATGCACAGCGGTAAGTTATTCATGGTTTTCTCTGACGACTTTGTTACATATTCTACTTTCATATTTTGTTTGGAACCAGCATCAGAAGCTTTAAGCCCATTATAAATATAAGTTTTTTGGTGTTGTGATAGGTGGAAGCTTGTATCCACCCGTTCTTTGATGAACTAAGAGACCCAAACACACGTCTGCCAAATGGTCGGCCACTTCCTCCACTTTTCAATTTTAAGCCGCAAGGTACGGTTCCCTTTTTTTGCTGCTTCTTCTTTCTGTGTTGGAATCCTTTTTAGAGGAAGAATATTAGTGGGTTGTTCCTGGCCTCAAATAGCTTGTAGGCTGCTTAATCACCCACATTTGAAACCCTCTAATTGACACATTATTGTAGTATATGGAACGATGTAGTAATCATATGAATCTGTGATCCTTCATCAGCTCTATTGATGTAATTAAGTAGTCCATGAGTTGATTGATGATCTTGTGTTCTACAGAACTCTCTGGCATACCTCCTGAAACTGTGAACCGGCTTGTCCCAGAACATGCCCGTAAACAGAACCACTTCATGGCATTGCACTCGTAAGACTCTTTCGTGTTTTCTGCACAAACTATCAGTGTTCTCTTCATCTCTATAAGCTCTCTGGATCTCAGTTATTGGGAAAAACCAGTAGAGAATTTTCGCTCCCTTTTGGTTTGGGTTTTCGTTATAGCGAGCTCTTTCTCCCTTCATCTCTCTGTTGCGTCTATAAACAGGAATCACTAACAGAGAAAACAACAACTTTTGTATATTTTTTATTCGCGTCTTTGTTGTGTTCAAAGTTGGGATGCATTAATATAACACTACTTTGCTGGATAATGGATATATAGAAATATACTTACATTTTGTAAGACTCAAAACCATAACACAAATTTCCAAAAATGTTGTTAAAACTTAGAATAAATTATTGACTTCACTTCATTGAAAATCTCTCAAGAAATGGGGATCATACTGGGAAAATAAACAAAGAATTTGACCAGACACAATCTATTTTAATCTTTTTGCACAAATCTTCCCTCACAATATAGACATTCTTAGTTTTTCCTTCGCTCTTTCCATAGATATTATAATCGACCAAGTAACTTGAACTCCAGTGATCAAACCTGGAGAAGTTAGGTTTTGAGACAGTCATAAACTTAACCCACACAACAATGTCTCCATCATCGCCATTACTAATTTTCTTCTTTGTAACCCAAATCTCAATACTCATTGTTCCCCTGCATTTCAAACCAGAGCACAAGTGCATCCTCTGATTTTAACTCAGAGACTATTATCGTCGTACGGTGGTGAAGTTTTTGACCCAAAAGGTACACTTTAACTTAAATCTATCAAAAATTTAAGAAAAAATTATTTTACTTTGACTTAAATCTGTAATTAGGTCTATTGGCTTTCTGGCTTCTAATAATATTTTTAATAAAGTTTTGCATTATATTTAAAAAGCCCATTTTTTTACTAAATCTTTATTTAGTTGTAAGAAACTCAAACTGTTATCTGGAGAATTGTCCCATCTCTAGGATGAGGCTGAAGTTTATGAACCTCTGAAGAAGCTTCCAATCAAAGATCTTGGCTTTCATAAACTTTACGGTCAGTTTTCTCTCTCTTTCTTCATTTGTAACATATGCTCAATTCTCCAGCATTGCTTCCCTGTTTTGTGTTTATTTACAAACTTTAAGAATTAAAATCAATCGTTTGATAAAAATATGGAAACTGTTGGTGGACTAGTTGCAGATCTAATTTGTTGTATCAATAGAGTTCCAAAAAATATGCAAACTCACGATATTGGTTCCACACATAAAATTTTTAGCTTTCAGAAATTATTAATTGCAAATGTGCTAAAGTAAAACCTCTAACAGAAACAAAATTATGTAAAACTTGTTGCTATTATTTTCTTTTTTTTCTTTCCTAGGTCTTTTAGATAATTTACAAAACAGGGAAGACATAATAGAGGAATAAATGATAGCTTCAGAAAAGATTAGCACCAGAAAAAGAAATATTAACATATCTTATATACATGTATATTCATATTTGAAAAAAAAAAATAATAATAATAATTTTAAAACAAATAAAAATTTAAAGAAGTATAAATAGAATATTATCGGAATGGTTATTTACAAACAAAAAGAGAGATACAAATGTTAGAGGAATAAATGATACTTAAAAAAAAGACCATCATCGACAATAGAAATAATAAAATATATTAAGCACATGTTTATTCGTAGTTGAAAGATGGAAAACAAAAAGAAATAAAAGAAATTAGAAAACTTTCAAAACAAATAAAAATTAAAAGAAACAGAAAAAGAAAATTATTGAACTTCCTATTTGTAAACTTTAAGAACCAAGCTAACAATATAAATCAAGAAAAAATCTCGCCTATATAAATAGATTTAAACTGGAAAGTAAAAGAGAAATTAATTACTTAATAAAAAAATAAAATCGTACGTAAATAAATTTAGAAGAAAAATAAATTAAAAAAGCAAAGTAAACTCAAAATATGAAAAAAAAAATTTGATAAAATAGAAAATAAGAAAAAAACAAAATATTGCATGTTAAAAATATATTGAATGCATAAAATAGCTTATACATAATTCTTAATTCCTATAATAAATTTTATGAAATAGATTTTTTTAAGAAATATGAAAATATTAAAAGAAATTGTTAAAAGTATGACATAATAACTCATTAAAATGTATAATAAATTAATAAAAATAAAAACATGCAAATATAACAAATAGAAATAATTGACTATTTACAATAAGTTCATTTTGTAGATTTACATTACGATAGTTAATATTTCTTCAAATATTAGACGTAATTATACTTTTAAAATTTAGGGATTAAAGTCATTACAATTTGTTTTCAAATACTAGATATATATTATTATTATCTCCTACATAGAAAAGTAAATATTTTGATAAATTTTATAGATTGCATATGATTTTTATAAAAAATATATTAAAACACTTACGCGTAGCATGAGTTCATAACATAGTATAACTAAAAATCTAGAAACAAAATCTCGGATTTTTCAAACACATACAATACAGTATCTCGATTTTTGTTTGATCTATATATTAATACGAGGATGTAAGTCATAAAAAATGGAAGATATTAGGGGGCTTTCTATTAATCGACATATATTGAGTCTCACACCATCTTATGCACAAAATAAGGCCTAATAGGCCCATGTACACGAAAAAGCCTTTAAACTACCTTCTCCTCTCTCGCATTTTAGGGTTTTCACTAGACAGAAGTTAAAGAGGAGAAAAAATGCCGGCGGGACACGGAGTAAGGGCGAGAACTAGGGATCTGTTCGCGAGGCCGTTCAGGAAGAAGGGTTATATTCCACTCTCTACTTACCTCAGAACCTTCAAGGTCGGCGATTACGTCGATGTCAAGGTCAATGGTGCTATTCACAAGGGTATGCCTCATAAGTTCTACCATGGCCGTACTGGTCGCGTCTGGAACGTTACTAAGCGTGCCGTTGGTGTCGAAGTCAACAAACAGGTCTGTAATTTTCAATTTTATTGTTCAATTTGATGAATTAGTGTTGGTTGTTGAAATTAGGGTTTAAAACGGTTTTGTGATTTCTCTGCTATGTGTTGATTAGTTTAATTAGAATTATCTAATTAAATTCTGAAATGTGTGGTTCTGTATTGATTAATGCTATTTGTATCAATTGTAATCAATTCACGATGATTCTAATTATGTTTGGTTTTGATTTCTAAGTATCTGTCTTTGAATTTCATTATTTTAACTGTGATTCTTGTGATGTTTTGATTGTTTGACTTTGATGTTGTGAAAGTCTTCTCTTTTAATTGGGAATGTGACTTAATTATGTGGTTTGGGTTGGGTTATAGATTGGGAACAGAATCATAAGGAAGAGGTTACATGTACGTGTGGAGCATGTGCAGCAGTCGAGGTGTGCTGAGGAGTTTAAACTCAGGAAAAAGAAGAACGATGAGCTCAAGGCTGCAGCTAAAGCTAGAGGAGAGACTATCAGTACTAAGAGACAACCTAAAGGTCCTAAACCGGGTTTCATGGTCGAAGGTATGACCTTAGAGACTGTTACTCCCATCCCTTACGATGTCGTCAACGATCTCAAGGGCGGTTATTAAGTTGTTTTCATTTTCCTATTCTCTACTCAGAATTTATTTTGAACTTGGTTTGTTTTTCTATAATGATGTTTTTGTATCAAACAAGACTGATTTGGTATGCTATGACGATGCAAGTTCAGATTTTATTAGAAAAAATGGTTTATTGTAATCATTTTGCATGTGATTAAAATCATTTCCGCATTGTCGAGGAAAATGGTAAATTTATCTGTAAATCTAAACTAAAGAATACATGGAAGATGCCTTGTCTCTTACAAAGCCACAAAATCAGAGAGAGGGCAATGGAAACAAAATTGTCTTTGTTTAATTTGGACAGTCCTATCATCCCAACAGTTCGAAATAGCGACAACAGAGCCAGCTTGAGCTGCAATAACAAGCATGTCTGGTGAGACCATCCTTTGTTGATGAACACAGCCTTCAAAGCTACTTGCCATTTCTCCATCTCTTCCCGACTGGCTTCTTCACTGCGTCTCCTCCAAAACCTATAGCCGAAAACACTCCCTTCTATTTTCTCAGTCTTCTGCGATGACAATCATATCCCATTTTCGCGCTTGTTACCCGATTTTCATGAGCTCTTCCAAACACCATTTCGATTTTGCATACATATCGAGAATATTATTAATACATATATCCTTACAATCTAAACAACATTTAAAGAGGTGTTTAGATTGAGCATATATGTAATATGTATAATCCTATTGAGCATAATCCAAACATTATTACATTGTGGATAAGATGACCAAAGCGACTGTGGCGGCCTCTTCGATCCTTGTAAAGAGGTGTTTCAGGTCTCTTTCCTTTTTTTTCTTGCGTATCTAAAATTTAAAATACACCAACGTATTTGTATTATTCAGCTACAACAAGTAAATAATATGATAAATCTGGAAAATATATAAAAATCATTAGTGTACAATTAATTCTTAAATAAACAAAATTATCTTGGGTAAAAAATGTTTCCTAATTTCTTTAAAAGTTAAAGTAGATTTCCTATTTTAATATAATTAAAACCTCTATAAATTAATAATGTTGGAACCGAAATTTTTTATTAATTTATAGAAGTTATTAATTTATCGATAAATTAATAATTAATTAATTTATAGAGAGTTTTTCCGAATTTAAATAATGTTATATAAAAAGTAGAAAAATGAAGACAATACTTCGATGTATTTTAATGCATTTACATATTAGGAAAAAATTATTGCATATATATAAAATTTTAATAATTTTTGATGCAATTTGAAAAGATAATATCATATTTTTTGGTATTTTAAGATAAATAGAGATAAACTCCAAAAAAATTATAAATTTATGAATAAATAAACAATATTAGAATCATATTTCACTAAAATATCTTATATATACAATAAATTTATATGATTATTAATTTATATTATTAATAGGACCATATATTTACATAGAGATTTCAAAAAAAATTATTATCTTATTATCTTATCAAAATGTGTCAAATATTACACCGGCCCAATTCAGGACGGGATAATTTATTAATTTAGAGAGGTTATTAATTTTCGAGTATTAATTTATAGAAGTTCTATTGTAGATGAGCCGGTTATTTGGGCACTTAGTCAGCAATCAAAGCCTATCCACCATGATTTTGGCAATTCAGACATATTAACCGTTATACTATATATTGGTCACCTGGAGTAATTAGGCGGTCAAAATCGGTCATAATTGCCGATTAAAATTTTCTTTTTACTGGGTTTGTAAGAATTAGGGAAGTCGGCCATTTCATGCCTCAAATTAAGTCATATGTTGAATTTATACCTAAACTATTCTCCCGTGCATTTTTATACATGAAGTAATAATTTTTTAAAAATTTAATACTTGAATTTACAAAATTGAGCAAATATATACATTTTATGTAACAGTGTCAACTCTCGACGAGGTGTAATCGACGTAATTAAAGATAAATAAAAATGTGTTGGAACAAGGATTCGAATACATGCCTTCAACACCCAAACCACATGCTTAATACCAATAGTGCTACAAGAATAATTGTTTTTATTGTTAATACACAACTATATAGTTATTTTTTTTTGTTATCGGACAAATCTACATTATTAAACTGCAAGGGAGTCTTCTTGCTGCTTGACACGAGGTATCCGTTGCTCCTGACACATGTCCTCTTTAAAACAAAAAACAAATCGTTCTTCATTTAAGTCACTTCTCCTTTAAAGAAAAATAAAAAAAATATATGCATCCTCCTCTTCGGATTCATTGAACATAAACATTTCACTTCACCTTCTCTTATGTTCTTATTTAATTTCCAAGGTGAATCGATTCTTCTTCTTTGATGCTATGCTTTTAAAACCATGGCGATTATGAAGCTCTTTCTCTATTATGTATGGCCAGTTACATAATAAAAAGGAAAATACAACAGTCACATGTCTCTTTCTTCTTCCTGTCACTCGACGTTCTGAGATCCGAAAATAAATAATACCCACCTTCCTCTATTTCTCCTTCTTTAAGATTCAATCATAATTTAATTGGATTATAACATCTATTCAATTCAATTTCCATTGACGACGACCTGGCAAACTGATTCTGGCTTTTTACTCAACTCAGAGCTAACCATTCCTCTTAACTCGGTAACTCCCACTTCTTCAAAGATTTCTGTTAATTTTGTTGCCGCTTTTAACCATTCATTTGCCTCTGACTTTTCATATAGTTCCAATCGTTTCTTCTGACAAGTTTGTTCGTATAAGTGGAATCCAGTATTCGTTTTGGCCACAAAAGGATTTGGTCCACCTGATTAGTCAATGTTTTCTTTGTGCTCCTTACAAAATTAACATATCATTGTCTTGTTGAGAAATGAGAATTGGATTATCTGTTGTTTCATTGAGTCTTAAAGTTTTATTTCTGAAACGCTTGATTCTTCTTTGAGATGTGTTCTCTTTATCTCTTTGCTCATTTTGGTTATATGGGGAATCTATCTAACAGTTAGAAGACTCAGAAGAAAACTCGTTAATACCTGAACTTGGTGGCTTGGGTGTCAAGGAATTAAATGAGTCATCGGGAGTGGATATCCTCCAAGTGTGATACCTTGTGCAATTCAGGTAATTGAATCATCCTCACTTTCCATCGAGTTTTGAACTTGAGCTTGTGCCTCATCGAATTCGGCTTCAAGGAAAATTGCCCAAATCTCGGCAACTAGCTTGGTGTCCGCTGAGTCTATGTCAGTATTAATAGATCCTTCTTGCTCATATGGGTCTTCATATAGCATTGGAACTTCGATTCCTTCTTCTGTTTCTCGGATAACAATGAGCTCATCCAAATGACTCTATATAGTTCATTACGTTCGTTAAGCATATTTGATACTACTGCATCAAGTTCATTTTGGACAGTGTCGAGAAGTTTCATAAGTATGTTCTCGAATTTTTCGACAGTATCAGTTCTGCCTTCACTCTCCGATATTGGTACGTCTTCACTAGCATGTACCACATCCTCACTATCAGATATTGGTACTGAAATAACGTTCCTATATTCGTCCAATTGGAGTTGTACTTCGCTCGACTCACCAAGCTCATAGGGAATCAAGATTTCCAGTCCTTCATCATTCACTTCAATTTTTTCCCTCATTGATAAGGTTGCTGCCTCGATCATTCGAACTAGTTATTCTTCTTCCCATGTATCCGCTTCGTTTAACATCCTGATTGCTAAATATTTTCCCTACTTGGAAGTCTTCATTGATTGATAAATCGTCATCATCTGTAGATGAGTCATCATTACTACTCATTGAACTGTAATATCCTCCCAAGGAACCCATAAGATTGGATCCTAAGGAACTTTCTGGCTCGATCATCCTAACGTACCCAAATTCCTCTGTGGTATGTGAGCCTAAGGAGATACTGGCATTGTCCGTACTTATCGTGTAAATAGTTTGATTCTGGCTTGAATCTTCATGAATCGGGATTTAGGTCATTCGGATAACTTTCACGGCTCGACCTGTCAGACATCTGCAGAACTATCAAAGGGTAAGGATACTTTCTAATGCTTAAGCAAAATCTAATATCAAACACCCAGAATGTAGTGTTGCATTTGTGACTCATTTTGACTTGATAAGTCTTTTGAAAAATAAAGTGCACAAAGCATAGTAAACCATTCTTTAGTACCAACTTTTCTAGCAAACAAGAACCATTCTATGACCAGACAAGTCAGGAATACTTCGTATTTGCCACTTGAAAAGATCAAGTATAGCCCAGCTGATTATTGAGAAGAATCCAAGCATTCAGCCGTACTATCCTTGATCATTTTCCGTCCGACCATGACTTACGCTTGCCAACCCTTATCAATGATCATTCGTTGATCAGATCGGAACAAGATCGTATACCAGGTTCACTCGAGGATTTTAAGAGAAGTTTGTTAATTAAGTATAATATAGGCATTTTATACAACCGTTGCCCAAAACATTAATAAGTTTTGGGTCAATTTTAATTACAATATAATCAAAAATAACTTTTACAAATGCAACCAAATGCCTACTTCTGAATAGTAGTGTTTGATGCTTGGACTAGAGTCTATGGTATCTGCAAAACAAAGAAAGTTATGAGTAATGTAGTGTTACTCAGTAAGCTGGGTCCCCTCTAATAAGTAATAATCTCAATCCCCATATTCTACCATATAATCATCAAGTAAACAATGAGGGAATGGAACAGGGAAAACTTACTACCCATGCCGAAGATTCCCGAGTAATACTCGGAGAACTCATCTTATCCAACTTACACATTCTCACGACTCCACTCATCTAGGGCCCGATCCTAATTCTTAGTTGATACCACAAAGGATCTCTCTAACATAAGGTACGTTGATACCACACAGGATCTACAACGCAATACTTCAACTCCTCGACATGTTTTACTACTCCCGGACACACGGTCACAAGAGATGTAACATTTGTGTCCCGAGAACGGGAAGTTAAATTTATTTTGGATTAAAAAGCTGAGTTTTACAGATTTTTAATTAAATCAAATAAAATCTGGGGTGTTAAAAAGGAGAATCGAAAAGTTTGGAGTTGTTTCTGTTGGATCAGAAAGTTGTGAGGAGTTAATTTGATAAGATTAGAATTATGGGGCTGAATTGAGTAGAGTAGAAAGTTGAGGGACTTAAGTGAAATTTTTGGAAAAAAATAATAAGTTAACCCTACGATTCCTTCTTAAAAGTTGGACACCTCCAACTTCTTTAACTTCTCCAACCTTCGTTACCGTCATCGAGGGATCAAGCGAGAGTTGAGCGGTGTTAGGTGTAGAGAGCAAGCAAAAGGAGCTTTGTGGCGAGAGGAGACGAGCTGGGTGGCGATCGCCGAGTTCAGAATAGACCGGAGTGTGGAGCTTCGTCGTTGCGTGCGTGTGAAGCTTTCTCTCTCTCTCTCTCTCTCATCTCACGGTAAGGGTCTCTCTCTCGTAGTCGGTTCATGTTGTTGTTGTGGTTGTTAAACCGATCATGATGATCGATGGTGACTTGGCAGTAGAGGGTTTTGGCGTGGAGTTTGTGACGGTGTGTGGTATTTGTAGTCGAGATTGTGGATCGGTGTTGATCGTTGGTGACATTGTGATTTGATGACGTGTGGCATTGAATCGATGATCAATGCTGTCGTGATGTGTTGTAGTTTTCATGGGGCATGATGATGTGTTGAACGATGGATGGTTTGACGGTGAGATCATGAGGCCATGACAGTGGTGGTTCCAGTGTTGGTGGTGTAGTTGCACCGGCGGTGCTGATCGGAGAATTATGAGATTATTTTTTGTGATTTTTCCGTGAATTACAGCTGAGTTAATTGTTGAGAATTAATTGTTTTAATAACGTTTTGGTTGTTTAAAATTTTGTTGATTGATTTAATTCATTATTTTACAGTGAATTAATTTTATCAAGTTGTTATTTTGCTGTTTGTCGAGTCCGGGCATTTAATTATATTGGGGGTATTTTTATAATTTTATCCTAATTTACCTAGTAGACGGATGAATCGCCTTCTCAGTATTTATTAAATACTGACTTCGTCTATTCATAATGACATAGATAAGAGAAAGAATAAAGCTACCTAAACCTCGTAGAACTGCGATGACGGTTAAGATGACATATCAGAAGGGTGTTTTATTTATTTATTTATCGATGATATTGTTGATAATTTCCGTAAACCATTAGGTTGTTAGTCGATTCGGATTTATTGATTTATAATAAATATTTATTGCTGAGCTATTATTTGTTTCATCTGTTGGGAGCTATTAGTATTTATGTGAATATTAATATATAAAAAATGGGTAAGGCTTTTTCAAGAGACATATGATCTACCACTATTATCTTCCTTGATCATCCCTTCCGAGATGAGAGGTCTTACTCTCCTTTGCCATTTTTACCTACGATTTACACTCACCATATTCAGGAGCGGTCTAATAAATTTAGAGGCTTTGTGCCAACAAAAACATTTGGGCACTTTTTTATATTATTTTTTTTTAATTTGGACCCTAAAATTGACCCAAAAAATTTTGGACTCTGGTAAATGATCCACTTGCACTCCCTATCAATCGCTCCTGACCATACCCCAAATATATCATGTATAAATTGTCATGCTTCTTAGTTCATTCCCGTATTTTACCCAAATCATCAAGTAAACAATTACCATGTTCAAGTTCAAGTAATACACTTCTGAGTATTAATGTTCTAGGTATTATGTGTATGCAGCCTTATCACGTATTTTAGAATAAGCGTTAGAAAATCATCAAATAACATGCAATGGGTCCGCATAAATGCTCATAATCAATCCACAAAACCCCAAGCAATGTTCCCAACTCACAGAGCAATGGTTGGGTAATGCCAAAGATTTTTCAAGAATCACTATCGATTTTGCTCGTCCAATAATTATTGTTTTACGTCTGTTGCTAGCTGTCGTATGTCCAATACCCGTTGTGACTCGAGAAAATAAGTGATTTCTTCTTCAACAGAATTCTTCAACAGGACTGAGACCTTAGAGAGCTTTAGAGAGATAAATGATTTCTTGGTGAGAAATGAGAGGATGGACCATCTCTTTATATAGAGAAGTTTCTTGAGCTTGTGGCTTACTAGGTGTCTTTATGCATGGCCTAGCAAGCATGCATGTAGGCAGCTGGCGGTTACGTAGAAATGCGAATGCGGAGCTACTATGCAGACTGACACCTTGCTAAGCATGCAAGTTCACAGCTGTCAGATTAAGCTGCCTGAATCGGATATGACCGGATCCCATTTAGGATCCATGTTCTTTTGTTATGTCGGGTTAGTTTGAATCCGGTCTGGTTTTGTGTTACTATTATGACTTCGATCATTGCTGGTGGTAATGGCCGATGCTTCACAACTTTAATTTGTCATACGTTCATTGTCTGTCGGTATCACTTGTTACTTAGTAACCATATGTTCATCTTTCGGTAGCCGTACTTTCACTTCTTGGTAGCCATACGGTCACCTCTCGATAGCGGGTACAAAAAACTATTTTCCACCGATATTTTGATAA
This sequence comes from Cardamine occulta, assembly GCA_028015245.1. Lineage (NCBI taxonomy): Eukaryota > Viridiplantae > Streptophyta > Magnoliopsida > Brassicales > Brassicaceae > Cardamine > Cardamine occulta. Next base: position 4,356,015 of record CM051368.1, read on the forward strand.
CTTGTCTCATTTTTACTCGTATAATGGAGAGTTTCTTTTTTTCATTGTTTGATATCCTTCTTCCTTAGTAATTTTCTTGAGTCTTTACTTGATAACCTCCCGCTTATTAACTCCCTTGACAAAATACTTGATCGATTCTTGTTTGGCACCAGAACTACCGAGTATTATCCGTCTATCATCGTTCTTTGACATCTTTCCTCGTGTTTTCCTTGATTTTTCTTTGTTCATCCATATTTTCTTAGTACTATTTCTTATTTTCCTTTGGTCTTCCACAAGTTTTCTTTGGTTTTGACTCGTTTTAACCTAAGCACAGTAAGTTTTCTCGATGCTAGTTTTAGGCCGATGTATGGCTCCTTGCACAGATAATCCATACACATCTGCAAAAATCCATTATGCTTCTTCTAGAACACACCAGAGTGCCATAAGCTGCCTTTGATTGTCTGAGCATTCCTGTTGAAATTAGCTCATCAAGTTGCTTACTTAATTCTGCGAGTTCGGAGGGAGCCATATGATATGGGGTCATTGTAGGTGGTTTGGCTCTGACTTCCAACTCGATTTGATGATCCACCTCTCTCCTAGGTGGTAGTGTTTCCGGTAGCTTAGCCGGCATCACGTCCTTATTCTACTCAAGGACTTTCTCGATCACAGGTGGGATGCAGATGCTTTTCCAAACTCTTCATCCAACTTCCACACCGCAGGATAAGTCACCTCACCCTTCCCTATCCGCTTGGAAAGTTGCATGGCTGAAAGTTGCCTAACTTCACCATTCTTTTTTCCCTACACTTCCACAGTGGGAATCATGCATGTTGAACCTTCTTGAGAATGCATATAGTGGTAAGGGCAGGCATTAGTATCACCGAAACTTGTTTTTGAAAGTTAAAGCCTAACACAACCTTGAAATCATCCATAGGTACCACATAAAATTTCACCGTACCTTTCCAAACTTCAACACTCAGCTCGAGACCTTGTCCAACACCATGGAGTGTTCGGGATTTGGCATTCACGGACTTGAGCCAACTGTCCCCCTTAGTCCACGTTAGACCGAGTCTCCTCACTTCTTCTTCTGAGATAAATTTATGTGTTGCACTAGTGTCAACCATTGCTTGAGTTGCTTGCCCATTGGAGTAGTCTTTAGGGCATTGATTAGTTGTAATAAACTGAGCACCTTCGTCTTCTCACGAGCATATGCCTCTTCATGCTCAATAAAAGCAGATTATGACCCCAGTTTTGGACAATCCCTCACTGAATGTGACCCTTTGCACACATAGTAACCGCCTCTCGGAACGAAAGAACACCTCTTAGCTTCATAATCCTCCTGCACCACGCTCTTTCCTTGGTTATGAGTGTAAATTTGTGTTGTTGCTCCTTCCTCTCTCTTCAACCCGTTGGCACCACCTTCCTCTTGTATGCTTCATATTGAGTTTAGGAGAAAAAATCTGAGAAAGACTCAACCATCACAATAGCTTTTTCTACCGAGTTAACACCACGACGCTACAGCTCTTGCTTCGCCCACCCTTGAAGTCCATCAATGAAATAGAACACCAAATCTTGATCGGAAATATTTGGGATCTGCAGCATAAGGGTAGTGAATTCGTTGACGTAATCTTGGATCATACCCTTTTGTCGGAGTTCCCTTAGCTTTCTTTTCGCCGCATACATGACATTTCAGGGTAGAGCTATCGCTTAACCTCTTTCTTGAAGTCTTCCCATGTGTCTAAGTGACACGTACCTTGTTTAATGTCTGCATGACGCCTCCACCACCACAACATAGTCGTATCTATAAAATAGGATGTGGCTGCCTCGATCTTTGCCAACTCGTCTCTAAGACCAAGATTGTCAAAGTATTGCTCTATTTTCCATAGGAAATTCTTAATTTCCTTGGCATCACGAGCCCCATCGAATCGTGATGGTGTTTAGTAGTCCACTCTACCCACCCCATCATTGCTAGTACCCCCATTGGCAACTGCCTTCTTGCACAATATAAGGTCATCTTGCATCACTCGATGCTCACCCGCAATGCTTGAACCTCCCCATCACCTTTTCTTTGAGTTGGAGGAATTGCGTCTTAATTCCTCCTAAGTTCTCCTTGACTCCACCAATCTCGGTGAACATCGTGTTCGCTTGTTCAGTGGTTAAGTGCTCAACACGCTTGAGTCTCTCTTCCAAGACACTCACCGCAACATTCGAGGACCAAAGCTCATCTCCAATCATACTCTAGTTGTGCTTCCTCGTCGGCTTATTCGCATCAAAGGCCTCTAGCACATTGATGTTTTCACCGTTGTTATCCCCGATAACATCATCCTTGTTAAGTCCCGTCATCTTTCAGTAAGTCGCTTATCTTTGATCAAACTTGGCTCTGATACCACATGTCACGCGCTTCATCTTTTGGGATCAAACCGTGTGGCCGTAGCCTCTATTTTGCTTCAAAAATGGACTAAGCAGCCTAATTTCCCAAGGATTCCGATCTTTTGTGTGAAAAGAACTCGGAAAAAATGAATAACTCAGAAAAGACAAATGAATACCAAATTGCTCTGATATTGATAAAAAAATGTTGGATGATTACAAATGAGGATCTCACCCCTATTTATACAATAGCACCTCCAAAATGGATGGTGGAAATAGAACTAATCTGATGGCCGGTATTGAAAATATGGCCTTAAATACAAGATATTCATAACTGTGGACGAATTTCAAGGGATCTGATTAGGGAATCCCAAAAAGTGTTGAGCGGATATGTAGGAATATGACTTGGTGACAAAGTATTGGGAGATATCCTATCATACTTGCCAAAACGTGTGGAAGTTTCTTGAGATAGATCCAACCCACGAAAAATGAAAGTAAAGCCCATAAAATACTAAGTAAAGGACATGTGACCTTGTGGCTCGGCCTATAAATGTGTTGTAAAAAAATGGGCTGTGATAGGCAACTAGGTTTAGAGAAGTTTGTGTCTTTGCTTCTCAAAGACGAAAAATTAGGAAAAGGAAAATCTTAAAATTTTTTTTATGATTTGACTAAAGTTTTGATACCATATGAAGTTTGGGGGAAACATTTGAAGTATAATAGTTTTTTCTAATATTTATTCATTAGCCAATAGACTCATTTACATATATAATAAAAAATCTACATATTTAGCTATAAAAAATATACACAAATATTAACTTTCCTAATAACAATAAATAAATATATTTACCTCGGCTTTGTAATCATGAGATCTCCTAATAAGAAGCTCAGATGGTTTTCGTTTATATAAGCTACATCAAAAATAAAATGCTCCGACCCATTTTTTAAAAAATATTAATATTTTCATAAATACTAATAACTCTCAGCAGACGAAACAAGTAAACAACTCAGCAATAAATATTTATTATAAACCAATAAATTCGAACCAACTAACAACCTAACGGTTTTCGGAAACAACTAATAATAACAGCGATAAATAAATAAATAAAACACCCTCTCGGTATGTCATCTTGAAACGTCACCGCAGTTCCATGAGTTTTAGCTAGCTTTATCCTTTCTCTTATCTGTGTCATTACGAATAGACGCAGTCAGTATTTAATAAATACTGAGCAGGCGATCAACTAATCTCACAGCTATACACACAGGTCAACAAATAGTTTTCTAGCATAATAAATATGCTTATAGGATTCAGCAACCAACACAACAACACTTCATCAATTAATTAATTCTCAATGATTAACTAATTAAAGAATTAATTAATTAATTTTATTCAGCAATCACTCCACATATTGAATATTAACAATTTTTCAGCAATTTATTTCAACATAAATTTATTCCACCAATTTTTGATAATTTAATTCACAGCAATTAATTAATTAATTAATTTCAACATAAAATCAAATCAACAAATCAACAAAATATCACAGAAAACTCTAGCACAAATATATTATACTAAGAATAACCGTAAACCTAGATAAGTTACGGTACTGCACTCACCTTAGCTTTTACGCGGTTTCTTGACAATACAACCAACCAATCTCACAAGATCTAGAATTTCTGGAACTTCTAGGATTTCTTAAAGGTCACAATAACATAACCACAACCCCTCTTTCTCAGCCTTCAGCCAATCACATCAACAAAACAACATTCTACCTAAATTGAAAAAATCTAGAAAATAACAGAAACATTCAGCCTCAAAGATTGAGTCACGGATCAAAATATAACCGTTCAATTCTAATCTTCACTGCTGAAACTCAACCCCTAGATGTCCTAAAGCTAACTTTAAAGTTTCGTGATATCTGACCATAGATGAACTCGCGATCTCTCTTTGAATCCAGGTTAGTCCAAATCACATCTGAAACAAAGAACCTCATAAAAACGCAAATAACTTTTAGAATATTAACTCAAATCCAAATCTGCATAGTGGTACATCTAGATCTAAGGCTTAGCTACAACTCCATAAATTTTCGTTACCTTTGGAAATGATATGCTAGGACGAACCCCTTTTCCACCATCTCCCTTCACCAAAATTTCAGCCTCCTCCTCTTTCACAAGAAAGAAAAAATCGCTCTGCCTCTCTTCTCTTGCTAGGTGGCCACGAAATTAAGAGAGCAAAGGCTAGGATTTCATGCGATTACAACATTTAAATAGACTTAGGATTTATTTTTCTGAAATTTTAGTTCCGCCTCCTAACTTTCTAATCTTTGCAAAGCAGCCCCATAATTTCAGATTTAATCAAATTAACCCAGCAGGAACAATTGATTTAATCAATTCCAATCCCAACTTTTAAATTGTCCAATTAAAACTCAATTAATAGGAATACAAATGTTACAAAAAAACTCAAGCAAATTTGCGTTATTTGAATTAGCAATTGGAGCCTTAAAACAGAAAGACCAATCCAAACAAAATCTCAGTTCAAACAGACTTATCAGCCCAACGGCTTGAAATAGCCACAACAGAGCCAGCTTGACCAGCAAGAATAACCATGGCTGGCGAGGCACACTTGTGAATAGTATCGGTAAGTAAGCGAATCGCTGGACCTATCACTGCAACTACCGAGCAAAACCATGACCATGGCAGAGCCAGTGGAATGTTATATGTATTCTCCTTCTTCACAAAATCACTGTCTCTTCATTCATCAGATTGAATGGTGGTTAAAATTTTCCCAATCTCCTTCACAATCTTTTTGATAAACTTAGCCTCGGATCTGTAAAATTAGAGAGCAAAATCATTGAGATCCTTTGAAGACAATTGAAGAGAACGGAGGGGAAATGGTTAATTGGGCTTTACTCACTTCATTAATTTAGGCCCGTTTAACTTCTGGTTTCACGATAGCGTTATATCTTTTGTAATTGTTGGTCAGACCCACTCGGGTTTTGGGTAAAATACCGGTTAATATGAAAATGTTTAGAACAAAATCGTACGAAACCATATCTCTCTCTCTCTCTCTTTTTGACAATTAGATCTCGTTATTTTTTAAAAAAATAATAATATTTAGGCTGCGAAAATTTCCTAGAAGATTTCATCGAAAACAATATAAGCCTGTGGACTTCAACTAAAGTTTTAACCAAAAAATAACTTTTAATCTAAATGTATCAACAAAAAGTTATTTGACTATTATTTGACTTTGAATTTTCTAAAAAGAAATTCCCACCATCGTAATGTATATTTATTTTCAAAAACCTAATTAATATCATGTAAAATTTTAAGTTTAACATAAAACAATAAAATTTTGGCATTTATTCCAAACACAAAAAACAATTTGTGTAGAAATGTGTTGAAAACCCGGGTAAATCACCTATAAATGAACAATTATCACTTACTTCTTCTGTTTCATTTTAAGTGTTGTTTTAAAGTTTAAAATTTTGTTTTAATATAAGCATTGGTTTATGTTTTCAATACAGTTTTTTGATAAAACATTTATATTTTATCTCTATTATTTAATATAATAACCAATAAAAAAATTATTTAATATATTAATGAGGGATAAAATAGAAAATCTCATTATTTTTTTAATTTTTATGTAAAAACTTTAAACTGCAATGCAGAGGAAGTAATATTTAACCCGTGTCTTCGACGAGGTTAATAGTACTATAGTATTCAGATACATTGGGTTGGGAAATAATCGGATCATTATAGCCGTGAAGCGTTGACTTTCTTGGGGAATGGGGAATTGATTTAAATAACGAGAGACATATATCTGAAACATAGTGCCACATCAAAATTCTTTGCGAGTGTTCTTGTTCCAAATAATTACAAACAATTTTGGTATACTTATTACCAAAGAAAATAATTTTGGTATAATGTTCCGGTTTGGGTGGAACTCTAATTAATTAGGGTTTCTATGGTTCAAGTGGAAATGAATAAGAAAAGAGTTTACCTATTGGGTCCCAACGTGAATCCAATCTTGTTGCACACAGCCTTCAAAGCCATTTGCCATTTTTCCTTCTCTTCACGGCTCGATTCTTCAGTGCGTCTCCAAAACCTATAGCCGAACACTCCCTTTTGTTTCCTAACGTCTTCAGGTCTCACCTTATAGAAGATTGGGATGACAATCATTTCCTTCTTTTCCGCTCGTTCCATGATTGTCGTCAGCTCTTCCAAACACCATTTTGATTCTGCATACCTATTGACAGTATCACATCCCAAATCAAAATATATATTAATGGAAACCTTGAGTGATATATAAGAGATATGAGCTCATACCATAAAACTTAAATAGTATAGTCATTCAATTCTTAGAGCTTTAGGAACATTCGTCATAAGTAAAATTTTGTTGACCATCGCAAAACTTACCTTGCAGATAAGATGACTAGCGCAACTGTGGCCTGTTCAATCCTCTTAAAGAGGTGTTTAAGGTCTCTGCCCTTTTGTTCATGGGTATCTATGAAGAACTTGATGTTGTGTCTTTCAAGGGCATCCGTAAGATGACTAGCGAAGCCATAACGAAGTTCCTTTCCTCGGAAGCTGATGAACATTTAATGGATGGGACGAGAAAGAGTGGCCATCACAGATCTTCACCAGTTTGGTTTAAGAAGGCTTCTTTTTTCTTACCCAAAAGAAAAGCAAGTTCCTGGAGTTGGATGTGTATAGGAGAACAAAAGCGATTGAACAAGGTACTGATGAACACTTTTATATAAATTTACTTTTTTTGCGTCCCCGTCAGATGTAAGTTCTCTATGCTACGCAGGTCGTGGTATATATACCTTTTTCTTGTGAAACCGATAACCAGTACACCACCAGAATCATTCCACAAGAATAAATAAAAAAAGAAAAAAGTCGACAAACGAAAAGAGAAAGAGAGAAAGAAAATTAGGAATTAGACAAACAACAGACACGTCTATGTGGCTTGAAACACGAAAGCAATGCTAAGCCCTCTAACAACAAAAAAAACACGTAAGCAATCATAAGCCTTCTAACACAAAAAAAAAAAACACGTAAGCTATGATAAGCCCTTTAACAACAAAAAAACCTGGACATCATAAAACTATTGTTCCCAGATCCCAACCAATGAATTTGTCCTCGAAATAAATATTTTTTTTTTTGATAAATAAATAAATTTAGTTTACTAAGCTAGCTGTCTACATATGACATATCTATTTGTGATTAACCTACATTCATAGATAGTCAAATTTCTTTAATAAAAGAAAAAAAAAACTATATATGCCGACAGATAATTGCTCCGATTCTTGATGTCAAAGTAATTTTTTTTTCTCCGATTCTTAATAAGTCCATTATCAAAGGAAAGTGGGGGAGAAAAAGCATCACAATATAGAGGAAAAGGCCGACCTAGCATATATATAATAGCATATAGTCTAGGTCTATAACTTAAAACTTTTTAACATTTTAATATAAATTTATGTATTACATTTACCTTATTAAAACCTTAGAGATCTAAGGAAGATGTCTGACCTAGAAACTCTCTATTAAAATAAAAAAAAATTAAGAAAAAGAGAGAGGGAAGTACTATCTCTCATTTAAAAGACTCATTATAAATTTATTTGATACTCGTCATTTATTAATTGGTTTAAACATTTTTGATAAATAAAAATTTAATTAAATAATAAAATTATAGAAAAAATATTATTAATTTATTTTTAAGATACCTTTATGGGTTTCTAAGTGATAGACATGCTCTTCAGGCGGTAGATTATTACAAGATCTCTATAGTTTTTTTTAATTTTCCAATCATGGTTTTATTGCTGTCATTAGTTTATATATATATCTTCGTCAGTTATCTGAAGTACGAAAGATATTTCATGCATTTTAAATTTACGAAAGACCTCTTAGATTGTTTTTATTTGACAAGAAAATCACAACATCAAACTTTTTTTATTTTTGTAAATTGTAATGCATACAGTAAAATCTCTATAAATTAATAAAAATTATAAAATAATAAAAATTTTCTCTCCAGAATCAGGACAATGTTAATATAAACAAAATTCGATAAAATAATATATTTTTTTGAAATTTCTATTAAAACATATTGTCCCATTAATATCATAAATTAATAATATATATATATATAATTATATATATATAAGATAATCTACTAATATATGATTTTAGTGTCTTTCTAAAAATTGAATATTGTTAAACAACGTCTCTAATTTTTATTGTATCAATCAACTGTTGTGTTGTGTTTTAAACTATCGAGTTATAGTATCGTCTATAAAAAAAATTAAATCAAAATAGCTAACATTTTTGTAAGTTCTTAACTTCTAAATATACATTTTTATTTTAGTCTTATAAGTTGTTAAAATATGTTAGTTGATGTTATTAATCGTAAATTTGAATTTATATATGTTGTTTGCATAAGTGAATTCTTCGATAGCTTTTGTTATTTATCGTCAACAATTTATTTTCTTCCAAATATTAAATATTTAAGTCAAAAAAATTAATGTTATCTAGATCAATTAATCTCAACTAAAAATTTTGAAAGTTTTATAAGAAAATTTTAAATGATACTCCCTCTGTTTTAAATCACTTGTCGTTTAAACTTGTTTCACACACATTAATAAAATATTTAATTTTTTTGTTTTACTCTTAATTAATGTTTATTTGATTTTATTTCATTGATCAAGACATTAAAACATGAAAGACAAAATTAAAAATCTAATCCACTACAAGAAATCTACCGCAAAACCGACGAATTTTCCGACGGAAAAGAATTCCGTCGGAAATTTACGACGGATTACCGACGGATTCCCAAGATTTGAAAATTCTGTCCGACGGATATCCATGCCGTTTTATTCCGACAGAAATCTGACGGATATCCATGCCGTTATATTCCGACGAATTTCCAACGGATTTCCGGAAAAAAGTCGGATAATATGAACGTTAATGTATCCGTTGAATTTACCGTTGTAAGCCGACGGATTTCCGACGGAAATCTGACGGAAACGAGTTTATATATATGTTTCTCCCATTCTCCATCCCATTACACAACAATCTTAATTTCATATCTCTCTCTCATTTCTTGTTTACTTAATACGAATTCTATAAAAAAAGTGAAAAATATGTCTAGATATTTTCGATCATGGATGGACGAACCATTAATGGATCCGGAGACGAACAACTTGAACGAGGAGTATGCAAGAGGCATATACGAGTTCATAGAAGTGGTGGGAAAGCAACCGCGTGTTCAAAAATCAGGTAAGTTAAAATGTCCATGTTCAATTTGTAGGAATTCTCGTAATGTTGCGATAGAGATAGTTTGGCATCATTTGTATAGTAATGGGTTTACGCCGGGTTACAAGATATGGTATTTACATGGAGAAACAAATGTTGAGTATGGTAGTACTAGTGAACCAACTGTCTCAGATAGTTTAGGAGGTAGCACGGAAGTAGATGTAGGTGTAGGGAGCGTGCAGATGGTGAATGATGCGTTTAGAGAGAATGTCGAGTTTAGCGGTGAAGAAAGATATAGGTTCGAAGAACCTAATGTAGAAGCAAGAAGATTTTTTGATATGTTAGATGCTGCAAAGCAGCCACTATATAAAGGGTGTAAAGAATGTCATTCGCCTTTATCAGCTGCAAGTAGATTGATGATGATTAAGACGGATTACAATTTGGCGGAGGAGTGCGTTGATGCGATAACAGATTGGGCGAAAGATTTATTGCCAGAAGATAATCTTTTACCCGGATCATACTACGAGGTACAAAAACTTGTATCTTGTCTTGGGTTACTGTATAAGGTAATAGATGTGTGCATCGACAACTGTATGCTATATTGGAGAGAAGATGAAACCGCAAAAGATGTAGATTTTGTCGTAAACCACGGTATCAAGAAAGTAGTGGCAGAATTCAAATTCCATATAAACGTATGTGGTATTTACCAATAACAGAGAGGTTGAAGAGGTTATATACTTCTCAGCGCACAGCAGAGCCAATGAGATGGCATGCAGAACATCGTCAAGATGGAGATATTACACATCCTTCAGACGCAGAAGCTTGGAAACATTTTCAATCATTGTATCCGGAGTTTGCGTATGAACGAAGGAATGTGTACCTCGGGTTATGTACAGATGGTTTTAACCCATTTGGAAAGCATGGAAGGAAGTATTCGTTATGGCCCGTAATTGTAACCCCTTACAATTTGCCTCCATCTTTGTGCATGCTTAGAGAATTTTTATATCTATCGATTCTTGTTCCCGGCCCAGAGCATCCGAAGAGATCACTTGATATATTCCTCCAGCCATTGATCTATGAGTTACAAATGCTATGGGAGCATGGTGTGGAAGCGTATGATGTTTCGACCCAGCAAAACTTTAAGATGCGTGCGGTGCTTATGTGGACCATAAGCGATTTTCCAGCATATGGTATGTTATCTGGATGGACAACACATGGGAGATTATCGTGTCCGTATTGCCAAGACAACACAGATGCATTCCAACTAAAGCACGGTAGAAAAAGTTGTTGGTTTGATTGTCATAGGAGATTTTTACCGAGTGAACATCCGTATCGTCGTTCGAGAACAATGTTTACGAAGGGTAGGCAAGTTTTTGATGGTCCACCGCCTGAGATAGACGGTGAAACTTTATTGGAACAGTTGAGAGATTTTGGTGCTGAGACGACTCCTTATTATGGGGGTAATGGACATGAACTTATTTATGGTGTCGGTGAATTTCATAGCTGGCACAAGAAGAGCATATTTTGGGAATTGCCTTACTGGAAGAACCATTTATTGCGGAATAATCTTGATGTGATGCACGTTGAGGATAACTTCTTTGAGAACATCATGAACACAGTCTTAAACGTCCAAGGGAAGACGAAAGACAATATGAAATCTAGATTAGACTTGCCAGCATATTGCGATCAAGGTTTTCTTGAAGTGCTCCCAAATGGTCAATGTCCATTTCTATTATACCGGTTAGAAGCAGCAAAGAAAACCGAATTTTTTGATTGGATTCACGACGATGTTAAATTCACTGATGGATACGCATCTAATCCTGAATCGCATCAATTATGGAGAAGGAAATTTTACTGGAATGAAGAGTCATGATTGTCACGTTGTGATGCAGAGGCTTCTTCCATTCGCTTTTGCTCATCTTCTCCATAAAGACGTCCACCAAGCAATTGCAGGAGTAGGTGCTTTCTTTCGCGATTTATGCACAAGAACACTTACTGTTGAGGGAATCCAAAATTTACGAGGCCAATATCCCGTGATCCTTTGTAATTTGGAGAAGATATTTCCACCATCTTTCTTTGATGTGATGGAACATATTCGATCCACCTCCCACGAGCTGAACTAGGAGGCCCGGTTCAATACCGTTGGATGTATCCATTTGAGCGGTATATGTTTCATCTGAAAAAAAGGTTAAGAATTTGAGTAGAGTAGAGGGATCTATTATCGCCTGAGCATCAACGAAGAGGACTCACAGTTTGCTGAATATTACTTCCCGCCGAAGTTCGTGCGAAGAGTAGACGTCCTAGTCGCCATGATGATCGTGGTGAGAGAGTGATTTACCCGTCGTTGTTCCAGAGTTATTTTCCCAAGTTAAGAGTCGTGGCAAAGGAAAAAGGCGAAATTATCTCAAGAGGAGTTTACACACTTGCATACGATATCCTAACCAATTGTGAAGAAATTGCGGAATCTGAAAGGTAAACAAAAATTCTTTTGTGTCATTTAATGTATAATTGATTATTTTATATGTTATTATTAACTTGTCAACTATTTTGGTTTTCGTGCAGGATTTACATGGCATTAATACTGGTACTATATGGATAAGACAGAAGAGCTTCAAGTCCATAAGGAGGAGGAATTTATGTCTTGGTTGCAATTTTACGTAAGTGTTTAAAAACACTAAATCATTTAATAAATTATTTTTAAATACTAATATGTAACTTATTTTTGTAGGTTTCTGAAGGAGTAATAAGCGGACAGACATTTCCGACATGGTTATTGGAATTTGTTAATGGTCCAAACTACATTACAACTTCTTATCCTAGATACTGCAGTCGTGGATATGGGTTTAGGGTTCATGACGAGAGAAGGACAACGCAAACTTCAGATTCTGGTATTTCAGTGAAATCTGGTAATGATGTTTACTACGGCGTTCTTCAAGAAATTTTGGAAGTCCGGTACCCAGGAATGTTAGACTTGAGGTGCATTGTTTTCAAGTGTGATTGGTATGATTCAACACTCGGTCGTGGGCTTCATGTAGACCAATTTGGTGTTACGTCTGTTAATTCAAGTCGGAGACTAGAAACGTATGACCCATTCATTCTAGGATCACAAGCTGAGCAGGTAGGGTACTAATAATAGTGTAATTAATACTCAATTCCTTATTTAGGTATAATAATTACAAAACTAATATTTTTTTTTTAGGTGTGCTATATTCGTTACCCTCGCGTTACACGGCGGACGGATCCTTGGCGCACAGTTACTAAAGTGACCCCGCGAGGAAGAATTTATGGAGTTGCAGAACACGATCCTTTACAGCAAGCAGAAGTTGTTCCAATGGATCCAGTTGAGCCTTCTTGCTCTGGATCTTGTTGTTGATTTCACACAATTTGGTTTAGTTTTTTCCGACTCAGAAGAAGAACAAGGTGAATTTTATGAGGATTCAGACTCAATTTCATCTGAGGGATCATCATCATCATCTAATGAAGATTAGTTATACACGTGGTTTGTATTATTTTTTAGTATTACAGGAAGTTGTAAATTTGTTATTTTGTATTTTATTTAATTTTGACATTACGGTGTAAACAATAGGTCCTCGAAGACCGCAGCTGCCGAGCATTTTATAAGCTCAACTTCAGCTTTGTATATTTTAACAAATTTTAATAAAATAAGATTTTGCCAGAAATTAAAAATTCCCTAAACAAACACATTAACAAACCCACACAACTCATTAAACCACTTAAAAGATAATTTTAAAATCACCCCCAAAACCGTACGAATTTCCGACGGTAATATAATTTAAAACCTTAAAAACGGACACGTGTTTCGTTTAAAAAAATGGATCCGTCGGAACTCCGTCGGAAAAACCGACGGATTTCCGATGGTTTTCGGGGTTTTTTAAATTTAATTTTTATAGACACGTGTAACCCTAAAACCGTCGGAAATCCGTCGGTTTTTCCGACGGATTTCCGACGGGTTTGGGGTTTACATGGTCAAATTGTAATTTCTTGTACATCAAGACAATGTTAACAACAAACTTTGACAAACTAAACTAAATTATGTGATATATAACATATTTTGAAAAGATTTTGTTTTTAGACATGGTTCGATCGAAAGTGTTTCATAGATAAACATATAGTTAACGTACAAGTTTACCAAATACGAAATAATCATCTAAACTTTTGAAATTTGTCAAATGAAAGATTTCTATAAGTTATTTGTGTTTGCAAACATGAATTTATTATACTATAAACATATGTTTACTGAAACGGTGCGTAAAAAACCACTAAAACCACAAACCTGTCGGAAATCCGTCGGAAATTTCCGACGGATTTCCGACGGGTTTGTGTTTACACGTGTCCCCGTTTAAGGATTGACTGCCCAATCGGAAGGCATGCATATTTTGACTGTCTGTCGGAAATCCGTCGGAAATTTCCGACGGATTTCCGACGGACAATAAAAAATGTAACCGCGAAACTCTTTTCGTTTCCCGCGATACCTAAATTTTCGCCTATCCGTCGGATATCCGTCGATCCTTTTAGGTGCTAACCTTTCCGAAACCTTATCGAAAACGTGTCTAATTTAATTTTTTAAAACTGACGGATTTCCGACGGATACATCCGTCGGAAATATCGTAATATATGCAGACACCGTCTTCTTCCTCCTCACTTTCGTAGAAACTGAAAATTTTTCTCAAAACTCGAAAATTCGCCAAATCTTCCAGATTTCCGTCGATCCATCATCCAAATGGCTCAAAATCCTCCAAACATGTAAGTTTTTAAGTATATATTATGGATTGTTAGGTATTGAGTTAGATTCATTTGTTTAGAAAATTAGAATTGTTAGATTTAGGTTTTTTTGTTAGATTTAAGATTGAAATTCTTTGATTTAGGTTTGTAATTGTTAGATTTAGGTTTGTAATTGTTAGATTTTGGTTTGTAATGTTAGATTTAGGTTTGTAATTGTTAGATTTAGGATTGTTATGTTTATTGAAATTATTTGTTTTCTTAATTTATTTATTAATTGAAATATTTATAATTTTTTCATGCATTAATATTTTCTTAATTTTGGTATGTTATTATAATTTTTAGAAAATTATCATTATTTTTTTGATAATTTTTAATCATGTTAGTAATTTATAATTATATTCATGAATTTTTCATTCTTTTATAAATCAAGGATTAACAAATTTTCAATTGTTTTGGAATTAATACTTATAAATAAAAATGTTTTTGTATTTTAGTAATTTATAAGTTTTTCCATAAAAGTAGAATTGTTTTGGTCTAATAATGAATTTAAATTAGTTTTTCATACTTTTTTTTTATTTTCATTATTATTAATTTTTTTCATATAATGTTTGATACTTTTTAAAATTTTTATAGGGATTACGGTAGGTTTGCCCGTTCAGGACACGGCGGACGTAGTAGTCGCCGGGGAGGTACTTCCGCTTCGAGGAGTTCTCCTATACCGGAGACACCTATTCCGGAGACACAGATCCCGGAGACAGCGCCTATCCCGACGCCTTCACCTACTGCACCGTCCCAGATGAGCGTTGAGGACTTTGTCGCTCAACCAGGACGAGATAGATTGCCTCGTCTCCATCCGGAATGCGTAGGCAGAGACACATGGTAAGTATTTTTAAATTCAAATTACTTTAGTTACATTTCAAATTATTTGCACTAATTTCTTTTGTAGGTTTGGAGATTCCGAAAATGGGATTTCCAAGTCCATTAACCGGATGCTCAATGGAATGCTTCGTCATCCGTACCCGACTTACAACCAAATGCCGATAGCGGATCAGGAATTGTGGTTTCGCCAATTTGCGGTAAGTACTTTATATTATAATTTTTTTTACTTTTATTTAATATATTTATTTTATTTGAATTTTTGATTTGCAGCAAGAATTTACTTGGGACAGCCACATGACCGCCTCCGTTAGACGATGCTTCGATAAAAAAGCAGCGAGAATGTATTCGTGGAAGCTGAACGAGTGGAAGGAGAAGTGGCACAAGAATGATGTCCCAAGGGAGTTGCTTTCCAACCCGGGCCTATGGAGCGGGTTATGCACTTATTGGAGTGAAGAACCGACCAAGACAAGCTCCACAACTCATTCTGCGTGCCGAAACAGCGATCGCAAAGGAAAAGGCAAGGCGACGCACAATCTAGGAGCGGTTAGTTTGGTCACACGGGCCAAATAACTGGTAAGTTTTTTATTTATTTAAAATTTTGTTATTTAAGTTTTATAATTTTATAGTTTACTAAATTTTCATTTTTGTAGTTTCGGCAAGACGGTGTCCCACCTTCCGCTATCACATTGCTCAAGGATGCGCATACCAGCAGGAAGAACCATGAAATCCAAGATCCGCTGGCTCGAGAGATCATTGACAACTATGAGAAGATGAAGGAAGACTTCCTCCTTTCTCAGCCAATCATCGAGGGAACGCCTCCAATGACCGATCTTCCAATCGAGAAGATTAACGAATTCGTCTACGAAGTAAGTAAAATATATATTTTTATCGTTTTTTTGTAATTTCTAATTTTTAACAAAATTTTCGTTTCTTACCGCAGTGTACTCCGAAGACAAAAGGTCGTGTATTTGGTCTTCCGGACGACGACTCTTTTTCTCCAACTTCGCGTTTCTTCGGCGATTCTCCGGATATTAGGGCACAGCTCGCACAACGAGACGCTGACATGGAAGCTATGAAGATGCAGCTGCAACAGCTCGCAGAAGAACAAGAAGCGAATCGCCTCCAACGAGAAGCGGATCGCCTCCAACGAAAAGCGGATCGCCTCCAACAAGAAGCGGAACGCGAGAGATCACACAAATTGGAGGCGGATAACCGGTTATTGCAGCAACAAATGGCGGAATTCTTATCCCGCTTTCCGCCCTCGTAGT
Source organism: Cardamine occulta (assembly GCA_028015245.1). NCBI lineage: Eukaryota > Viridiplantae > Streptophyta > Magnoliopsida > Brassicales > Brassicaceae > Cardamine > Cardamine occulta. The sequence continues at coordinate 4,372,496 of CM051368.1, forward strand.
TTTAGTTTTTTTCCTTTTTTATTTGAATTATTTTAGAAATATTGAATTATTGCATTATTATTATTTCTTTAATTTTAAAATTTGTTTTAATTTTAATTATAAAAAAAATTTACAAATTAATAAATTTATTTTTAAATATTCGATTTTATAATTAAAAAAAATTCAATAATTCCGTCGGAAATCCGTCGCTTATAGATCCGTCGGAAATCCGTCGGTTTATAAAGATCAGAATTCCGTCGGAAATCCGTCGGTTTAAATCCGTCGGTTTGCCGTCGGTTATAGATCCATCGGAAATCCGTCGGTTTCTAAGAATCAGAATTCCGTCGGTGTTCCGTCGCTTTTTAACCGACGGTTCACCGACGGCATTAAAACCGACAGATTTAAACCGACGGATTTCTGATTTCTCTATTCCTTCAGAATTCCGTCGGAAATTCCGACGGCTTTCCGACGAGATTTTTATTTCCGACGAGATAGAAGCGACGGAAAAACCCGACGGATAACCGACGGATTTCGCCGAAACCGACGGATTTCCGACGGAAATTGCCGTCAGTTACGCGGTAGATTTCTTGTAGTGATCAAACATATGCATTGAAATATAAAACAATAATTATTATGAAACGAGTTTTAAGGTGTAAAATGATAAATAACATGAAAAAGAGGAAATAAATCGATTGAAATGTCTCATAAGATGACGTGAGACTTGACACGATTTTTCCCTCCTTTCCCCAAAAGAGGTACAACTTCCAAGAGAGACACGTCACATGGTTTAAATGTACATAGAGCCATAAGAGCATGTCTATCGGACAACTTGTTGGGTGTCTTCCCATGTGAGATCCACCATAATGTGTCTTCCCATCTCTCTTAAGTGTCTTGGGCAAAACACTTAAGATACAAGATCTTCCAAAAAATTGACACGTGTCGCAACGTGATTCGTTGCGACAATAAAAAATCAATTTTTATTAAAAAAAAATTAAAAAAAAAAAGAAGACCCCGTGTATAGGGGTCTCCGATGAGGATGGTCTAAAGGATGAACTTGGTCCATCTTTGACTTTTTCAACATAATTGAGTGTACAATGATAATGATAACTCAACTCCTTACCACCCTGTTTTACCAGAAGTCATGTGGTTTGATACTCGCATTTTCTTACTTGATCGGTAAATCAGAGATAGAACATGTTCCATTATGGCTGACTCACTTAACCCTCCTCTTATTTGTGACTTTAGAACCTTCTTCCTTGTTTTTGTAGACCCTTCTACGGAACTGAAAATAAAAACTTAACCAGAGATTGTTATACAAATATACAGTTCTTTTTTTTTTTAATACTCACAAGAAGTTAGGAATACATAGCCCTGTATGATAGGTATCTGTTTTCTAAAGTCATATTGTCATAGACAGGTTTAGCAAAGATAAGAATGTGAATTGTCTGCTCAACTCTATTCTTCTGATTGTAACTCACGAGGCTGACCGAGATGCACCAGCCCGCAGTGGCATACCACAAAATTTCGTCTTCCAGCACATTTGAGGCACACCAATCCTTTGATTAATAGTAAAGAGTTGACATACCAAAAGCCTTTGATGAGAGCTGAAGGAGAGTGTGTTACCGGCCAGATCTGAGATAGTTCGGAGTGTTTCCTTTTTGAGCCTTGTTTTTTGCACCTGAGATACTCACCTTGGATTTTCGCAACTTTTTTAAATTCATGGTCACATTCTGCTTCCATCTTCCACCCCAATCTTGGTGATGCGTGAGCCACGTACAAATTTACCAGGCTGAATTTCTCTATTGAGGACTGTTGTTCTGCTCCAAGTAGTACCTCCCATCACATGTACCAGTGCCTCAACGCATAAAATGAATAAAAATGGTAATAATAGATCACCTTCCCGTAACCCTCTCTCTAGTTTGATAAAACCTTAGGAATTACCATTCAGCAAAACCATTAAGTTTGATATTATTTAATCAAAATTACCAATTCCTTTACCATTCTAGCATTAGGATCAACTTTATATGAAGGACCTAACAATAATCAACCTAAACAAACAACATCTAACCGTCAATTCATCATAATCTACCATAACCCATGATCCAATTAAAAGACTAACAACATAAATGAAAAATAAAATAAAAAAGAAAAGATAAAAATGGATTTACAAAGATAGAGATGAAAAAAATCTTCAATAGAGTGACATTTATGATTAAAATCAATCCAAAACATCGATAAGAGTTTGGATCTAAAATCAACTCTTTGAGAGAAAAAAACATCGATAAGTATTTATAGGGAGAAGGAAAAATATTTGGGTCAACTCTAAACATCTTGATCATCAGCGCGATAGATATATTGTGTCAACTCGACCATAACTCTTGGAATACAGTTTCAAATGACTCGAGACCACTTCCTTTGGAAAACTAACTCAATTTCCTATTAGGAAACTGAATTAAAGATTAAACTGGGCAAGGAAAGATTTTTGTCTGATGCGATCTTTCAGCCGTTTTGGATTCTGAGCTGTTTAGGTAACCGCTACAAATTTTTCTTCACTTTGGTTTCCTTCTCTTCTTGCTCCTCTCTTCATTTATAAGGCTCCAAGAATCTTCAAGCCTCCCATTCACCTAAAAAGACTCAATACATATATATGCAATATGCAAGAAAAACAATTTAATACTCTAAGATGTGAGATAATGGGAAAGTGAGACTCAAATGCATATATACAATTTTAAGTTATGAGAAATGAAACAAAATGTGATGTAAATGAATGTTAAAATCATGCAAAAACCATACATATCATCTAAAAAACTCATGAACCTCAGATGTCACTTGAGCATCAACCACCTTCCACAATAAGATTGAAAAAGAGTTAGCAGTCATACCATCAACTCTAGGTGTAAAATCCGAAAGGCTGCCCTATTCATTTTTTTTTGGTAATGGGCCACCTTTTTTCTTACAGCGGTTTTTTTCTCACTTTGCGAGTATATATAACTGTGTTTATCTTATCCTCTTTTATTTTTACTTGCAGCCTAATATTACATGCAATGCCGAGTATTGTGGTCAATCCCATGACTCGATATAAGAATTTTGAATACAAACGAAGAAAAACAAAAAATATGTGATTTTTTGGCCGCAAATATATGTGATTTTCTAAATAAAATATATAAAGAAATGTTATTGACCCACTTAAGACAAAAATATCTTACAACTAAGATAAGGTTAAAGAAAGGAAAAATGTCAAAAAAAAAATATGAATTTGCATTTTGTGGATATTTTGATCTCTAACTTACAAAATGTCATTTAAATGTTAAATTTTTGCGTTGACTTTTTAATTAAATAGGTAACTTGTATTGACTGTATCATATGAGATATGACATTAAATCGATAGATAGAGCATATTTACGGGGTTAAAACTTCCGTTAACAGCTGTTTAATCAAAACGATGTTGTTTTTCTCTGATTAAAAAGCCTCAACTTTCAAATTGTGAACATTTAAATCCTTAACTTTTCAAAATGTCATTTAAATGCCTAAAGTTTTATTGACTTCTTGATTAAATAGTTAATTTATGTTGAGTATGTCAATTGCGGCATGATATTAAATCGAGAGATGGAGCACATTTACATGGTTAGAGTTTTAACATTATTTATCAGTTATTTGACTAGTCAATGAGTATTAAGAAAATATTTAATCCGCTATTACCAACGCTTAAAGTTTAAACCGATAACCGATAAAAATATTAAAACTATTAAATATTTTCTTAATAACCGATTCAATGGATGCGGATCGAAGGTTATTGCCAACGCTTAAAAAACACAATTTTTGAGGGATTTTAGGGAATTTTTAATTAAATAGGTAACTAGTGTTAACTGTGTCAAATGCGACACAACGTTAAATCGAGAGAAAGAGCATGTTTACGGTTTAAAAAATCCGTTAGCAGCTTATTTAATCAAAAACAATGTTGTTTACCTCTTACTAAAAAAAATCAACTTTTCAAGATGTCATTTAAATGCATAAGTTTTCGTTGATTTCATAATAAAATGGTTAATTTATGTTGACTATGTCATTCGAGGCACAACGTTAACTTAAGAGACAAAACACGTTAACCCGGTTAAATTGTTACTTAGCAGCTTTCGTTGGACGACCAATGTTACTATGACTATTCATCGTTCGTCATCTCTTTCTACTTCTAGTTGCTTCATCGAGATCCAACCATAATCAAAAAGTTAAACTCTTCTCAAATTTAAATCCTTCTTTCGAAAAACATAATCCCCACATCTTTGCCAACTTAACTCACCTAAAATCTCTGGAAAATTTCCATAGAATTCTCTAAAAACCCTCAAGAGGATTGAGTTTTTTTAAGCATTGGTGATAACCGATTCGATCCGCATCCATCAAATCGGTTATTAAGAAAATATGCTATAGCTTTAACATTTTTAATTGGTTATAGATTTAAACGTTCAGCGTTGGTTATAACCGATTAAATCTTTTTTTAATACTCATTGGATAGTCAAATAACCAATAAATAATGTTAAAGATCTAACCCTGTAAATAAGTTCCATCTCTCGATTTAGTTTCATGTCTCAAATGGCATAGTCAATTTAAATTAACCATTTAATCATGAGGTCAATAAAAACTTAGGTATTAATTGACAATTTGAAAAGATGATTTAAACGTCAACAATTTAAAAGTTGAAGCTTTTTCAGTAAGAGGGAAACAACATTCTTTTGATTAAGCAAGCTGCTAAAGGAAGTTTTAACCCCGTAAATGTGTTTTGTCTTTCAATTTAACGTTGTGTCTCATATGACACAGTCAGTAAAAGTTATCTATTTAATTAAAAAACTAACGCAAAACTTTGGCATTTAAATGACATTTTTTAAACTGGAAATTAAAATATCCACAAATACAAGTTCATGTTTTTTTTTACATTTTTCCCAATATATAATATACTTCACTATTAATTATGTTCTTAAATTTGTAACTAAAATACTGCTACGTAACAAAGCAAGATTAATTTCAACAACAAAAAATAGAAAAGATTAAAATGTAAAATAAGGAGTTTTAAGCGACCGCTTTTGGTTTATCACACATGGCTGACTTATAGTTAAGCTTTAATGTCTTGATACACAATACACAATAACAATGTATTGCCCTATGTACTATTCTTTAATATTCGATAAAAAGAATTAAGGGTTGTTAGGAGATCGAGTTAAACGGAAAGTTAATACAGTAAAACCTCTATAAATTAATAATTTGAGACCATGGTCATATTTTATTAATTTATAGAAATATTAATTTATCTATAAATTAATCAATACTAATTTATAGTGGAAAATAATATTTATTAATTTATAGAAATTTTTTGTCAAAAATTAAAAAAATTTGATCTAAATAAAATTAATGTATTGGATATTATAAATTTTAATAGTTTTGGACTTCAAATTTTAAAATATAAAAGAAAATTAAATTATTTTGATAATAAATAACAAAGATTATAGATGAATTCACTTATATAAACAATTAACATAAATTTAAAATTTATGATTAGTAATCTTAATTGTTGTATTTGAACAGTCTATACAACTATTGAAATAAAAATTATGCATATTTATAATTTAAAAACTTATAGAAAAGTTTTTTTTATTTTATGAAAAATTTATTTACATTATAATAATAAGATAGTTTAAAATACAAAATAATATTTTCTTATATAAGAAAAGTTATTTATGAGTTCTAATATAAATTCATAAAAACAAAACTATATTGTCTTTATAACATGATTATTAATTTATGTTATTAATGAGACCATATATTTACATAGAGATTCTAAAAAATTATTATTTTATTATCTTATCGAATTTTGTTCCTTTTTACACTGGCCCGACTTGGGATCAATAAATTTTATTAATTTATAGTGTTTATTAATTTATCGAGTATTAATTTATAGAGGTTCTACTGTATTTGTATATATTTCCTTATTGCTATAGATTTCCTATTATTATTATTATTATTATTATTATTATTATTATTATTATTATTATTATTATTATTATTATTATTATATATATATATATATATATATATATATATAAAAACTTAAGAGAAACTATTATATTTCTCAGGTTTTCTCCAAATTTTTCAAAAGTCATGCAGAATATTTTTTCACATAAAGTCAAGCCCATCTTGTAGGAAACAAAGCTTCCTTCCATTGCTTGATCTCCTCACCACTTGGAACTTTTGCCAACTTCCAAAAGTTACGACCAAATTCTCCCTTCTGATGTCTCACATCATCTACCATCACCAAATTTGTTTTTTCTTTCCTGCAAATTTCTTCATCTTTGCCTGTGCGTTCAAGCACCATTTGGATTGTGCATATCTCCCAGAAAAGATTGCTAGTGCGTTTGGTAACTCGTCGATTCTTTTGAAGACATTTGTAAGGTCTTTTCCCTTTTGTTCATATTGGTCAATGAAACATTTTATTCCGTTTTGTTCAAAGGAGGCAACGAGGTGGCTGATGAAGTCATGGCGAATTTCCTCTCCTCGGAAATTGATGAACACTTGTTGTTGCACCATCGGAGGCTGGATGATGCGATAAAAGGCCACCATGTTGTAAGAATGGTTTGTTTATAGAGATGGCAAGAAAAACACTTTAAACCCTGATTTTTTTGTTTTTGATAACATTGAAACCCTAATTGTTGTCCGTGGGAGGAAATAATTTTAGGTTGTTGGACTCGAAATTAAGTTTTTGTAATGGGATAACGATTAGAATGTGCAAGATTATTTGAGGCTAGGGAGTGGGAAAATAACTATTTAATTCCTCAACTTTTGTAATGTTGCTTCCCCAAGTTTCATGCTTACAAATTAATTCCCCAAGTGTTCGTTGACTATGCACAATTGGGATCGAAAAATATCAACGTTAACACTTAAACGTCTGACGTTAGTGAAAAAGAACTGAGGCTCAAATTTTTTTTTGTTCTTCCCCAAAATCTGCAATTCAAAAACTGATAACCTAAGGTGGAATGGAGGTGTGATTCCGACGGACAGCAGAGAACTCGAGTCGAATTCAATCCTTCAGATTTCAATTTCTCCTCCTTCAGAAGCTTAACATTCGACGACAACCAGCTGAAGCATCATATCCACGATAAACTCTCTCTGTTCTTCGCTTGTCTCCACGATGTTGATGTAATATCATAGCTTAAGGTTTTAGTTTTAGCCGGAAGTTGCAGTCTTCGATTATCTCTGTTCTTGGCTTATTTTCGTATGTATCTGTTCTTACTGATCTTATCTCTATTCCTTGCTTATCTTCCCTTACCTCGGCTCTTTGCTTATCTTCGCTTACACCAGTTCTTCGATTATTGTTGCAATTGTTGTTCTTCGCTTATTTTTGTAGGAAAGATCTTTTCAAAGTTGATCATTACAAGTACGAGCTTCCCAAGCTATATCATTACAGGAACTATCTCAGGAAGCATCACAAGGAGGATGAAACTTATGTGTTTGTTAAATTCATCTTGTTGTGTCATGTAGCTTTGTTTTTGCTTTATTTTGTAACTCAAAACATGTTTTAGACTTGCAATTTATCTAATTTATGTTGCAGACTCAAAAATGTGTGAATTCTCATCTTTTAATTAAAGCTACGGGTTCTGAACCTAGAAAACATACAATAAGACTACAGAACCTACAACAATACCAAATTCATAGTTTTACAGTCATAATTTCAAAGTTACAAAAGAAGATATGATTCTTAAATACCAAAGCCTTTAGTGTCTCGGTAATCTCTAAAATCTCCTTCACTAACACACATATTCTGCTTCCATTCTCTGTCACAGATGCAAAAAAATTCAGATTCCTTCTTCTTACCTATGTTTGCCTCTCTCATCGTGGGAAATTGCTTTACAGTTTTCAGTTTTCGAGAGGGATTTTGGAGAAGAAGATGGGAAGAACTGAGAAGAAATCGAGCCTCAGTTCTTTTGAGTTAACGTCAAAAGTTTAGTGTGTAACGTTCACATTTCTCCAAGGGCCGGTCCAACAATATCGATGGCCCTAAGCGAGTTTAAGAAAAAATCGACATAATATCAACATTTTCAATGTCAAATGAATCAAACATAAGTTCTACTCTAAAGTAATGATAAAAAGACATATACAAAACATTAAATCAAGATATAAAACCATAAAAGAAAAAAATACATAAGTGTACATCAAAGAGTAAAACATAACCTAAAACTAAATACTAACTAGTAAATTATTGAATATGATCCTTTTTGTATAACCCAAAAAAGTATTGCAACAAAATATGATATTTTTTTGCATACCCCAAAAAAAATGATTTTTTGCATTGCCCATAAAATATGATTTTTTTGTTTGAAGTACAATGACCTATATTTAAATAAAAATCCAAAAAATCAAAACTTAAAAAAGGGCTAAATTTCTAAAGTTCAAACAATTATTAGGTGTTGAATTATAAGTCTTAGCTTATATGGCTTATGCCTCGGACCAGACCTATCTTTCTCGATCCCGATTTTGCTTAGTCAACGAAAACTTGGGGAATTAATTTGTAAGCATGAAAATTGGGGAATTAATTTGTGACATTGCAAAAGTTGAGGAATTAAATGGTCATTTTCTCCTAGAGAGTCTACTATTTATTTAGTTCCCATGTTCTGGTGTTGTTCTCGGATAGATTTTCTTTTATATTATTTAAATCACTAACAATATAATAAATGTATGGTTATTTTAACTAGAAAATCCACGTTCGTATGGAACCCGCGAATAGTGTAACGCACTATTACATGTACGCTTCCAGTTTAGTATTCTAATAGCGATGTTAATATAATAATGGCTTTTGGGAAGATCCAAAAGGAACAAATAATATGAATAAGACCTAAAGGAATGTCGGTTATTTTATTTTTTATTATAAATTTGTAACTAACGAGGCAAACTCCGTTTTCTTTATAATAAAAGCTTCGTCAGACTAAAACTCTAATGTTAAAAATCCTACATGGCATAGTAGTTCAAAATTCAAAGTCGATACCCAAGTCTTTAGTTTTGATCACTTGGAAATAAAGTCAAGTGTTTAGCTTTTGGTATTTTGGTCGGTTTGATAGCGTCTTTTTTTTTAATGAAATGTTAAATTTAATAATAATTAATAAAAAGGATTGTTTATATAAAAAGGTAGTAAAAAAAGAATAGAAATAAACAAAATCAAATCGTACTTAAAAAATCTCTAGTGCGGAATATTCAACGTTAGAGAAGCTCCTAAAACTTAGGTGAATCTTTGACATCAAAGTGTAACAAGCCTGTTCCAAATTGATTTCTCGTTGATTCGAACAAACTAGTCTTATGCCGTCGCTCATTCTCTTCTTGCCAAAAATAATAAATCGTTGTTTGAATAATCAAACGGATCAAGATAAAAGTTCGGTTATCATCATACCGGTGAGAGGAGATCCAATGCAACATATCACAACAATCTGATCTGCGTCAAAACCACGTCTTTTGATAACGTCTCTCTTTCACGATCATGTAGTATGCTCCCTATTTACCAAGTCACATAACGAAGGGACAAAAAAATGACATTATTAGTGGTAGACAACTAGAAAAACAAAAATTAAGCTAAACCAAAATCGCACGCAGATGATTTTTTGACTTTCAAGTTTCAAAGATGTTCTAATCGAATATTCCACATTAATGTTTTCTTCTCCAGCGGATGTTTCTAATCTTTTCAAATCGAGTAATAACGTTTTTACTCATTTTTCATGTCACGATCTAGTAGAAATTGAGAAAGAAAGTTATATATTAATAATTAAGTGAAGCAATATTGTAATAGATTCGCTTCTTTTCCTCCGGTCGCGACATTCACTTCACTATATATAAGAAATATTATTATTCAAACTTTCATATATAAAAAACTAAATATATTGAGAATATATCAAACAATAAGATCCAATGTTTTAGTTAATATCCAAATATTAGAAACTTGTTCATCACGGTTACTCTTATATTATCCCCTTGAAAGTTTTTTCTTTTCGTAAAAGAATTTTGAATTTAAGACATGAGAAATAAAAAGGCACAATGTCCAAGCCCAGCGTTTTATGGTGAAAACCAATCAACCAAGTAACTAAAACAAACTAATTAAACCAACTGGAGTAGTAATAGAACCAATTTGAACCAAGTAGTAAACCAGATGGAGTAGTAACTTTCGTACCAACCGCTGCATCAAACCAACTCAAGCTTTGAAAATTGAAGGTATCGGAATAGTAGAGAGAAGATTTATCGAAATCATTGAAGAAGAGGAGAAGTGGACCATAAACTGCATCATTCCTGAGGCAATCTTTTTGTCATTTATCACGGGGGCTAGATGCTCTGTTGCGCAGTGACAGTTCAATTTATAAGAAAATGGATTCCTTTCTATCCATATGAAAGTTTGCAACGGAAATACAACTCAAATCGATTGGAATTCACAACGAAAATGACATTTTTCGGTAGGCACCAAATAATTATATAAGAATACATCACAAAAACAAAATTGTTACGAATAGGTACATAAATTCTAATTGTTCTAAACTAATAGTTTTCAACATATAATATATATATATATATATATATATATAAACTGGTCCAAACTCTACAAATGTAATAACATTATTATCTGCCTTAGAATTTGAAATGCATGGAATGTAAGGAAGAGAGAAGAAAAAAAATATTTTTCATCATCATAAACTCATCCAAGTGTGTTGAGAAGACATGTCAATCTGTCGATATTGATGTCATCTTCAACAATTCAGAGCAACATGTTGTAAAAATGCCACTATCATTTTCGGTTCACGATCCTACAAGTCATAGCTTACATGCAACCCATATTAAATATACCACCACAACATCCTAAAAGCAAAATCAGCCAAAACTTAAAAATGTCTCAGTCCCCTTCCATGAGCTCTCTATGAAACATTGAACACCAGCGTAAGGAGAGTTAATGTAAGGGTGTGGAGACTCCTTTTTCCAAAAGTGGTTCTATGACTTTAATTTCAGCTAGCTTGATAACCTCTTGTGGATCTCTACCACAATTTCTGAAAATCTTATCATTACGGGTTTTCTAGATTTACCAAATAATCCAAGAGAAATTTTTATCCTTGCATGACTGGTGTTCACCAAACTAGGTAGTCTAAATTAGAGAAAACCGAAGCAAAGAAAAACATTGTAAAAGAAACACTTTGTACCATTTCAATGTCCATTTCAATTCTTCAGTTACCATTTCATCAATTTCTTTTATCTCTTATTGTCATGTAATAAACCAATATCATAAAGCAATATGATTTCAAGAAGGGTTGGAAACTTTTACTAATAATTGTAATAGAAAACATACTTATTACTTAATAAGCGGGTTTTCTATTATAAATTTAAATTTATTGTCGCATTTTCATGTATCTAATATATCTACCTAATTTTTCTTCTATTTAGGTAATTTTTGCTATAGAAAAAATGTTTCTAATTAGTGTTTGATGTGAATGATGAATTTGAAAAGAAAAAGACTTCAATTGTTTCAACGGAGGATTCGATTATAAATCTCATATCAATTTTGTTCTATGTGAATATAATGTTGAGCATAATCAGTGCGTTCTTTACTTGCAATGATCATTTTCCAAGATCAATTATATCTAGGTCATAGTTGGTTTGACCGAGAAAGCTTCATCTTTTCATTATAAACCTAAGTTGAAAATATAAACATTGAATGCAACTATCTCATTGGCAAATATTAACTGACTTATCAATTCATAAGAGGAAGAAATCGAGATTGATACAAACCTTTGTACTTTGAAGTCATATTTGTTGTGCTATCTTTTCAATCGAGATTAATCAGTGAGCTAATGCTCTATGGAACCCCAAAAATATCTAAATTGTTTTATGCTAGGTTTAATTAGAAATTTAGAATGTGTGAAGCTTAATCCAGATAACCGAAAGTGGAGGAAGATTCATCGTCAAAGTGGAGAAATAGGATTGCGGGAAGAGATGGAGAAACAGAGGAGATGAAGTGGAGAAACAAATCGGCGGCTTTTTTTTTATTTTTCTATGCTTTTTTCTCGTTTATTTATTTAGAATTTAGGGTCAATGATTTAGGCCTTTAAATCTTAAACCCTAAACGCTACTACTATAATAATTTTCAATGACTCTTCTTTAGGCCAAACTTTAAGAATTCCATCAAATTTACTTTAGTAAAACTCTACGCAATAAAATGTCACAATCGAGAATTTCAACTCCAAGTGCACTTCGCAACTTTGTAAAACACCCTCAAACTCTCTTTTATTACCTGTCATTCACAATAACCAATGCATCTTTCTTTTCAAAAATGACACATCATATCTCTTTTTGACTAACTTCCCTTTGAGTTTGTGGTAAACCATAAAATAAGAAAATTCTGAACTAGAACACACTTTATGAACCTATAAAACCAGTAACTTCACGTGAATCTAAAGTCTAATGATAACTTTCACCTTTGTCTCCTTGATTAACACCTTTGCTTTCATGTGAAAAAAATTAACTAGTTATTTTTTTGGAATATTTGAGTTTTTTTTATGAGGACTCGTCTTTGTCACATTCTCTTTCTTTGTTTTCAAAAAAGATGATATACTCTTCAAAAAAATTTAAAATTTAAAGATGATATACTTTTTTTCTCTATTTGAATTCTATTGTTTATTTAATAAGGTTCTTTAGAAACTATTTTTGTAAACATTTGAAGTAGCAAAGTTTTTTTTTTATGGTACTTCATCAGATAATTGTACAAGGAAAGTAAAGTACTAGGTTGTAGAAAAGAAAGCGGGGGAAAAGAATTATAAAAATAATTATGTATTCGGTGTGGATAAAAAATCTTCCTATGTTCTTGCACATAGCTTCTTCTTGTAGACACAATGCCATAAACTTTGACACATAAAATCATTATTAATTGCTTGTTTACCTTGTTATCAAAACAGAACTCTTATGGCGCCACTATGAACCACCCATATGTTCCAAGAACTTCCATTCTCTATGAGAATCACCATTAACCTTGTTCACTCTACCTGAGACAATAGACTCCTGTTCCCCCAGATTTTCTGAAAACAACCAACAAGTTTTATTCCCAACATAATCACCATGTGTTAAGCCAAACACAAATCTAATATCTGTTACCACCATATTGTCAAGACAGACCCTCTTTAAACAATAACGCAAACCTTTCAGACTTATACTTCAAGCTCACACTGTTTCATCTTCTGTCTCAACAAAATATTTCTTAATCCAGCCCAAAGTGCTCAACAAACTACAAACTTAGCAGCATTGTTTCACCACTCCTGAAATAACCTTGCAGCTACAAGTTCCCTGATGATCTCTCCTCAGCAATTAACAAGCTCATACCAGAAAGCCTCTTTGCTGCTCACTTGGAAGATCCTTTTCGATCTCCTAAGAACCTTCTTCTTTGTAGCCAAAATCCTCTCTCTTTTACAAGACAAAGCTTCACGAAACTGACTTGTCAAAGAACACTTAGCTTTTCTATAAGAATAACTCTCTTGTTATGTTTAGAAATATTTCTCAAAAACTAAACACCAAAAGCTCTCATGATATCATTGCCATAACTCAACATTGATATATATAGTGCTAGCACATCTTTGCTTTTCCTATTTCTATTAGAACCAAATAACTCCTAATTCTATTAGGACTACATTAAGCCTATCTTATCCTAACCAATCTTGTTAGAGATATCTATGTTTGAAGCTTATCCAACATTCTCCCTCGTAAGTTTCAACTTTGCTTTGAACATGTCTTAAACTCTATCAAGCTTCTCATCTCACTAAACTTGATCCATGCCAAAGCTTTAGTTAAGATATCTGTCTTTTTTTCAACTCTCGACATGTGTTCCACATCAACTAAATCCTTCTCAATGCACTCCCGTATAAAATGGTAGCGTTTATGTATGTGTTTACTCTTACCATAAAATACATGGTTTTTGGTGAGTGCTTTTGCAGATTTTTTATCAATCTTGATGATGATCTGCTCGGTCTTCCATCCCGTGATCTCACTTAATAAGTCTTGAAGCCAAGTGGCTTGTTTAGCCGCCTCCGTTGCTGCCATGAACTCAGCCTCACACGATGAGAGAGCAACTGTGTCCTTTTTTTTGTGAGCACCAAGTAATCAGTGATGATCCAGAGTATAATATATGACCCGTAGTGCTTCTTCCATCATCTTGATCAATAATGTGACTACTATCGCTAAACCCAATGATCCTCTTTGATCCTCCACGATTAAACTTCAAGCCAAATGCAATCGTTCCCTTGAGATATCGTAGTATGTGCTTCATTATTTCACCATGTGACTCACGGGGACTTTGTATGTATCTGCTAGCAACTCCAACAGAAAATGCCAAGTCTGGTTGTTTGTGTAGTAAATACCATAAGCACCCTACGTTCCTTCTATAACTTGTAGGATCTATCTATACTTCTTCTTGCGACTTTGAAACTTTCAGTCCAAACTCCATTGGTACTTGAGTCGGATTACAAATTTCTAAACCCGCTTCTCTCAAGATCCTTCGCGCATAACCTTCTTATTTATATCTGATCCCATCTTCAACTTGATGTACTTCTATGCTTAGATAATAAGTGAGCCTTCCGAAATCCGACATTTCAAACTTAGTTGACATCCCAGCCTTGAATTCACTTATGACTTTGTGAGTGTTGCCGGTCCCGAACAAGTCATCAACACAAATAGCAACAATGAGAAGAACGACCGGCGTTGCTGATACCAAAGAGCTATTAAAATGAGTTCTTCCCTCTTCTTTGCGATAAACTTCTGTGTATAACTAGCGCAATCTTTGACTCTTTAAGCCTTACAAAGAGGTTAGTCATGTTTTTTCCCCTTAGCTCGTTTTTGTCTACGAAAAACAAGATTTTGTGTCTCTCAAAGGCATCAATGAGGTGGCTAACGAAGCTATAACGCAACTATTCTCCTCATAAACTGAGGATTACTGAATCATTATCCCTGTATTCTGAATAATGAGGATGATCTGAATCACATGCTTCGAGTTTGGAAAATTTGTTTTGTCTTTAGAAGTTGATACGGACGAGGGAGAAGAAGATGGTGTTAACTACACATGATTTTAGAGAAGAGGAAAATAGTTTTGATCGGGATACAAGAGGAATTGATACTTGTAAGGTGGACTTGGTTGGTCCTTTTGGACGTTTGGAAACTATATATACTTTTTTGGTTTTGTGTGATTGTGTGAACATACATAATTTATTTTCTAAAAGGTATTATTATTTAATGTACATGCAACTGCATGGAAGTGTGGAGTTTGACTACCTGATTCTGGAAGAGGACTAAGTGATTACTACACCTACTTATTATTATTACGCGGGATTTTATCTATCATACGCGGATAGACGTTTCTTTTTTTCTTCTGAATTCTTTTTTTATTATTATTAAAAAGTAAAATCTGATTTATTTATTTATTTTCTTTTTTCGCCGGCTCTTTATTTATGATAGATTTTGTAAAATAATCTAACTTATGTTTGAAAATTACTTTTTATTAAGTGATAAGACAAGAAAATCTTTAAAAATTTTAGAATTTACAATTACTAAAACACTTTTTCTTAAATAAGATATACACTCTATTTTAGTGTTTTTGACTGGATGTTACCTACGTTTTTCTCAAGTCAATAGTCCTTTTTTTTTCCAAATCAGCTTCTGTTTGGTGATAGTTTGTCATAATACTTAAGTTTTTTTTTTTACTAATAGTCTTAGCTTTCTGTAGCTAGAAATATTGATGATATCCCTTTTTTTTTTGCTGAAATATTTAAGATATCCTTTGGTATAATCATTCGTAAACTCTTCATCATCAGTACATTCTTTGAAGAAGTTTGGTCGAAATTAAGGTGATGTTTATGCCTTTCTTAAAGACAATTATTTAAATAGACATTTTACCAAAAAAATATTATTTAAATAGACACGTGAATATCTCATAATCTACATCACGTTCATTATTAGCAGCGGCTACTTCATCTTCTAACATGGGCCAACCATACTTGCCTTGTTTCGCAAGATTCTGAGATTTCCTTAATATATTTTGATGGAATTTACTGTTGCATCTCTCTCTGCAATCTCCAAATACTTTTTTTATATATTGCACTATTTGGTTTGTAATAAATTAACTGACAAAGAATTAAAAAAAAAAGTAAATTACCAATTCTTGAAATCTGAAACGGCTTGATGTTCTGTGGCTGGGGAAATTTTATCCTCTGATTTTTCGGCTCTGTCCTGTCTCTCAATTTTTGTCAGATTCTGACTCTCTGCAATCATAATTTCAATTGGGTTTTGCATCTCTACGAGTTCTTCTTGATTAGGTGAATTCTTCTTCACCATCTCGACATAATTCATGGGTAAGATTGATTTCTCCCTCTTAATTTGTTTATGCAGAAACTCCAGATTTTCTTTATCAATTTCCCGTTTTGTTCTTTTCTCTGCAGTAACTTCTCGTAAGACTTTTGTGTAGAATCATTTTCTTCTAGCTCTCTTTTGCTGGAATTCTCTTCAACTATCTTCATTGGTACTCCTTTGTTTATTTTTTGAAATTTTCAAAACTGCATTGTGCTTCTTTGTTTCGAGCTTCACTTTATTCTTAGAAATCCTTTCTTTACTTTCTTTCATCTTTTTGATTTGATAGTAGACATCTTGAGCATCTGCATTTTCTTTTATTATTCTTGGTGATCTTTCACTCTCTGCCTTGCTTTTGTTTTTCAGTCGTGGTGTTTCACTTTCTCTGGTTTCTTGTGATGTAATGGTTGAACTTACTGCTTTATCTTTTGGTAATGAGTATTGAGATTTTCGAACTATGGTTAGGCATGCTTTAGACTGTTTTGTGGTTGTTTCATAGCTGAATCCCGAGGATTCTCCTTCTTGGTCTGAACACTCTTTCTCAATGATTGACCGGCTTAGTGAATAGATAGTTCCACTCATAGGAGCTTCAGTGGTCTTGTTGTAATCTTTGTCCATTATGATGCCCTTTTCACTATCAAATAAAACCTTATACCCAGTCCTTACTAGCTGCCCAACACTAAGTAGATTTCTTGTGATCTTTGGAACTAGGAATACATATCCTATGGTTATTTGAACCAAACTTGTTTCCACAGTGATGTTTCCTGTCCCAATACTCATAACTTTTTCTCCATTAGCTGTTTTGATAGGAGTAATAACTGATTTATCCAAATCTGAGAACAATCTTTCTTCTTTGACCTTGTGATTTGTTGCTCCACTGTCAAGAATCCATGTACTTTGAACCGTTGGTATATGACTTGCTGAAAACGATAGCTCTTCCATGTTAACTTCGTCTGTGTGTATATAAGCTTCTATTAAACTTTACTCTAATTCTCATTAATTATCTCAATTTACAATTGTGAGTATATATAGCTATATAAGAAAACTATACAGTTTATCGATATTTACAATAAAACTACACACAAACTATATACACTAATAGCTTCTGGGAGTAACTTCTTCTTCTGTTTTACAAAAAGTTATATTCTGCAAAAACACAAATAATTAGTAATAACAAGTTTATAAAACACCATAAAACTTTTAAATTCATAATAGATTTTGGGTGGGATTTTCCGTTGTCTCTATCTACTGAGATTTCGGTATCTACTTTTGGCCTTTACAGAGTGCGTCGGATGTTGATCAAAATCAATAATACATGGCAGCCAATCCATGGAGGTCCACATGGGTCCAGCCGAGCTACTTCGTCATTTGTCCGTGTAAGTCACCTAATCTCTTAATGTCAATCTTAATTCTCTAATGCCACTCTTAACAGTGTGTTTTCAAATAAGTCTCTTAACGCCACTTCTAATGCTTTGGTGTAATCTATCTTAATGCAGCGTCCAAGAAGACATGGCGAGCCAAATTAATGTTTTCGAAGAAAGCAATTAGATTTAAGAATGGTGATGGTTTTAAAACTGATTTTTGGAAATAGTAGAGTATGTTTAGCAATTTTGTCTTCAAAATTAATGTATGAACAAAACCACTTTACCCGGTTTATTTGCTGGATTAAAAAAATCCGATATTAAATTTAAAGAAAAGAAGATCAGATATTTAAAATAAAATTAAGATTGAAAACATCTTTTTAAAATGTTACAAAAATGGACTTGAAAACGTATTTCTTAAAGTGGTAAACTTTTGACTACTATAGTAATTAATATCTTGGGAACAAGTCAGTTGTTTTCTTCCTTGTGCACAATTTGAACGTTCAAAATTTAAGTTTAAAGGCAAAATTCTAGAGAAAAGTGTTCATGTTCCCATCTCAAAAAGAAGAGACATTTTTGCAGGTTTTCTATTATTTTCCTTTTCCGATTCCTTAAGGTTTATGAACTACCTTAATTAAAAACTTGTTAGGATTCTAGCAGGTGAACTATAACAATCAAATACTATTATGATCCCAAATGAGGAAAATCACATTTTTAACCTTCAAAGTGAGAGTTGCTATCACTTTAAATCTTAGACTTATTTTACTCACGGTTTAAACCTTCAAATCAGTTATGATTACATATAAAACCTTCAAATCAATATTATACTTGCATATAAAAATTTTAAATTAGAGTAAGAGTTTGTATCTGCAAACAAGTAAACGAAACTGTTCAATTTTCAATTAAAAAACTGATGATGTGTTATTAAATTAAAAATCATTAGATAAAAGATAATTTTAATTATTGTTTTATCTATTTATTTTAATAAAATTAAAATAAATTTGAAATTATGATTTCATTTCCAAATATTTAATTGTGTTTTAATCCTAAATTAAAATTAATAAATAAAAAATAATTTAAAATTTTTAAAATTTTTTAAAAATTACTTTACCGATACTTAATCAATATTTTACCAGAAATTGAACTGTATTGTTTATTTGTTTTGATGGCGAAAACTCTTGCGCAAATTTGTAGGTTTATATGTAAGTAAAATATTGATTTGAAGGTTTTATATGTAAGCATAATTGATTTTGAAGATTTAAAGTGTAAGTGAAATAGTTTTGATGTTTAAAATGCTAGCAACTCTCACTTTTGAAAGTTAAAAATATGATACTCCCAAGAAAGAATTAAAAAGTTATATTAAGATAAAAAAAAAAAATACACATTCCTTAAAGACTTCTTCTCCAAGAATTTACTTTACATTCCGAGAATTCTTCCAAGAATCTGGAAAAAGGCGGAAAATAACACAACAAACGATCTCAGTGGTAGACAAACACATAGGAGCAACTCAAAATGCCAAAAATATATTGAAAATATGGTCTTCAAGGCGACCCACAATATTTTTCTCGCAAAATTCTACAACTCCTATCCGTTTTCTTATTAATGCGTCAGAGATTTCCAAAGAAAACCCAACAAATATCTTCATCCACCCAAATATAAGACCTAGCAATGTATTCATAATTTTTTTCACCACTTCCCAGAAAAAACCCAACAAATTTCTTCAACCATTCCAAGGAAAACTTGATCATATTCTTATGAAAATATTCTTCAACCAACTAACTTGAACCAACAAATGAGAATATGAGTGTGCATACTTGTTATATTTTGCGTAACAAATTTCTTCAAAACCCATAAAAAACTTGATCTTATTCTCATGATGAACCCAACAAACTTGAACCAACATATGAGAATATGATTAAGTTTTCTTGAAATGGGTGAAGAAATTTGTTAGCAAAAATATAACAAGTATGCACACTCCAGCTTCTACATACTTGTTACACAATTTCTTTTAAACAGTTTGCCGGAGTCTCAGCCTCGCCACTCTTAAACTTCACTATAGAACAATGGGCATCGTTGTCACACATACTCAAACAACAGAAAAACACGCCATCAACCATCACGGACAAGTTGAATGGTACGGAACACAGTACCAGTGTTGTCTGACATCAGCGCATCACATCACATGACCGGTGATGCAATTATTTTTGATATGTTAAAGGATATTCTATCTTGTCCAATTAACTTTGTTGATGGTAGTCAAGTTTTTGCTATCAAGTGTGGTGTGTTGCTGTTATCTGACAAGATGGTTCTTGAGACTGTGCTTCTAGTACCAAACTTGAACTGCACTTTGCTATTTGTTTTGAAACTTTTGAAGCAAACTGGTTGTTATACTGTCTTCAGTGATACTTCATGCATTTTACAGGACTGTTTTACAAGGATTCTTATTGAAATATGTGAAGAACGAGGTGGAGTGTACATTTATCGAGATGTGACAGCTGCACGGGCTCAAAGGTTCAAGCTTTTGAAGACCAAACTTTGTGGCATCAACGGGTGGGATGCCCGTCGTTTAAAGTTTAAGTTTTTACCTATGATTTTTTATGTTGAAAAAAAAATCGGCGAATTGGTGAATGTGAGATTTTTTCCAAGTCCAAACAAACTTGATATGTATTATTTGATACTTTCAATAAAGCTTCCTATTATTTTACTCTAATACATGTTGATGTTTGGGGGCAATATAGAGTTCCTTCCTCATGTGAAGCGGTGTACTTTCTCACCATCTGATATATCATGGTTTTTATGGGTTTTAAGCCATGATATATGTATATAATCGAGTTTTTAATGTCTTTTGAGTCATTTTCAAGTTTTTTACAGGTTACATACGCTTGTGATCATTTGGACATTTTGGAGTGTTTATGGAGCATTGTAACTGAGAAGTCGAAGTTGGTGTTCGAACCCTCTATGTCAATTGATGCAATATGTGTGTCGGTCGACACATGTCCTTTTCCTTAATTCCACGCGAAGACTAACACTTTTTGGAGATTTGCAACTTTGTCTTACAGTTTCATATATATATACAAAAGATCCAAGCGTGTTTAGACTATTAATTAGATTTTTGGGAGTTCCTTTGAAAAAAGAGAAATTGGTATCACAAAATTTTAAGATATCAAATCCGTGTCCACTCATACACTAGATAAAAATAAAATTGTAATGTAATTTTATTTTTTTCAAATATAAAAGAAAAAGTAATATCAAACATTTCAAGTTGGTTTTTATAAACATTTTAGAACATATTTATCATATGATTTTTTAAATAATACACTTATTTTTTAAATAAAATTAATTTTGTTGATATTTTGACAATTATTTTATTCATTATATAATATACAAAGTATTATAAATATATTTTAGTAATATATAGATGTGTAAAAATGAATATGATGATCCAGATATTATGATTTTCAAATAAAAATAGTAAAAAATAATTATGGTGCTGCGCACATAATTTATGACACTCTGTGTATGTAACAATATTTGGTGTAGTTACGCACATGACTTATAATATTTTGTACATATCACTATACAAAGTCAGTAATTCATATAGTTATTAGAACATTAAATTAGTTTGTATATGTAGCTGTGCTAGTTTGTATATGTAGCTGTGCTAGTTTGTATATGTAGCTGTGCTGTGGTCTATAATTCTTATAATTGAAAATCATTTTTCCTTCCACAAACTAAAAAAAAAGAGTGTCGTCGGCACAAATATTTCCCTAATAAGTGATATTCTATGCAAATATCCTAACATTAAAAACGACAAACATATTCTCTTCCTGATGTACTTGAATTATTCAGTAAAACAATGTTTAAATATCATAACTTCTTGATTTTGCTCCGCTTGACTTTTTGATATGCGAAATTTTCAAGGCTTTTCTTCTTGTCATCAGGAAATATGTTATTTTTCTCTTCTTATTCTGGAAAAGATTGAGACGTAGATGATTTTCTTTTTCCTTGCAATCAATTGTGGCTAGAACTCTCTCAACCTCTTCAACGATTTCTTTGATGAAATCAGCTTCAGATCTGCCAAAAATCACAAGTTAACTGAAGGCTCCATATCTTGTGAATGTAATTTTTTTTTCACAAAGAAACTAGGCGACCACAGTATGAAAGATCAAAGACCCCTGACATACTTTTCTCCAAAACATTTAATTCAAAATTGTACTACTTTTTGAAGGTGACACAAAATTTGGAAGGGATAGTCATATGAAAAAACTAAAGATATAAATCACTAGAAACAAACAGAATCTAATATATAATTGTCTTGTTGACAAAAACACATTTCTATTCTTCTGCTCATATAAATTTGTTTTTTTTTTCTTGATTTTTATTTTTATTTTTTTTTGCTCATATAAATTTGAAAATCAAAATGTTAACAGAACCAAAATTTTTGTGTGTAAATCAAAACCAATTTACATAAAATAAATTAAACTTGCTAAAGACCAAGTCGCTCAAACCATATACTTTATCTGACGCTTCTTATGGGAATTAATCTTCCCATTATCAATTTATTATTATAGTCAAAAACCCTAGTATGAAAATAAAGAAAAAGCCTAAAAAGCATCAGTAATACCTTTTGTCTCCCAAGGACAAACCCATCATGTTGGAAATAGACTCTAGGGCTTCCTTCCACTCCTTGATCTGATCTCCTCGAGAAGTTTTCGCAAGCTCCCAGAACTTGTCACCAAACTCATTGGTCTGTTCTCTTACATGTCTTGCCCTAACCTTGTAGAAGATGGGAATCACTTGAAGCTTTCCTTCATCCATACGTTTCTTAATCTTCACCAGCTCATCCATGCACCAGCTCGACTCTGCATACCTGCAAAGTTATATCGCCCATACGATCAATACAATCACTATAAAAGATCAAACATGGTTGACAAGGAAACAATAACTAAAAATACAAGACCAAAACTCGGGAAAAGCATGCATGGATGGAGAATACTACTCGTTTTGAAGTAGATTGAATGAAGAAGACATATGATAAGATGTTATGCTCACTCATTAGTCTTAACAGTACCTGCTAGAAAATATGACTAGCGCAATCTTCGACTCTTCAATTCGTACAAAGAGGTTTGACATGTTTTTTCCCCTTAGCTCCTTTTTGTCTACGAAAAACAAGATTCCCCATCTTTCAAAGGCATCGATGAGGTGGCTAACGAAGTTATAGCGCAACTGTTCTCCTCGGAAACTGAGAAATACTTGATGAACATTTGTGAGAGAATCATTATCCCTGAATTCGGAATAATGAGGATGATTTGAATCACATGCTTCGAGTTTTGAGAAATTGGTTTTATCTTTAGAAGTTAATACAGACGAGGGAGAAGAAGATGGTGTTGAACTACACATAATTTTAGAGAAGAGTAAAATGATTTTGTGCGGGATAGAGAGAAAGAGACTGATACTTTGTACGATGGACTTGGTTGGGCCTTTTGGACGAGTGGAACTATATATTACATCTCTTTGCTTTTGTGTGAACTCAGAATTTATTTTCTAAAGTATATAATATTATTATTTAATCTTTATGGGAATGGAAATGTGAATTTTGATGGCTACCGGATTCTTTTGGAGGATTGATGATTTAAGTGACTACACCTACTTACTAATTTTACGCGGGGGTTTATTTATCATACGCGATTACGCGGGATAGATTTTATTTTTATTTTTTTCTGTATTTTCGCCAGCTGTATATTTGGGAGAGATTTTGTAAAATAATTTAAAAAATTTCTATATATTTTGAAACTTTGTAAAATAAGAATTTGACCTGTTTTTGAAAATTACTTTTTGTTAAGTGATAAGACAATAACATCTTTGAAATTTTAAAATTACTACAAAACTTTTTTTCACAAATAAGATATTATTACCTACTCCATTTTAGTGATTTTGACTGGATGTTATCTACTTTTTTCTCAAGTCAGTATCTGATATTTAGTTTTTTTTTCCAAATTAGCTTCTATATATTTGGTGATAGTTTTTGATACTAAGTAACTAACGATATATTTCTCCATCAGAATTATAGTATAACATCAGATGTCCCCAAAATTAGAAAACTCAATTTATTTCCTCACAAAAACAAAGTTTAAAACCTATTTCCATCCAAATTGAAACATCAAAACTTCAGTACACACAAAACAATAGAACTTGGGTTTTATCGGTTTTTCTTTTTCTTCTTTTTCCTCTTCAAGCTCTGTTAGAGGAAATATTAAACTTTTCAACTTCAAAAGTAATTTTAGTGTATATCTCACTCGAATTGTTTAGCCCTATCCAGCCATTACATCATTTGTCTTGATATGCAAAGATTTAACCGTTTAAGTCAATTAAAAGTCAGCCCAAAAAATCAAAGAATTTAAAAAAATTTAGAGGCAAATTTGTGCATATATATTCTCTCTGTTTCAAATTAGTTTTCGTTTTAGAAGTTAAATTTTGTCTCAAATTAGTTATCATTTTGTGTTTTAATAGAAATCTTTGATAGATTTTTTTTTTTTAATTTTATCCATATTCTTGTAGCTAATTAATTAATGATAAGTTAAATCTTTTTTAATATGTGATGAAAATTTTGAAACGATAACTAATTTGAAATGGAGGAAATATGTATTCTCGTGCCTAACCTCAATAATCAAGTTTTTTTCCTCTGATATTATATTAATAAACTTGGAAAGGATACAAAACCGACGATTAACAGAGTAATCCTAGAAAAGCTAAGCCGGCAAACAAAACACATTTCCGGAGTCCAGCGCCAGAATTTTAGTAGGCTAAGACAAAAAAAATTTATATATATATTTTCATAATTAAATAACATGTAAAGATTTGTATTAAATTAGAGAAATTAATACTATTTCACAATCTATGAAAATATTTTTTTTTGGTCAAACTATGAAAATAATGTTTATACTATTTTCTTAAAAAAAAAAGATATATATATTTTTATATAATTTGATTCTATTTTTATAATTTTTCTTAGTTAACATTATTTTAATCTATAAACTAATAAAATTTATGATAATTTTCTAAAATATTTTTAATATTTAATACTATTTTTAATATGTTAAATAAAATTCTAAACTAAAAATACATATTTCACTAATATATTAAAAAAATTTAAAAATTTGGGGTTCTAAAATATATTTTAAATTTGGGGGTCTAAGATTAATGCATTATTTTTTACATTTGAAACACGCCTCGTAGGAGTCTAAGCCATATTGAAGGGAGACAAACATTTCACCAACTTAACATGACAGATCCTAAAAACAAATGGAAGCAAACCCAAAATCTGAAAGAAGAGAAACGAAAATAAATGAGTTGTAGTACACACCAAATCGCCAACCAAGTCTAGGTTCTGAGTAATGAATCTAGTATGATATATTATTACAAAAAGTTCTATCAATAAAATCTTGTAGACAAACCAGGATTCAATTTATATACATACTCCATTAAGACATTTACAGGGCACAGAAACTTTAATGACATCAGTTATTCGAGAACAGAAACAAATAAATCAAATCCCTATAAGCTAGAGGAAAGTCAACTGACTTACGACATGATTGACTTATGAGTTCAGACATGGTTGATTCAAATACATGTTTTTTCTCTAGATATTGCACGTGGGAAAATCCCGTTATTGACAAACCGCTCGCACAGTGAAACAAATAGAAAACAAGAAAAACAGAGAAATCTAATTTTTTGTTTACATATCATAATCTCTATTTATAATTTTTACAGCAGAATTTTTTATTTTTTATCAAATTAATAAAAATATATTATTTTATGGTGGAAATTTTTATGTTGTTTTTAAATTTTGATTTTGGTTAAGATTGGTTCGAACTTTTAAATTTTTAGGAATTATGGTTTATAAATAATGTTATATCACGTAAAACATAATATAATATAGAAAATTCGTTATAATTTTGGTTTGGTTTGTATACCAATTTTACTAATTTTTTTCATATAAATTTAGTTTTTTATAGGAATTATGGTTTATAAATAATGTTATCTAAAGTAAAACATAATATAATATAAAAATGTGGTATAATTTTGGTGTTGGTTAGTATTTTGAATTCTAATAAAAAAATTTAGTTTTCATTTAGGTCCATTTTTGTTTTTTCGGCTAGGTTCAAATTTGGATTAGATTTTTGATATATATATATATATATATAATGAATAAAATAAAAAATATTAAGATGTAGTTTTATTTCAGATATATTTTTTGTTGGGTGATTTGTTCGGATTGAACAATCCTATTGTTATATTTATATAAAAGGCAAACAAATTATTTAATATTAGTGTTTACTTAGGAAAGTTAGTTTTGATAAATATGTAAATTTATGTTTCTCATTTGCATACATTTATATCTACCATTCTACTAATTGAAGTATATTTTAAAAATTTGACAACTTAAGTATAAAATACTATCTCTTTTGTCATAGGTATTGTAATATCAATCTCTTTGATCCTTTGAGACATCGTGCCATTCGTCTTATTAGATATTTCCTTTTATTCACTTTTTTTTTTTTTTTGTAAAATTGGTTAACAAACATAATTTTTTTGAAACCTTCTATATTAAAATTCATTTAAAATAACTCATCTTAAAACCTTCTCGAAAAAATCTTTTAAAATCCAGCTGAAAACATAATAAATCGAAATGTCGATATAAATAAATAAAAACACTCATGTCATATCTTTTTCAAAATATGACAGGCTATATTTTTATATAGAAGCTACATAATCCCCACGTTTTGCTGTGTTCTATAAACAGTTACCTTTTGGTTACACGATCTAAACTGTCTCGTGGACCTGTCTCGTGGACCTGGACCAGGACCAGCCATATAAAATAATGAGTTAATTACTCTACTTGCTCCTTTTCTTGTTTTATTATGGGGTATACCCTTTTTTTTTTAAAGCCCTCGAAATCATACCTTTTTCATAGAATATGACCATTTTGTCCTTGTTAATTGCAGCATTAAAAATTTAAAACAACTGTAAAAATTATTGATTCTCTATCACTTAAAACTCTTTCTCACTTCCCTAATGTGAACCCTCATTTCTTTTTATTTTGCTAAGTTAAAGAGTTCAGAGTTTTAACTATTCAGAGACAACATCTTATTTTGTGAGGGGACAACATGTGATTCAAGAGGGACAATATTCGGTTGACATATGCCCAGTTTATATAGTCATACCAACATCTATCTAAACTTACTGTGGGCAGAATGTTGTCCCTCACTATTTTTGAATATAAATACCCAAAATTCTTATATTAACATCTTGTTTAATGGACACAACCACATATTTCAAAACTTTTTTTTTTGGGAGACAACATGTTGTATTCAAACAAACATAACTATTAGACAACGTATACATGTCAATAACTAATGAACAACGTACAAACATGTCCATAATTTTCCAGATTATATTTTTTTACTTTTTCCATATTTAAAAAAAAAAGTCAAATATGCAGCGTGTGAAAGAGAAAGAAATAAAAAAAAGGAACAGAAAAAAAAGAAGTTAATCTTGTCATTTTATATGTATCATACCCTCACTAAAGGACATTTGCTGTAAGAGTTGCAAAAAATGTATTTCTGAAAGGTTTTTTTTTCCAGGATATATTGAACAAAATCCCTTAAAATAATTCCTTCCCAAACAAGTCTAACTAGAGGGGAGACAGCTCTAATCATTTTCTAGAAGGACCACCAACTACGTTTATAATTTATCAAAAAAAAAAAAAAACTACGTTTATAATCAATAGAAAGTCCTATAAAAAAACCTCATCAACTATTTTCTTATCTCTAAAATATATACATCTTTTTTTATTATGTATATATATACATACATATACGAGCAAAACAGTTAGCTCATTTCAGTGACAAATTCATCATCGATCTTGTAGTATATACATCACTGACTTGACCAACTTTAACAAAATTAAATAAGAACTTCGTTAGTTTTGTTAACAATATAGTTTCAGATTTTAGCATTGTTTCAGATATTAACAAGAAAATAATAGTAAAAATTAATATGAAACAATGTTAAAATTTGAACGTTTTTTTTTTTGTCAACATTTATAAATTTATTAGAACGGTTTAGAAATCCAAACCGGTGGAATAGAGTTTACGTAAATAACAAAATGCGGAAAATGTCTCGCACTACGTGCTAGATTGTCCGCTTTTGAATTTAAATTACGAAAAATTAAAGAAAGCGAGAAAAATAAAAATAGATTCTTGATTCTCACAAGTTCTTCAAGGTGTGCTGAAAAAGCAGGCCATTCCGCCGGTGTAGACACCATTTTCACCAACTCGGACGAATCTGTTGAGAAAGCTACTTCTGTTTTTTGTTGTGCGATCATACTTGTCATAGCCCAGTGTCATCCAGTGTAATCCAGTGTAAACCTCTTTGTGTGATCGCAAGTATGATCACAATTTCTTCCATGTCATCCAGTGTAAACCTCTTTGTGTACCATTTGAACTCCACCAAAATCTAGCCACTGCACTAGTAAGCTTAGTGGTAATTATTTTAGGTAGCCTAAAACACGTCATCACATAAGTTGGTAGAGCTCCTGCCACCGATTTGATCATAACTTCTTTACCACCTTTGGATAAAAATTTAGCTGACCACCCATTAATCCTATCTTGGAGTCTCTCTTGAACAAAATTTTTTTTTTTACTTTTAGAGCCACCCATACTCTCCGGAAAACCTAAGTATGATCCCATTCCACCTACATTTAAGATTCCTAATATTTGTTTCATTTCCTCTCGAACTGACTCCTCCACCTTATGACCAAATTGAATCGATGATTTTGAAAAATTAATTTGTTGACCGGAGACAAATTCATATTGTTTAAGTATATTCAAGATAGTTTGACATTGCTCTTTGTCCGCCTTACAAAAAAATAAACTATCATCCGCAAATAGAATGTGAGAGACCGATGGACTTGCTCTAGCAATTTTTAGTCCCGAAAGAGATCCTTCCCTTTCCGCTTTCCGTATATTCGCTATCAATACTTCCGTACAAATTATAAATAAATAAGGTGAGAGAGGGTCTCCTTGGCACAATCCTCTTTTTGGAATTATTTGCCCCTGTGGCTGTCCATTAATGATGACTTTATATTGCACAGATTTAATAGACCACATCATCCATGTGATCCAATTTTCCGCAAATTCAAGTTTATGAAGAAGTTTTTCAATAAAAAGCCATTCAACCCGATCATACGCTTTACTCATATCAGTTTTAATTGCCATATACTTATGTTTACAAGAATTATTAGTCCTTAGAGTGTGAAACATTTCTTGAGCGATAAGAATATTATCGGAAATTAACCGACCTGACACAAAAGCTGATTGAGTTTCCGAAATTAAATTCGGCAAAAATTTTTTCAACCACTGACATAGAACCTTAGAAATTATTTTATAACCGACATTACATAGGCTTATTGGCCTAAACTCTGTCATTCGACTCGGCCTATCAGTCTTAGGAATAAGACAAATATTTGTTGTATTTAGTCTTTGGTCAAAAACTCCTGTCAGCATAAAATTATTCACCAAATCAAATAGATCATTTTTAATCACCTGCCAAGACCGTTGATAAAATAACGCAGTCATTCCATCTGGACCCGGTGCTTTCTCCGGATGCATCATGAAAAGAGCTTTCCGAATTTCTTCCTCCGTCACAGGTGCCATAAGGTCATCGTTCATTTGGTATGTTATACGATTAGGTACGTCTACCAAAGCCTCCTCAAACTTTGTTGGAGAGGTAGATGTAAAAAGTTCATCAAAATAATTTACCGCAACATCTTTAATTTCACTCTCCGTTGAAACCCATACACCGTAGGGATTATGTAACCCTATGATTCGATTTCGCGCCCTTCGTTGTTTGGTCTGGGCATGAAAAAATTTAGAATTTTTATCTCCCACGTTTAACCACATGTTCCAACTTTTTGTTGCCAAAAAATTTCTTCGTCCTTATAAGCTTCCTTTAATTTTAACGTAATATCAACCAACTCTTCCTGAGTTCGATTATCATCATTTTGTATTTCTTCCAATGCTTTTTTTAATTCCGAAATTTTTCCTTTACCATATGGGACATTATTTTTTCTCCATGCTGAAATAGCTCGTCTGCAATTTGTAATTTTATCCACGAAACCTGAAGCTCTTGAATCCGTATTTACATTCCAACCACAGGAAATTGAATCCATCAAACCGTCTCGACCAATCCAGCGTTTATTAAACCGAAATTGATTTCTTTGTAGAGGTCTTTTGTCCTCAATTACAGCTATAATTGGTTTATTGTCCGAACCTACCATGGCTAGGTACTCGACATAAGAAAAAGAAAAAATCGAGTGCCAGTCTTCATTAGCTAATGCCCTGTCCAAACGACATCTGATTACTTTGTTATTTCTCTTACCACGCCAAGACAAATCGTTTCCTAAACAGGGAAACTCCAACATTCCACAATTTCTAATCATGAGATTAAAAGGGATAAAAGTTGAGGCATGTGTCAAAGGTCCTCCACGTTTCTCGTGATTACCCGTTAATTCATTAAAATCACCTATTATAAACCAAGGATCTAACCGAGAAATTTCAATACGGGATAACCGTTCCCAAACTTGTTCACGATATTGAGGCACCGGATCACCATATACAAAAGATAGAAATATTTTTTTTCCTTGAGAAACTGCTTCAATATCAATGATTATATTATTCGCGAATAAAACATCAACATTGAAAACATCATTATAAAATAAAGCAAGTCCACCACTAGCACCACACGGATCAACCGTAACTAGCTTATTATATCCTAAATGAAATTGGAAATTTTGCATAAAATGAAAATCTTGCTTGGTTTCGGAAAGGAACAAGAACTCCGGTCGATGTTTCCTCCACAATTCCCGCAAATAACTTATTGTCAGATTATTACCCAACCCTTGGCAATTTCACGCTAAAATTCTCATCAATCAGACGTTGGGATTGTAGGAGGCATACCTCCTTGTTTCCCGGTGCCACCGATTTGTTTTGCACCTGTTCCAGCCTTCAAAGATTCCTCATTGATACGTACTCCATTCTTATGCACCGTTCGTTTACGCGGAGACGTAAGAACTTGCACGTTCCGCTTCTTTGAACTGACCCCTTTTAAAACAATATTTTTTTTGATAGATTTCTGTCTGTTGCCCTTATTCCCATGTTCCTCAGTTTCTGTCCCCACCCTTCTCTCTTCAGAATATTCCTCTTCACGTTGATCTTTTAAACTTTGGTCCCAGTCAGTTACCATGTCATTCTCGTTATCCTTAAGTTCTCCCTCTTCATGTACTGTCCCCTCATCAGTCACTGTCTCAACCAAAATTACCTTCAAATTTGAACGTTTATTTTAAGAATTGTAAAAGTTAAACTTTCAAATGCATCAACATTCAGGATGTTGTCTTCTGATTTTTCATTAATAGAATTACTTAATAATTTAAAATTATGTTAATGTTTCTAATTCAAGGATACAAGATAGAATTACAAACACTTGTAATTTTTTAGAAATCGAAAACACTTGTGTATATTTTTGAAATAGCTAAGTAAAGGTCTGTTTTTATTAATGTAAATTTCCTTTTAAAATTACCATGTTATTTTTGTTTTAATTATTGGAACAAGAATTTTTTTTTATACTATAAAATGAAATTTATGTTAAGTTATATGCACAAATAATCAAAACATGATATTACGAGAGTTCAGAAATTTAGCCGACACCGATCAACAACTAAAGAGAGGGTGAGAGATCCTAACCGTGAACCACCGGAGACAACCAGCTCAGCCCCTCACGAATCACTCCTCCCACTGTCTTCTTCTCTCACGTCGCCAAGGACTGCAGCTCTTCTCTTTCCTTCTTACGATGGCGGCGATACATACATGATACACATATATATGTGTTAAGTTTCCGTATTACACCGATCGGTCCTCCAATTTCTCCAAATTTCACAATGGACGCCAAAACTTTTAAATCGATCAATTTAACCAACCGAAATCAACTTTCCAATTGATCAATTTAATCCTTAACTTTCCGAAATCACAAATTGGCCCAAACTTCCAAAATTATCAATTAAACCTGACTGCAACTCCTGGATTTAATCAAATCAACCCCTAACTTTCGAATTCAACAAATACACCCTCATTATTGGTTTGTGGATGTTACACAACCATTTCAGCACAGCAAGAAATCTAACAATCCTAGAAACAATTCCGCTCTGATACCAAATTGAAACGTCCCGACCCATTTTTTTTTTTAATATTTCCATAAATACTAAAAACCTGCAGCGGCGAAAATCAATTAATTAACTCAACCAAAAACAGCATTCAACGATTTATTATAACCAAATAAATTCATTACGGCAATAACTAACGACCTAACGGTTTACGACAATTCAATAATAACAAAACAAACAGCAGTAAATAAATAAATCACAACCCTCCCGGTATGTCATCTTATCCCGCAGCTGCAGTCCCACGAGCTCCAACTAACAATCCTTGTCTTTTTCCTTACCTGCATCATTACGAATAGACGCAGTCAGTATTACAGGCGACTACAGAAAACTTCCGAGCATAATAATATGCTCGGGATTTGACAAGCAACAAAACAACATTTAATTAAATTATTTTCACACTAAAATAATTAATTAAAAAATCAACAAAGCAGCAATTTACATAAATTCAACGATTCAACAATTAAATTATTTTTACACTAAAAATAATTAATTAAATTCAACAAAATCACAATTTAATTACGGCAATTAAATTCAGTAATTTCTGGGATTTAATCAACTCACAATTAATTTTTAACACCACATCAAACACCAAAAATCACGGAAATAAATCCTACGCATAAATTAAACCGGGAAACTTCCGTAAGTCCAGTCCAACCATGGTACTGCACTCACCTTAGCCAAAAACAGAAACTTCAGCAACAATTTTTTTGCAACTTTCTGGGACTCCAAGCGAATACACCCTAGAAAAATAACATAAAAAGAAACTTACACTACCCACCATTTTGATAATCACAAAACGACAAAAACTGCAACTAAGTCGTAAGTCATCTTCTTCATGAAAACGACCACCAACTCTGCAATTACACAACACCACCGCAACACCACTGCCACCGGAGTGAGCTCACCTCGACCACCGGCGTACACACTCTTCCACCACCACCCATCGCGACACACTCCCATCACGCCTCCGTTCTACGTTCGTCACCGCCGCAACCACCGTCAAGTCACCCACAAGACGTGGCGGTCAAAGATCCGAACCACAACGATAACAAGAAATAAAAGAGAAAGCTCCTTACAGAGATGGCGAGAGAGACACCCGTACCGTAAGAGATGAGGCACGACTCAAGCTTCTCACACACGGCAACGGCGAAACCCACTCCTGTCGATCCAAACTTCTCGACCAACACCACCGCTTGAAAGTTATCTCCTTCTCCTTGCTTCCACGCCGAAAACCAACGCAGCTCTCTCTCTCTTGACAGCTAGGTTTAGATGAAGAGGGAGATGTGTACGCTTATACACACATATACAAGAAAGTTCTCGTATTACACCGAACAGTCCTCCGGCTTTCCTCAATTTCACAAATTGACCCAACAACTCCTTAATCGATCAATTTAACCCACAAAACTTTCCAATTCGATCAGTTAAACCCATAACTTTCTGAAATCACCAATTGGCCCCAAACTTCCAAAATTATCAATTAAACCCGCCTGCAACTCCTGGATTAAATCAAATCAACTTCTAACTTTCGAATTCAAGAAATACACCCACATTATTGGTTTGCGGATGTTACATTCGGAACATGGATCTTGTGATTAATGATTATGAGTTTTAGAATTTTCAAAATTTATTTACTAGTTATATTTTAATATACTTTAATATGATAGTTATTACAGTTGGTTTGAGTAAATTAGCATTCTAAACCTTTTTATTATTTAATCAAACTTAAAATACAAAACATTAGCTAGATGATTTAAAATAATTAAATATGGTAAAATGGGTTAAAGAAATTATGCAAAGCTTAAGACCGATGACTAGGTTTTTATCTAACTTGATAACATAGGATTAAATTTATTGATGATAAAACAAAATATTACTTAAGATTGACACAAATTTGATAATTCTCTAATGAATCTCATGTTTTATGTGAAAATGTTAAAATAAAAACTTGTCATAAAACTTTCACGCATGATTTATGTCAAGTAAATGTTTACTAACACTTTATAATCGTTTAGATGAACATAATGTTAGACATGTTTGATACTTTCAGCTATTCAAGATAAAATTTGTTAGAAAACTATTTTTGGTTAACTAAACAGTCAATGTTAAATATATTTAGATGTCTAAATATTCGGACCTTGTTCATTTTTAGGTTTGAAATTCAACATATGTCATATTGAGGCTTATATCTAATAATTTAGTTTAAAATATTTAGATAATTTAAAATTAAACCACAAATTGTTTTTATTGAACTCAATAAGTTTGGTTGCATTAAATTTATTAATAAATTTAAAACGTTCATAGATAAAAAAGTTTAATGTGCATAGTATATTTATCGAGATGTTATATTGCTATAAATTTATTACGTTAAGTTAGCAATGTATTTTGATTGTTATGTTGGGGGTTTCAATCACCTATAAGAAGACTAGGTAGTTTCATTTTCTAAACAAGAAATTGAAAATATTTTACATTACATTCTTTACATAAAATAAGAAGAAGTTATTAAATTTAACGTTTCATAGAAATGACTAAACTTAACTCTCAAATTACTACCTCATTCATTATTCTTGCTTTGGCATGTGCGTTTTTTCCCGCAATTTCAATCCAAGAAAGTGAAGCAAAATCATTATGGGATATATGTGTTGTCAAAATCACACCTAAGTGTGCGTTGGATATAATCGCTATTGTCTTTGAAAATGCAACAATCTCAGATTCATGTTGTCATGAACTTGTGCAAGAAGGAAAAGTGTGTCACGATTCGCTTATCAAATATATTGCCGACAGACCTACCTTAATTGCCCAAGAAACACAGTATTTGAAGAAAAGAGATGACTTGTGGAACCATTGTGTCTCAATCTCTACAACTGCTTAAAATATGTATTCTTTACATTAATTTGGTCAGATAAATTGATATTTTACTGTTTTTATATTTTCTCTATGTAACACCCGTGTTCTGGAAAATAGAAATAAATAAATAAATTGGAGTTTATGTTGGAATTGGAATGAAGTCAGTTTAATTCCAGTGGTTTATTGGTTTAATAAGCTGGTCGATTTATTAATTAAACCATAGGGTTATTGCGTTGTTGTACTCGTTTATTTTACGGTGTTATAATTTAATCGATGTACTTTGGAGTTTTTGACTATTCCATAAAAAGGTGGTTTCATTGAATATGTTGCGTGTGTGTTTACTAGTAGATTAGTAGACAGGTTGGCAGGCTACTAGTAGTAGTGGTTCGATAACGTAGGTGCGGATATTGGGTGTTCAGTAGCCGCATAGTGCTGTTAGTTTCCGGATTGGTTTCGCAGACGGGATGGTGGTCCCATATAGCGGCATCGGAGTGCACTGGTGAGTCACTGCCGAGTGTACCTGGCCGGTTGGGTTTCCTTGTGATTCCTGATTGGTGTGATAGGTCACTAGAGAGATTGGATCGTGAAGTCGTTATACTCCCGGATGTTGGAGTGGTTGGCCAAACCAAGTAGGAAACTACGACATTAAAGCGTTGAGTGGGAATAGCGTTGATAGCATTGATAGTGGAGTGTGGATAACATGGTTGGCCACGAGTTGGTAGTGTGTTAGATTCGGGGACGAATCTATGTTAGTGGGGGAGAATTGTAACATCCGCAAACCAATAATGAGGGTGTATTTGTTGAATCCGAAAGTTAGGGATTGATTTGATTAAATCCAGGAGTTGCAGGTGGGTTTAATTGATAATTTTGGAAGTTTGGGGCCAATTGGTGATTTTGGAAAGTTATGGGTTGAACTGATCGAATTGGAAAGTTGTGCGGGTTAAATTGATCGATTAAGGAGTTTTGTGGTCAATATGTGAAATTGAGGAAAGCCGGAGGACTGTTCGGTGTAATAGGAGAACTTGCTTGTATATGTGTGTATAAGCGTACACATCTCCCTCTTTATCTAACCTAGCTGCGCTCAGAGAGAGAGAAGGCTGGGGGTTGCGTTGGAGAGTCACGGCGGTGGCGTATCCGGCGATGGTTGTGAACGGTGATGTGGTTCGGTGGCGTGTGTGATGTGACGATGAGGAGACGGAGAGTGGTGCCGTTGAGCGCGTAATCAGTAAGAAGCTTCTTTCTCTTTGTTGCTTGTGTTGTCACGCAGGGGTGACGTGGTTGTGATGGGGTTGATTTGGGATGATGATCAGTTAGTTTTGACGGGGAGATCTTGAGGCTGTGATGATGATGGTGTCACGGTGATGTTGCGGGTGCTGGAGTTGTCGTGACGGTGACGGTTGGTCGGTGGGATCATGAAGCCGGGGCGATGGTGGCTCCGGTGGTGGAGTAGCTGCGCCGGCGGTGTTGATCGGCCATGGAGTTGCAGAAGGAGGGAGATGAGTCGTGACATGCTGCATGAAGAAGACGATCGTTTCTTTGAATTTTAATTATTTTAATTTATTTAATAATTAAATATTATTTTTAATAATATTTTATTATTATTAGGTTGCGGGTTCGGGATTTGAGGGTGTAGATGTCGCGGAAAAAGTTTCGGAAGTCGCAGAAAATTTGTGTCGAAAAGTGCTACTAGTGGCTAAGGTGAGTGCATGACCATGAGATTAGCTGTGGGAATTTGAATGTATTAACATGTCTTCTTGTGTAGAGGCTCTCGGATGAGAGTCTATAACATGGTATTTGATTGGATGGTTGGTATTTGGATTATATGTTTTTATGTTGTATTTTCCTGTGTGTGTATATCTCGTAGATGGGAGGATTGCCTCACTAAGTATTTATCGAAATACTTATGCATCTCTTTTTATTATCTGCAAAAAAAAAAAAATGGGTGCGGTCGTTTTACTCTACCACAAATATTCATGTCTTGATAATAATGCAATATTAATCAAAATGAATCTCTATGCCAATGAATGATTTAATTTAAATGGAAAACTAAATAAATAATTTAAATTGTTCGAAATGGATCCATGTAATGGGATAAACATCATTTCACAAATTAATCACTTAAATTCCAAATATCCATGGGTTTATGATTATTTTTGTTTTAATCTTCAAATTACAGCATTTTCATGGTTTTCGGAATATGGATTTTTTTACTTACTGGTAATGATTTTGAAAATTTTCAACTTTTATGTAAGACCCAAAATCTGAAGAATGACAAGAGCCAAATTTAGAGTAAAATTGATCAATTTTAAAAGTCTTGAAACCATCGCATTTCAGGAGGATTTCCGATCGATTCGAAAGTTGAAATCAAAATTTGTAGGTATACAAAAGTACAGGGCAAAAGAGCAAAATCAAGAAAACTGTAAAATTACAAGCTCATCTTTCCAAAATTTTTGGGATTGTTTTCAGCAATTCAAATATTTGTCTCTTAACTCTAGTGTATGTATGCCTTTAAAAGCCCTTACGATGTATAAGCCAATTCTTTTGTCAATTTTAGATTTTTGGGGAGTTTTCGAGACCATTTGTGTCTCAATTCTGATTTAAATATTTTTGATAATTTATACTCTGAATTTGTGGTGATTTATGTTGGTTGTACCCCCTGTTATTGGTGCTCTAGTTTTTTGATGTTTTCCGACATGGTAGGAGTGTTTGGTAAGCGTCACCTTCTTCTTTCATCAATTTTCTTCCATGGAAGTGAGTTTCGAAAAATATTAATTTTGTTTTTGTTTTTAAACCCCTCGTTTTCTTGGGTTTCGTTATCTGATTTTTTTTTCTTTTTAAACTTCAAATTAGTCTTTTCATAGTTTTCGGAACATGGATCTTGTGATTAATGATTATGAGTTTTAGAATTTTCAAAATTTATTTACTAGTTATATTTTAATATACTTTAATATGATAGTTATTACAGTTGGTTTGAGTGAATTAGCATTCTAAACCTTTTTATTATTTAATCGAACTTAAAATACAAAACATTTGCTAGATGATTTAAAATAATTAAATATGGTACAATGGGTTAAAGAAATTATGCAAAGCTTAAGACCGATTACTAGGTTTTTTATCCAACTTGATGACATAGGATTAAATTTATTGATAATAAAACAAAATATTACTTTAGATTGACACAAATTTGATAATTCTCTAATGAATCTCATGTTTTATGTGAAAATGTTAAAATAAAAACTTGTCATAAAACTTTCACACATGATTTATGTCAAGTAAATGTTTACTAACACTTTATAATCGTTTAGATGAACATAATGTTAGACATGTTTGATACTTTCAACTATTCAAGATAAAATTTGTTAGAAAACTATTTTTGGTTAACTAAACAGTCAATGTTAAATATATTTAGATTTCTAAATATTCGGACCTTGTTCATTTTTAGGTTTGAAATTCAACATATGTCATATTGAGCCTTATATCTAATAATTTAGTTTAAAATATTTAGATAATTTAAAATTAAACCACAAATTGTTTTTATTGAACTCAATAAGTTTGGTTGCATTAAATTTATTAATAAATTTAAAACGTTCATAGATAAAAAAGTTTAATGTTCATAGTATATTTATCGAGATGTTATATTGCTATAAATTGATTACGTTAAGTTAGCAATATATTTTGATTGTTATGTTGGGGGTTTCAATCACCTATAAGAAGACTAGGTAGTTTCATTTTCTAAACAAGAAATTGAAAATATTTTTAACTTTGATATTTCTCTGATACCATTAAAAAAAAATCTTCTTATTATTTTAAACTTGTCTATTTTTGGTGAATAGTACTTTTTGCGGAAATTTATACAATAAGATTGTTTACAAATATATGATTATTTAAAAATGCTTTTGATGATACTAAGATAATTTTGAAAATTACAAATTTTTAAAACTTAGAAGCTTTGTAGAGATTTTAGAGAGATTTAGAGAGAGAAAGTTGTGCGAGAAATCGCTTGTGCTTCCTCTGATGGTAGAGTTGAGTATTTATAGGGAAAGTTGGGTGCTTGCTTATGTCATTGCTTATACGTCAGTGTGTTGCTACGTGTCGTCCTGTAGTGGTGCCGACATCTTGCTTACGTCATTGCTTACGTTTTGAGTGCTTGCTATGTGTATAAGTAGGTCCCATATGTCGGAGGTGGGTCCCATTTTCTTGGTGTTGCGATCTTGACTTCTTAAATACATAGTCTTTTCATACAGCTATTGTAACGCCCGTGTCCCGGAAATTAATTATCGGTTAATTAATTGGGATGTCTTTTCGAGTTTATGAACCGGAGACGAGTCTTGAGGAAGTGACGTTTGGGGTAAAATGTCCTTTTTGATTTGTTCCGGGGGTGTCATAAATTGTTACGGAAGTTTGGGGTTATTCCGTAGAGAAGCGGGAAACCGAAGGGCTAGAGTGCAATTCCGAAACTTGAGATATTTTCTTTTCCTTCTTCTTCTCCACCTTGGCCACGCCATTATTGGTGTTGGGAGAGGTTTGTGAGCTTTGTGAGAGTCCTAGAGAGAAGAGAAGAAGAGGGTTGAGCTTGGTGGAGCTTGGTTGAGTTGGTTTTAGTAGAATCAAGTGTGGGTGAGCTTGTGGAGCTTGGGAAAAAGATTTAGAGTTGGGGCTGTGCTTGGACGTGGCTTGTGAGGTGGAGGAGGGTTCCTTCTAAAGCTTGGGGATTCCATAGAGGCTAGATCAATCCATTTCTAAGGTGAGTTGTGACCAAAGGTGGCTTAGGCTTTCATTGTGGGCTTGTGGGGTTTAGACAAGTTTGTGGTTGTGCCTAGGTTGCTTAGAGGCTTGGTGGTCTTGTTGTTAAGCTTAATCTAGTGTGTTTAACCTTGAGTATTGATTGTGAAGCTTGTTTATTGTGCTTGTTAAGCTTGGTCTAAGTCAAGTTTAGTGGTTTCCGCGGGTTCCATCGGTCATGCCTGACCGATGGAAGTGCCCGCTGGCACCTAGCGGTTTGAGCCATCGGTCAGGTCAGACCGATGGGTTGTGTTGCGGTGTTCCAGGCATTTCGCAAGGACACTTGCAGCGGTTGGAGCAGACCGATGGGGTTTATCGGTCAGGTCCATCGGTCAGGTTGGACTGATGGGTTATGTTGCGGTGTTCCAGGCATTTCGCAATGACACTTGCAGCGGTTGGAGCAGACCGATGGGGTTTATCGGTCAGGTCCATCGGTCAGGTCAGACCGATGGGTCGTGTGGCAGTGTTCGTGGCATTTCGCAAGGACACTTGTAGCGGTCAGGACAGACCGCTGGGACCTAGCGGTCAGGTCCATCGGTCAGGACAGACCGATGAGTTGGTTGTAGCGTTTCCCGGCAATTTGCGGGCAGTTCTGTGATCGGAGACAGACCGATGGAGTTTATCGGTCAGGTCCATCGGTCAGGTTGGACCGATGGCCGTCCTTGTGTGGTTGTCTTGTGTGTCTCCTGGTTAGCTTTCGTGTGTGTCGAATTGCTATGGTGCTAGACATGTTTTGCTATTGATTGCCTTGCATGTGTTGATGTTAGGAATTGATGGGGCCTTTGTGGTGAATCTTGTTCATGCGTGAATTGTGATTGTGGTTGTATACCTTGTTGTGGGTTTTTGCATACCTGTTGTTAGGAGGATCAATCTCACTCAGCGTTTGGTTTTCCAAATGTAAAGATAAGGTGTGATCGTGGAATCGAAGGTTCGGAGGGAGGATGATTAGGACCCGGGGTTGTTTGCTTTACCGTATTATGTTGTATTTTCCGCTGTATTGTAGAATTGTGTATTCTATGCTTGGTATTGTATGGTTGTTTTTGTATAAGTACTTGGAGGGTATTTAAAATGTATGGGCATTTTAAATACTAAGTATTTATGTTTGTTTAAAAAAAAAAAAAAAAAAAAAAAATCGGGTCGTCACAGTTTGGTATCAGAGCCTAAACGGTTCTAAGAGCCTGGGTGGCTCAGGGTTAGTTGGGTATTTCATGGGGTCTTAGAATCATCCTCTTCGAGCCTTGTGCGATTCCACGGTAATTTATCTTTATTGTGATGATTGTGTTTTAGTGTCCTTAGTCTTTGTTTCTTGCGAGTGCAGATGGCTAGAGGGCGTGGTAGAGGCCGTGGCCGTGGCCGGGGTCGTGTTGTGGAGGAGTCAGGTGGGGTCTGACGGTGTGTCTGGCATGCGTGCTGGAGTGGCTGGTGTTCCAGCTGGTGCTGCGGGTGTACCTGCGGGTATAGCAGCGGGTGCTGCGAGAGTGGCAGCGGGTGATGTTCAGGCTCCTATTGATCGCTTGGCTAATCTCTTGACGGTGTTGTTGGAGCGGTTACCAGAGAGGGTACCGGCTCAGGCTCCTGTGGCTCCGGTGGGTGTTGAGGTTCAGCCTCAGGTAGCAGCTGTGGTTGCTGAGGAGCTCCCATCCTACCTTAGGATGATGGAGCAGATGCAGAGGATAGGCACGAAGTTTTTCCCTGGAGGTGCTAATCCTGAGGACGCTGATGCGTGGTTGAGGAGGTTAGAGAGGAATTTCCTCTCGAGTAGGTGTCCCGCGGGATACCAAGTGGACATTGCGGTCCATTATGTTGAGGGTGATGCGCATCTCTGGTGGAGGGGTGTGGCAGCCCGGAGAGTTCAGGCTGAGATGGCTTGGGCGGATTTTGTGGAGAAGTTTAACTCCAAGTTTTTCCCTCAGGAGGCGTTCAACCGGTTAGAGTCGAGGCTTGCGAGATTGACTTAGGGGGATTGGTCGGTGCGCGAGTATGAGGTGGAGTTCAACCGGCTCGGGTCGTATGTTAGACGAGCGGTTGAGAGTGAGTCGATCCGTGTGCAGAGATTCTTGATGGGTCTTAGGGTTGACTTGCGGAACCGTTGCATGGTTAGGTCTTTTTGCACGGTTGATGAGTTGGTTGAGACTACGGCGTTGCTGGAGGAGGGTCTGAAGGATGAGGTGGTATCGGTTACCCGGGAGTCTTGAGCAAGATCTGTGCCTTGACGATCTGTTCGAAAGCGAGGCGGTAGGAGGCGAGGAGGAGGCGTGATGGCGCTTCGAGTGGTAGCCGAGGTGGTCCGGGTTACTTCGGGTGTGGGAGCACGGATCACAAAGTGGCAAGCTGCCCTAAAAAGGGCAGAGTACGAGTGAATTCTCGGGTGTGCTTTCACTGCAAGGAGGCGGGGCACATTAGACCTCAGTGTCCCAAGCTGCGGCAGAGTGAGGCCACAGTGGT
This sequence comes from Cardamine occulta, assembly GCA_028015245.1. Classification (NCBI taxonomy): domain Eukaryota; kingdom Viridiplantae; phylum Streptophyta; class Magnoliopsida; order Brassicales; family Brassicaceae; genus Cardamine; species Cardamine occulta. The sequence goes on from CM051368.1 coordinate 4,414,568, forward strand.
GCAGCCCGCTAGGCCGGTGGCAGCGGCGCCTCGAGCGTATTCCATCATCGAGTCCGGAGAGCCGAGTTCCAGGCCGATCACAGGTATTTTTCTTAGACTTATCTAAGTTCAATTCTGTGTATTGGGGAATTTTGGTTGCTTGTTGGGTGTTAAGGTTCTAGGCACATGTATATGTGCAGGGACCTTGTGTGTTGGGGGTGTTGAGTGTCATGTGTTGTTTGACACGAGAGCATCTCATTGCTTCGTTACACCGGAATTAGGCGAGAAGGCTAATGTTCGAAGCGAGCCCGGTGGGAGTTTGGGTTTTGTGGAGGGAAGCTCCTGATGATTCACGGTCGGGTTAGAGACATGGATGTTCAGGTAGCGGGTAAGTCTATGCCTGCCGATTTGATTATCTGCTCTGTGGAGCTATACAATGTCATTTTGGACATGGATTGGCTCAGAAAGTTCAGAGCGCATCTGGATTGTCACCGAGGGTGTGTCGAGTTCGACAGAGGCAAGGGGAGGTTGGTGTATCAGGGGGTGAGACCGACTTCCGGGAGTCTCATGATCTCGGTTATCAGGGCGGCATGATCGAGAGAGGTTGTGGCGTGTTGGCTACCATTTCTTTTCTTGGGAGGCCGTTGGAGAGGTTAAGGTAGGGGATATTCGAGTGGTTCGGGAGTTCCGGATGTGTTCGATCGTTGCAAGGGTTGCCACCGTCTAGGTCGGATCCTTTCACGATTGAGTTGGAACCGAGGGATGGCACCGATATCCGGGCACCTTATAGGATGGCTCCTGAAAGATGCGTGAAGAAGCAGTGGAGGAGTTCTTTGAGTAAAGGGTTTATTCGTCCGAGTACTTCACCGTGGAGAGCACCAGTGTTGTTTGTGAAGAAAAAGGATGGGAGTTTTTGGTTGTGCGTTGACTACCGAGGACTTAACCGAGTCACAGTGAAGAACAGGTATCCTCTTCCTCGGATTGATGAGTTGTTGGATCAGTTGAGAGGGGCTACTTGGTTCTCCAAGATTAACTTGGCGTCGGGATATCATCAGATTCCTATCGATGAGAGAGATATCCGGAAGACGGCTTTCAGATCTCGTTATGGCCACTACGAGTTTGTGGTGATGCCAATTGGGTTGACAAATGCTCCTGCTGCATTTATGAGATTGATGAACAGTGTTTTCCAGGAGTATCTGGATGAGTTTGTTATCATCTTTATCGATGACATCTTGGTGTTTTCGAAGAGCCTGGAGGAGCACGAGATGCATCTTCGTGTTGTTCTTGCGAAGCTGCGAGAGCAGAAGTTGTTTGCTAAGTTGAGCAAGTGCAACTTCTGGCAGCGAGAGATCGGTTTTCCAGGTCACGTTTTCTCGGCGGAGGGGGTTTCGGTGGACCTAGAGAAGGTTCGGGCCATTAGTGCTTGGCCGAGGCTGAGGAATGCCACCGAGATTAGGAGTTTTCTCGGGTTGGCAGGTTATTATCAGCGGTTTGTTAAGGGTTTCGCGAGTTTGGCTAAGTCTATGACGAAGCTGACGGGAAAGGATGTTCCGTTCGTGTGGTCCTCGGAGTGTGAGGAGAGTTTTGCGAAACTGAAGGCCTTGCTGACTAGTACTCCAGTATTGGCGTTGCCTGATCCGGGTGAGCCGTACGTGGTGTATACCGATGCGTCGGGAGTTGGTCTTGGTTGTGTGTTGATGCAGCGGGGGAAGGTTATTGCCTATGCTTCACGGCAGCTGCAGAAGCATGAGTGTAATTACCCTACCCATGATCTTGAGATGGCTGCGGTGGTTTTCGCTTTAAAGATTTGGAGATCTTATCTTTATGGTGAAAAGGTGCAGGTTTTCACAGATCATAAGAGCCTGAAGTACATTTTCACTCAGCCTGAGTTGAATTTGAGGCAAAGGCGCTGGATAGAGCTAGTGGCCGATTATGATCTAGAGATAGCTTACCATCCTGATAAGGCTAATCTGGTTGCGGATGCGTTGAGTCGGAAGCGGGTGGCTTTGGCTTGGAAGCATGAGGTTGAGTCTTTCGTGAGCGAGATTAGCACATTGCGTTTGTGTGTTGTATCTCAGGAACCGTTGGGCTTAGAGGCAGCTAATCAGGCGGATCTTTTGAGCAGAGTTCGGCTGGCTCAGGAAAAAGATGAGGGCTTGGTTAAGGCTTCGAGAGAATCGGGTTCTGAGTATCAGGTATCTCCGAATGGCACTATCCTTGTCAGTGGGAGGGTATGCGTACCTTTGGATGAGGATTTGAGGCGTGAGATCCTGAGTGAGGCTCATGCGAGTATGTTTTCGATTCATCCAAGAGCGACTAAGATGTACCGGGATCTTAAGCGGTATTATCATTGGGTTGGGATGAAGAAAGATGTTGCTAACTGGGTTGCGGCGTCCAACGTGTGCCAGTTAGTGAAGGCAGAGCATCAAGTTCCGAGTGGGTTGTTGCGGAGTTTACCCATTCAGAGTGGAAGTGGGATATGATCACGATGGATTTTGTGGTGGGATTACCAGTTTCTCGGACCAAGGATGCTATCTGGGTCATCGTTGATCGATTAACTAAGTGTGCGCGTTTTCTGGCCATTAAGAAGACCGATGGGTCTGCAGTTTTGGCTAGGAAGTATGTCGGGAGATTGTGAGATGGATGCGGTGAGCATTGTCTCGGACCGGGATCCTAAGTTCACATCTAAGTTCTGGAATGCGTTTCAGACGGAGATGGGCACGAGGGTGCACATGAGTACGGCTTATCATCCTCAGACAGATGGGCAGTTCGAGAGGACCATCCAGACTCTGGAGGATTTGTTGAGGATGTGCGTGCTGGATTGGGGTGGTCATTGGGTGGATCACTTGAGCTTGGTAGAGTTTGCGTATAACAATAGCTACTAGGCGAGTATTGGGATGGCTCCATACGAGGCTCTGTATGGGAGGCCATGTCGTACACCTTTGAGTTGGACTCAAGTGGGGGAGAGGAGCACATTGGATGCGAGTTTTGTTCAGGAAACCACGGAGAGGATCTGGGTTTTGAAGCTGAACATGAAAGAGGCCCAGGATCGGCAAAAGAGTTATGCCGATAAGAGGCAGAAAGAGCTTGTGTTTGAGGTGGAAGATAGAGTGTATCTCAAGATGGCTTTGCTGAGAGGTCCGAACAGGTCCATTACTGCGACTAAGTTGAGTCCGAGGTGTATAGGGCCGTTCTGGATTGTAGAGCGTGTTGGACCGGTAGTGTATCGGTTGGAGTTACCCGAGATTATGCATGCATTTCATAAGGTCTTCCATGTGTCGATGCTGAAGAAGTGTTTGCATAGGGGTGACGAGGTATTGGGTGAGATTCCGTCAGATCTCCAGCCCAATATGACCATTGAGGCGAGACCTTTGAGAGTTCTCGAGCGGAGGGTCAAGGAGCTTCGTCGGAAGAAGATTCCGATGATGCGAGTTCTATGGGACTGTGACGGGGTGCAGGAGGAAACTTGGGAGCCAGAGGCTCGGATGGAAGTGCGGTTCTGGAAGTGGTTCCAGAAGCAGGCTGTGGCTTGAGATCCATCGAGTGGTTCCAGTTTTGGTTTGTACCTGTATTTTATTTTGTATTACCGTAATGTATGACGATGTTACATTATGGTGTTTAATAATAAGATGTGAGTTTCCTTATTATTATTTGACTTGCGAGTCTTGGATTGCTTTCGTTTTAGTGTTAAAAAGCGTTAAAGCATGTGAGTAATAAGACACTGGTTCTTATTGGTAATGGCACGAGTGCCATGGAAAAGTTTTTAAGAGAGTTTAAAAGCTTGGTACATAATCGGAAAAAGATTATGTGATGCCCGAAGTGTTGGGTACCGGTGCTATAGCCTTGGTTGGTTATACATGGCAGATATTCCGGGTGTGGAATATGGGTGATACCAGTGTTACCTTGCAAGGATACACGAATCACGGGAGGTAGATCAGTCAGAGATGCTTATAGATATGTGGCATATTGCTCAGTGAGAGGACTAGTTCCTCTAGTGCCGTTAACTCGAAGGACTGCGGGCCTAAGAGTGTAACTGGCAATGTATCCAGACTCGTGTGAAGTATAGCCTAGAGTGATATGAGATACCGTGGATTCGGAGGGCATATAACCAAGAGTGATATACGATACCGTGGATTCGTAAGGTGTATGACCTAGACGTAGGTTATATTACCCAGAATTGAGGGGTAAAAGTATATCGGAGACTCAGGAAGGTTATATGGCCTAGAATTGAGAGGTATGGGATATCAGAGACTCATGAGGGTTATATTGCCCCGAGGAGAGTGGTACAGTAGATACCCAGAACTCGGAGATGCTGCGGTGTCTTGGGTGCTATGGTATGGGTTATACCTTGCGAGGTATAGAGGATATCCTGCGGGGTATGTTAGAGCCTAAAGTTCGGAGATGCTGCGGTGTCTTGAACCCTGGGATGAGCAATAAGTACATATGATGCTGCGGTGTCATAAGCATAGAGAGACTGAGTGGGAAACCTCGGAGGTTAGATATAGGCCTCGTGTGTACATGCGTGTACCTGTGTGTTGTGTGTTGGCCGGGTTGGCCAAGGATTAAGAAATCGTTGCGACGATTTGGGTTCATTGGAGATGAACGGTAACGTAGATTTGAGGTCGAATCTATATTAGTGGGGAAGAATTGTAACGCCCATGTCCCGGAAATTAATTATCGATTAATTAATTGGGATGTCCTTTCGAGTTTATGAACCGGAGACGAGTCTTGAGGAAGTGACGTTTGGGGTAAAATGTCCTTTTTGATTTGTTCTGGGGGTGTCATAAATCGTTTCGGAAGTTTGGGGTTATTCCGTAGAGAAGCGGGAAACTGAAGGGCTAGAGTGCAATTCCGAAACTTGAGATATTTTCTTTTCCTTCTTCTTCTCCACCTTGGCCACGCCATTATTGGTGTTGGGAGAGGTTTGTGAGCTTTGTGAGAGTCCTAGAGAGAAGAGAAGAAGAGGGTTGAGCTTGGTGGAGCTTGGTTGAGTTGATTCTAGTAGAATCAAGTGTGGGTGAGCTTGTGGAGCTTGGGAAAAAGATTTGGTGTTGGGGCTGAGCTTGGACGTGGCTTGTAAGGTGGAGGAGGGTTCCTTCTAAAGCTTGGGGAGTTCCATAGAGGCTAGATCAATCCATTTCTAAGGTGAGTTGTGACCAAAGGTGGCTTAGGCTTTGATTATGGGCTTGTGGGGTTTAGACAAGTTTGTGGTTGTGCCTAGGTTGCTTAGAGGCTTGGTGGTCTTGTTGTTAAGCTTAATCTAGTGTGTTTCAACTTGAGTATTGATTGTGAAGCTTGTTTATTGTGCTGGTTAAGCTTGGTCTAAGTCAAGTTTAGTGGTTTCCATGGGTTCCATCGGTCATGCCTGACCGATGGAAGTGCCCGCTGGCACCTAGCAGTTTGAGCCATTGGTCAGGTCAGACCGATGGGTTGTGTTGCGGTGTTCCATGCATTTCGCAAGGACACTTGCAGCTGTTGGAGCAGACCGATGGGGTTTATCGGTCAGGTCCATCGGTCAGGTTGGACCGATGGATTGTGTTGCGGTGTTCCAGGCATTTCGCAATGAGACTTGCAGCGGTTGGAGCAGACCGATGGGGTTTATCGGTCAGGTCCATCGGTCAGGTCAGACCAATGGGTCATATGGCAGTGTTCCTGGCATTTTGCAAGGACACTTGTAGCGGTCAGGACAGACCGCTGGGACCTGGCGGTCAGGTCCATCGGTCAGGACAGACCGATGAGTTGGTTGTAGCGTTTCCCGGCAATTTGCCAGGGCAGTTGCAGCGGTCAGGACAGACCGATGGAGTTTATCGGTCAGGTCCATCGGTCAGGTTGGACCGATGGCCGTCCTTGTGTGGTTGTCTTGTGTGTCTCCTTGTTAGCTTTCGTGTGTGTCGAATTGCTATGGTGCTAGACATGTTTTGCTATTGATTGCCTTGCATGTGTTGATGTTAGGAATTGATGGGGCCTTTGTGGTGAATCTTGTTCATGCGTGAATTGTGATTGTGGTTGTATGCCTTGTTGTGGGTTTTCGCATACCTGTTGTTGGGAGGATCAATCTCACTCAGCGTTTGGTTTTCCAAATGTTGATGCATCACTTTTTTCGATGCAGGTAAAGATAAGGTGTGATCGTGGAATCGAAGGTTCGGAGGGAGGATGATTAGGACCCGGGGTTGTTTGCTTTACCGTATTATGTTATATTTTCTGCTGTATTGTAGAATTGCGTATTCTATGCTTGGTATTGTATGGTTGTTTTTGTATAAGTACTTGGAGGGTATTTAAAATGTATGGGCATTTTAAATACTAAGTATTTATGTTTGTTTAAAAAAAAAAAAAAAAAAAAAAATCGGGTCGTCACAGCTATACTCTGTAGATTATTAATTTCGTCGGGATAGTACAAGTGGTAATTAAAATACATAAGATACAGAGTCTACTAGAATATACATTGAATAATTTATCTGGATGTCTATACATCCAACATGCTTTTGAGCAAAGCATCAGCTATAAACGGATTTGATTATTCTTTACCGAGAGTCGTTTGCTTCGGAATAGCCTTAACTTTGATATTGCTATCAGGTGTTAAGATAACCTCATTATTGGATTTTTTTTTTTTTTTTATATATCAAATGGATCTTGGCCTAGCGGGCCACCGTATGGGTCGTCTGATTGAATAGTGTCAAAAGATTGGTTATCGTCCTCTTCATCATCGGAGGATTCCATTTGTTGACTTATTGTGGCGATGATCTTCTGTAGTTTTGCTTGCTTAGCGGATCGGCGAGAGGCCGATTTTGATGAGCTGGTCGAGTGAGATGGACTCGTAGGTTTTGCCTGAGTAGAAGGTTTAGAAGGGGGTTTGGTAGATGGTTTGGTTATTGACGTAGATGGTGTAGTAATTTGTTGTGGTTGAAGAAGGGGTAATGATTTAGAAACAGCCTGTATAGCCATGTGAACGTCTTTGCTTATTTGGAAAAAATTTTGAATATTGGCTAAGGAACAGCGGTCAAGATTAAACTTATCCCACCATTTGATGTGTATTTCGCGGAGTAAAGAGCAAGGCATGTCAGGGAGAAAGATGGCAACGTTGAAATGCCATGAACATATCCATGGGATTCCCATGTCAATGTGAAAGGCAATAAGGCTTAGAGGCCCAATGGGCTGTTGATGAATATGTTTTAGATAGAATGGGTAGGCGTTTTTGAGGATATCTGTTGGGTAGATTTCCTTGGTAGGACCCAGCCAGTGCCACCACTCGTAGAACCAACCAGGGACGTTTTTAGGGCAATTACGATCAAAGGTAACGAACCAAGAATGATCGTAGGTTCTTAGATAAAAGGTTCGGGAGAAGGCATTGATATAATCGATATAGGTATATCCGTTAATATGATAACCGGGGGTAGAGAAAGGTTTGGTTGTGTGGTTATGAATAAATCCAAGTTCTTGGACAGATTGTATACGAAGAATCTTGCAGGTTGAATAAGATATAAGGTTAGGATTTGTTTTGTATGGGTAGTGAGTTATTTCGACAGAACCAGAGTCTACTAGAATATACTCATAGAAAGTTCTATTTTTGAGTACATTATCTGTAGGGTAGAGACTGTCTGCATAAAAAAACTCGATTGGTAAAGGTTTGGAGCTCTTTGAGGGTAATGGGTTTTGTATATTGGGTGGTTAATAGATGTTGTTTTTGTGATTTAAGGAAGTAATTTGACTTGGTATTGGTTTGAATAGGAGAGGATGGTTGAGAAGAAGTTTGGCCTTTTAAGGTGGTCACCGCCTTCACATAGGAGAACGGAGGGAATTCTGCAAGAGTGGAATAGGTATTTTGAATACTCAGGGGTTTTCCCTGAAGATGAGGTTGATTTTTGATATAGTCCGATGCAGTCATCGGTTTCTTGCTTTTAGGGTCTGTCATCTTGAATAGGTTGTTGTTGAATATCTGTTGTTTTTCCCTGCAAATATTCTCTTGTTAGAAAATCAGGTAAAGAATTATTTTCACCTTTAATGTATTGAATATCAAAATCGAATACAGATAATATGGCTTGCCAATGGGCAAATATTTGTTTAGAAACTAAGTTTTTAACATCTTTTTGTAATATTTCTTTTGCTGACTTACAGTCAACTCTTAATAAAAACTTTTTTGTTTATTAAGTCATCCTGGAATTTTGAAATACAATTGACGATTGAAAGTACTTCCTTTTTAACCGTTGAATAAGCTTGTTGGGGTCCTATCCAGACTCCAGAATGAAAACGTATTATAGATTCTTTATTATAGTCAGATAATTTTTGTTTTAGAATGCCTCCATATCCTATTTCAGAAGCATCAGTTTCAACTATCATAAAAGCTTCAGGATTGGGGATTGAAAGACATGGTAATGTTTTAACTTGTAATTTAACTTGTTTTACTAAATTAGTATGTTGGTTAGTCCATGGTTTAGGATTTTTTTGTAGCCGTTGAAATAATGGTTGAATAGTTTTTCTTAGATTAGGAAGAAAGTCTGAAACATAGTTCAAACATCCTAAGAATCTTTGCAATTGAGTCTTTTCTCTTAATTCATTTGGAAATTTATTGGCAAACTCAATTGATCTTGATATAGGTGTTATAGTACCTTGATATATATTATGTCCTAAAAATCTTATTTTAGTTTGGAATAGATTCATTTTTTGTTTAGATAAAACTAACCCATTGGTTTTTACTATGTTTAAAAATGTATGTAAATGACTAAAGTGTTGATCAATTGATGTTAAATATATTAGAACGTCGTCTATATAAACTATAGCAAATGTTGATGAATTGTTAAATATATCATTCATAATATGTTAAAATTCTGATGGTGTGTTTTTAAGACCGAAGGGCATTACGTTCCATTCGTAATGACCAAAGGGTACTGTGAAAGCCGTTTTATATTTGTCTTGTTCTGCAATTTGTATTTGCCAGAACCCGCTTTTCATATCAAATTTTGAAAAGATTTTTGCATTGTATAGTCGTTTTAATAGATCTCTTTTATTGGGTATTGGATACCTAATCCATTGTAAACCATCATTTAATGGTTTATAATTAATGACTAGTCGCGGTACTCCACGTTCCTTTTCAGCTGCGTTATTTACATAAAACGCTACACAACTCCAAGGTGACTTGGATGGTCGAATTAATTTTTTATTTAATAAATCTTGTATTTCTTTTTGACATTGTTCCAATAATGCTTTATTCATTTGAATAGGTCTTGCTTTAGTTGGTATAAGTTTTTCATTAAAATCTTTTATATAGGGTAGATTAACCGTATGTTGTTTTCGTTCCCAAAATGCATTGGGTAGATCAGAACATACTTGTTTGATTAATTCGTTTTCAATAGTTTTTATTTTGTTAATTATATAGGGAGATTTTAATTGTTCGTCTATTTTTTTGTAAGAAATTTCATCTTGTAAATATTGAATATGTCTATGTTTTCCATTTATTAAGTTAATTGTTTTTTGTATTGTATTTTGTTGGAGTTCTAATATTTCTTTGGTTTTTATAGGTAACAAAAATTCGAATAACATTTTTGTTCCTACAACTTTTGTTGTTATACCATATTCAGATACTTTAAAAGGATAAATTTGAGTAAAGAATGGTGTTCCTAATATTACTTCTTGTGTTAAATCTTTAACTAGGATAAATTGGTTTTTAAAACAATATCCTTGATTACAGATTTTTGCGCATGGTAATTTATATTTTACTTTTAAATTACTTCCATTGGCGCCTAAAGGCGTTCAGTGGTTTTTTCATAAAATTTAGTAGGTATAAGACCTTCTCTAATGCAGTTATAATCTGCACCAGAATCTAGTAATGCTATTGTATTAATTTTGAAGTCATGTCCTATATGTAATGTAATTTTAGTATACCACTTTTGATAATTTATTTTATTAATGTTGTTTATATATTCTTTATTTTGGTCTAAGTGAGTATCATTATTTTCTAAATTATTGCTTGAAGATGCTTGATTAAGGTTTGGTGACTCTATTAAAGATAGACGAACGTCTATTTGTAATTGCTTTAAATCTTGTTGATTAACAAGTATTTGTAAATCTTTTATTTGTGTTTTAAGCTGTTTAACTTCATGGTGTAATTCACCAGTTGTTACTTGTTTAAACAAACTTTGAGTTGGATATTTTTCAAATATTTTATTTAGACTAAACGGTTGAGGAGTAGCTAATTGATTTTCTTGATATATAATATCTTTTAATTTTGTTAAATATTCTCTTTTAATGTTAGGATCATTTATTTTGTCTATAATGTCTAATAAGAATTGTTTATTATTATCTTTAGTTATTACGTTGATTACGTTACAATTACATAAATTATCAGAAATTTCTTGTGATTCAGTAGAGGAATCACTTAAGTTTTCTATCTCGTTTATTGAATTATTATTAGAAGACTCGTTTTCTGATAATTTAGACTCTGATATTAATAATTTTGTTAATTTTTCTTGAATATCAGGTTGATCTTGGAATATTTCGTTTATTTTTTTCTTCATTTTGCAGTCCGTGGATCTATGTCCAGGGCGTTTGCAATTCCAGCAAACTAGATTATTAGTAGATTTAAATTTATTGTATTTATTGAATGGTTTCTTTTGAAAATTCTTTTGTTTAGGATAGTTTGAAGAATTTTTATTATTAAAAGGTTTTTGGTAATGTTTTGATTTTTGATAATACTTAATATTATTTGACCTATTATGCCTGTGTTTTAAACGTTTAATTCTTGATGGTGGATTAAGTCTTGAATATCCATATTGTTCGCAAAACGAACCCATTGTTTGTTTAAATTTGAATTTATCATTTCGTTTTTTATCTTTATGTTCTTGACATAAAGCTAATCCTTCTTTTTTAACAAATGCGAATAATTGGCCATATGTTATTGTATTTCAAGGGACAGGTTGTCCACCAAAATATTCTTTTAATTTATTGATTACTTTTTCAGCGAAAAAGGATGGTAATCCTGAAATAAATCGTTCTTTCCAAAAAGGTTGATTACAATCTTTTCTTTGAAATATATTTGTGACAAAAATATCTTTATACCATTTAAAATCGCCCAAAGTTGGACATCTTAAATTGGTTAAAATTATTTTCTTGCTTTCGGATTCCTCATTGGGATTTCCGACAAAATGCATAGTTATTGTATAAATTAAGACTTCTACTGCATTTTGATGTTCTACATCTTCAATAAAACCATCATCATCTTCTACCTTTTTTATTTCTACGTGATTAATTATTGAATCTTGAGTAGGTACATCTAGTGAGTTATCCCACCAATATTTTAAAGCTCCAGTAAAACCAGTTATTAGTAATACGCATGCTTGTTTATCAGAATTACCTCTAGCTTTATAGGATATGGAAGCCATACCCATTTCTTGTAATACAGACATAATTTGGTATTCCGATTTGCCATCTATATTCCATTCATAAATACCATCTCCAGTGTATACATTTCTATTTTGATTATATTGTTCTTCATATAGTAAATCGGGTGGAGTATGTCTTTTATAATAGGGTTTATTTGATCTTATTTTATTTCTTATATGATTTATTTCTTGATCATCATTATCAGATTGAGTAGAGGATTGAATAGATTCATTATCTTTTATAATAGGGTTTATTTGATCTTATTTTATTTCTTATATGATTTATTTCTTGATCATCATTATCAGATTGAGTAGAGGATTGAATAGATTCATTATCGTTTTCGTCGATATTGTTGATTCCTTTACCCTTGTCTAAATTTGCTAATCTAGATGCGATTGATTTTAATATTTCATTTTCAGGAAATATTACTTGTCTATTTATAGGTTTAAATATAGGTGTAGACGTAGATGAAAAAGGATGTTGCATACTTTGTTCTACTCTATTGTACTCATTCATATTTAATTTATGATCTATTTGATCTACTTGTTTTGATATTGTATGTAATATTTGACTTTGATAGTTATTTTGTTGATAAATAGATTTAATGTCTTGTAATAAGACGGGTTCTTTATCGTCTTTATTTGCACCAGTTTTAAATGGTGTAGCTATAATTTGTCTATTTGATGTATTTATTTTTAGATCTTTCAACGGGGGATGTATTGATTTAGTTTTAGATCCATCTACTTGTTCCCATAATTGTCCTAAAGATGAGCTTGTATTAATTGTTTTAAACGGGTAATCTATGTTATACGCTATTGAATACATTTCAAACCATATAAAAAATGGAATATCTATTTGTTTTAATAGCATACAATTATACCATTTTTCTCGATATTCTATTGTTTGTTTTTTAGAAAACGTATTGAAATACCAGTTTCTCTTATCATTATTTTCTTTTGAATAGAAATCTTCTTTGATATATTGTTTATTGATTGCATATTCTTTTGTAATTACATTAATAGATTTAAAATCTGAATGCGTAGGAGATGTCGTATATAGGTCGTTATTTGGTTCAGCAATAGGTGCTTTAAATTTAATGTCTTGATTATCGTTTTGATTGACACTTTCAACTTCTGAGTCTGTACTCAATTTTTTAGATCGAAACTCAGAACAAGAAGGCCGGGAATAATATGAACTTATTCTTGGAGGTGCTGGTTCTCTAAATGAACCAAATTGTAATATTATTTTTCCATCTCTTTGTTCAATTATTCTTGAAATATTTCTTTGTTCAAAATTCCTTATTGGTTGAGTAATCTCAATTTTCCATTGATCTGGAATGGTTATTTCATCCCATTTTAATTTTTTAAGTGCATAGGTAGCACTTGGAATGTCTTTACTATTAACTGCTAATATAGTAGTTTCTCCTTTATTATCTTGTAATAAACATCTTGGGTTAAATTCAGAAGTTGATTGCTTAAAATAAATTCTATATAGTAATAGGTATCCGTGTCTATTATTTTCAAATTTAATTTTAGGTAAGTGAACATTTAATACTAGAGTATTTAGTATTGTCGGATCATGTAAACTTACTTGAAAATTAGGGGCGCAATTGAAATAAATTGCTCCGTTGCATAAGTTTGATTGAACTGTTCCAAGGAGCGAATCTTCAAATTTTAATAAAGTTTTATCTCTTAATAACATAAGTATTGGTGAATCAATACCATTTCTTGATAAAGGTTTGATTGCTATTTGAACTAGTCCAAAATGGAGATAATTAAATCCTTTTTGTTTATATTTATCAAGGGCGATTGAAGATAATAATTTGATTTCTTCGAATTCATTTTGTAAAGATAAGGTCTGTTCATGTTCTTTTATTGCATAAGCTGTTCTGAAATCAAAAGTTCCAATTTGATAAATATTTTCTGGGTTTACATGTGGTAGTTTATTTTTTGATAATTCATGATTAAAGTTTGTTATTGTTGTCATAATCTCTCTTGAGTTAATTGTAGTATGAAATGTAGATGCAGCATATTTCGGTTTGAAAAGCTTTCTAAATGAAGACGCCATGACTTAAACTTTACTTAAACACATACTAGAGAGAGACTTACCAATTCTATGTTGACCTGTTGGGGCTTAGCGGTCTTACTGCCTTTAGGACTTGCGGCCTGGAACACCTCAGCAACAGTGACTCGATAGAAAGGTGAGGATCTAGCTAGGAGAGTTTAGGTTGATTTGAGTGGTGGTGACTTTGTTTTAAAAAACGTTTCAAATGAAAATTTGTGCAAAAACTTTAAAACGCTTTGGCTCTGATACCATTAAAAAATAATCTTCTTATTATTTTAAACTTGTCTATTTTTGGTGAATAGTACTTTTTGCGGAAATTTATACAATAAGATTGTTTACAAATATATGATTATTTAAAAAAGCTTTTGATGATACTAAGATAATTTTGAAAATTACAAATTTTTAAAACTTAGAAGCTTTGTAGAGATTTTAGAGAGATTTAGAGAGAGAAAGATGTGCGAGAAATCGCTTGTGCTTCCTCTGATGGTAGAGTTGAGTATTTATAGGGAAAGTTGGGTGCTTGCTTATGTCATTGCTTACGTCAGTGTGTTGCTACGTGTCGTCCTGTAGTGGTGCCGACATCTTGCTTACGTCATTGCTTACGTTTTGAGTGCTTGCTATGTGTATAAGTGGGTCCCATATGTCGGAGGTGGGTCCCATTTTCTTGGTGTTGCGAGCTTGACTTCTTAAATACATAGTCTTTCCGTCGCATTTCAGGAGGATTTCCGATCGATTCGAAAGTTGAAATCAAAATTTGTAGGTATACAAAAGTACAGGGCAAAAGAGCAAAATCAAGAAAACTGTAAAATTACAAGCTCATCTTTCCAAAAATTTTGGGATTGTTTTCGGCAATTCAAATATTTGTCTCTTAACTCTATTGTATGTATGCCTTTAAAAGCCCTTACGATGTAGAAGCCAATTCTTTTGTCAATTTTAGATTTTCGGGGAGTTTTTGAGACCATTTGTGTCTCAATTCTGATTTAAATATTTTTGATAATTTATAATCTGAATTTGTGGTGATTTATGTTGGTTGTACCCCCCTGTTGTTGGTGCTCTAGTTTTTTGATGTTTTCCGACATGGTATGAGTGTTTGGTAAGCGTCACCTTCTTCTTTCATCAATTTTCTTCCATGGAAGTGAGTTTCGAAAAATATTAATTTTTTTTTTGTTTTTAAACCCCTCATTTTCTTGGGTTTCGTTATCTGATTTTTTTTTTCTTTTTAAACTTCAAATTAGTCTTTTCATAGTTTTAGGAACATGGATCTTGTGATTAATGATTATGAGTTTTAGAATTTTCAAAATTTATTTACTAGTTATATTTTAATATACTTTAATATGATAGTTATTACAGTTGGTTTGAGTGAATTAGCATTCTAAACCTTTTTATTATTTAATCGAACTTAAAATACAAAACATTTGCTAGATGATTTAAAATAATTAAATATGGTAAAATGGGTTAAAGAAATTATGCAAAGCTTAAGACCGATTACTAGGTTTTTTATCCAACTTGATGACATAAGATTAAATTTATTGATAATAAAACAAAATATTACTTTAGATTGACACAAATTTGATAATTCTCTAATGAATCTCATGTTTTGGTTAACTAAACAGTCAATGTTAAATATATTTAGATGTCTAAATATTCGGACCTTGTTCATATTTAGGTTTGAAATTCAACATATGTCATATTGAGCCTTATATCTAATAATTTAGTTTAAAATATTTAGATAATTTAAAATTAAACCACAAATTGTTTTATTGAACTCAATAAGTTTGGTTGCATTAAATTTATTAATAAATTTAAAACGTTCATAGATAAAAAAGTTTAATGTTCATAGTATATTTATCGAGATGTTATATTGCTATAAATTTATTACGTTAAGTTAGCAATGTATTTTGATTGTTATGTTGGAGGTTTTGAATCACTTATAAGAAGACTAGGTAGTTTCATTTTCTAAACAAGAAATTGAAAATATTTTACATTACATTCTTTACATAAAATAAGAAGAAGTTATTAAATTTAACGTTTCATAGAAATGACTAAACTTAACTCTCAAATTACTACCTCATTCATTATTCTTGCTTTCGTATGTGCGTTTGTTCCCGCAATTTCAATCCAAGAAAGTGAAGCAAAATCATTATGGGATACATGTGTTGTCAAAATCACACCTAAGTGTGCGTTGGATATAATCGCTGTTGTCTTTGAAAATGCAACAATCTCAGATTCATGTTGTCATGAACTTGTGCAAGAAGGAAAAGTGTGTCACGATTCGCTTATCAAATATATTGCCGACAGACCTACCTTAATTGCCCAAGAAACACAGTATTTGAAGAAGAGAGATGACTTGTGGAGCCATTGTGTCTCGATCTCTACAACTGCTTAAAATGTGTATTCTTTACATTAATTTGGTCTGATAAATTGATATTTCTCTGTTTTTATATTTTCTCTACCACAAATATTCATGTCTTGATAATAATGCAATATTAATCAAAATGAATCTCTATGCCAATGAATGATTTAATTTAAATGGAAAACTAAATAAATAACTTAAATCGTTCGAAATGGATCCATGTAATAGGATAAACATCATTTCACAAATTAATCACTTAAACTCCAAATATCCCATGGGTTTCTGATTATTTTTGTTTTAATCTTCAAATTACAGCATTTTCATGGTTTTCGGAATATGGATTTTTTACTTACTGGTAATGATTTTGAAAATTTTCAACTTTTATGTAAGATCCAAAATCTGAAGAATGAAAAGAGCAAAATTTAGAGTAAAATTTTTCAATTTTAAAAGTCTTGAAACCGTCGTATTTCAGGAGGATTTCCGATCGATTCGAAAGTTGAAATCAAAATTTGTAGGTATACGAAAGTACAGGGCAAAAGAGCAAAATCAAGAAAACTGTAAAATTACAAGCTCATCTTTCCAAAAATTTTGGGATTGTTTTCGGCAATTCAAATATTTGTCTCTTAACTCTAGTGTATGTATGCCTTTAAAAGCCCTTACGATGTAGAAGCCAATTCTTTTGTCAATTTTAGATTTTTGGGGAGTTTTCGAGACCATTTGTGTCTCAATTCTAATTTAAATATTTTTGATAATTTATACTCTGAATTTGTGGTGATTTATGTTGGTTGTACCCCCCCCCCTCTGCTGTTGGTGCTCTAGTTTTTTTATGTTTTCCGACATGGTAGGAGTGTTTGGTAAGCGTCACCTTCTTCTTTCATCAATTTTCTTCCATGGAAGTGAGTTTCGAAAAATATTAATTTTGTTTTTGTTTTTAAACCCCTCATTTTCTTGGATTTCGTTATCTGATTTTTTTTCTTTTTAAACTTCAAATTAGTCTTTTCATAGTTTTGGGAACATGGATCTTGTGATTAATGATTATGAGTTTTAGAATTTTCAAAATTTATTTACTAATTATATTTTAATATACTTTAATATGATAGTTATTACAGTTGGTTTGAGTAAATTGGCATTCTAAAACTTTTTATTATTTAATCGAACTTAAAATACAAAACATTTGCTAGACGATTTAAAATAATTAAATATGGTAAAATGGGTTAAAGAAATTATGCAAAACTTAAGACCGATTACTAGGTTTTTTTATCCAACTTGATGACATAGGATTAAATTTATTGATAATAAAACAAAATATTACTTTAGATTGACACAAATTTGATAATTCTCTAATGAATCTCATGTTTTATGTGAAAATGTTAAAATAAAAACTTGTCATAAAACTTTCACGCATGATTTATGTCAAGTAAATGTTTACTAACACTTTATAATCGTTTAGATGAACATAATGTTAGACATGTTTGATACTTTCAGCTTGTAACGCCCGGGTCCCGGAAATTAATTATTGTTTAATTAATTGGGATGTCCTTTCGAGTTTATGAACCTTAGAAAAATCCCGAGAAATTGATTAAAGGGTTAAATTGATCAATTTGGATTTGTTCCAGGGGTGTCATTTGTCGATTCGAAAGTTTGGGGTTTTTCTCCAAAAAGGAAGCAAAAACCAATTTCTCTTCTTCCTTCTTCTTCTTCTTCTTCTTCCTTCTCTCGTGGCTTTTTGGGGGAAAGTTGAGAGAGGTGGAGCTGAGTTAGAGCTTGCAAAAGAGAGGAGAAAAGGTTAGAGAAGAAGAAGAGAAAAGTTTGGTGTGGCTTGGATGTTTGAGGACCTTGAGTGTGGAGAGCTTGTGAGCTTGGGCAAAAGATTTGGAGTTGGGGCTGAGCTTGGACGTGGCTTGTGAGGTGGAGGAGGGTTCCTTCTAAAGCTTGGGGAGTTCCATAGAGGCTAGATCAATCCATTTCTAAGGTGAGTTGTGACCAAAGGTGGCTTAGGCTTTGTGTGGGGGCTTGTGGGGTTTAGACAAGTTTGAGGTTGTGCCTAGGTTGCTTAGAGGCTTGGTGGTCTTGTTGTTAAGCTTAATCTAGTGTGTTTAAGCTTGTGTATTGATTGTGAAGCTTGTTTATTTGTGCTTGGGGCTTGTTAAGCTTGGTCTAAGTCAAGTTTAGGGGTTCTGTGGGTTCCATCGGTCGTGCCAGACCGATGGAAGTGCCCGCTGGCACCTAGCGGTTAGGTCCATCGGTCAGGACAGACCGATGGGTCGTGTGGCAGTGTTCCTGGCATTTCGCAAGGACACTTGCAGCGGTTGGAGCAGACCGATGGGGTTTATCGGTCAGGTCCATCGGTCAGGTTGGACCGATGGGTCGTGTGGCATTGTTCCTGGCATTTCGCAAGGACAGTCGTAGCGGTCAGGACAGACCGCTGGGACCTAGCGGTCAGGTCCATCGGTCAGGTTAGACCGATGAGGTTAGTTGCAGCGTTTCCCGGCAATTCGCCAGGACAGTTGTAGCAGTCAGGACAGACCGATGGGGTTCATCGGTCAGTTCCATCAGTCAGGTTTGACCGATGGCTGTTGTATTTTCCGCTGTATTGTAGAATTGCGTATTCTACAATACGCAATTTGTATTTTCCGCCTGTATTGTAGAATTTCGTATTCTATGCTTGGTATCGTATTGTTATTTTTGTATAAGTACTTGGAGAGTATTTAAAATGTATGGGCATTTTAAATACTAAGTATTTATGTTTGCAAAAAAAAATCGGGTCGTCTCACAGCTAATCAAGATAAAATTTGTTAGAAAACTATTTTTGGTTAACTAAACAGTCAATGGTAAATATATGTAGATGTCTAAATATTCGGACCTTGTTCATTTTTAGGTTTGAAATTCAACATATGTCATATTGAGCCTTATATCTAATAATTTAGTTTAAAATATTTAGATAATTTAAAATTAAACCACAAATTGTTTTTATTGAACTCAATATGTTTGGTTGCATTAAATTTATTAATAAATTTAAAACATTCATAGATAAAAAAGTGTAATGTTCATAGTATATTTATCGAGATGTTATATTGCTATAAATTTATTACGTTAAGTTAGCAATGTATTTTGATTGTTATGTTAGGGGGTTTCAATCACCTATAAGAAGACTAGGTAGTTTCATTTTCTAAACATGAAATTGAAAATATTTTCATTACATTCTTTACATAAAATAAGAAGAAGTTATTAAATTTAACGTTTCATAGAAATGACTAAACTTAACTCTCAAATTACTACCTCATTCATTATTCTTGCTTTGGCATGTGCGTTTGTTCCCGCAATTTCAATCCAAGAAAGTGAAGCAAAATCATTATGGGATACATGTGTTGTCAAAATCACACCTAAGTGTGTGTTGGATATAATCGCTGTTGTCTTTGAAAATGCAACAATCTCAGATTCATGTTGTCATGAACTTGTGCAAGAAGGAAAAGTGTGTCACGATTCGCTTATCAAATATATTGCTGACAGACCTACCATAATTGCCCAAGAAACACAGTATTTGAAGAAGAGAGATGACTTGTGGAACCATTGTGTCTCAATCTCTACAACTGCTTAAAATATGTATTCTTTATATTAATTTGGTCAGATAAATTGATATTTCACTGTTTTTATATTTTCTCTACCACAAATATTCATGTCTTGATAATAATGCAATATTAATCAAAATGAATCTCTATGCCAATGAATGATTTAATTTAAATGGAAAACTAAATAAATAATTTAAATCGTTCGAAATGGATCCTTGTAATAGGATAAACATCATTTCACAAATTAATCACTTAAACTCCATATATCCATGGGTTTATGATTATTTTTGTTTTAATCTTCAAATTACAACATTTTCATGGTTTTCGGAATATGGATTTTTTTACTTACTGGTAATGATTTTGAAAATTTTCAACTTTTATGTAAGACCCAAAATCTGAAGAATGAAAAGAGCCAAATTTAGAGTAAAATTGATCAATTTTAAAAGTCTTGAAACCGTCGCAATTCAGGAGGATTTCCGATCGATTCGAAAGTTGAAATCAAAATTTGTAGGTATACAAAAGTACAGGGCAAAAGAGCAAAATCAAGAAAACTGTAAAATTACAAGCTCATCTTTCCAAAAATTTTGGGATTGTTTTCGGCAATTCAAATATTTGTCTCTTAACTCTAATGTATGTATGCCTTTAAAAGCCCTTACGATGTAGCAGCTAATTCTTTTGTCAATTTTAGATTTTCGGGGAGTTTTCGAGACCATTTGTGTCTCAATTCTGATATAAATATTTTTGATAATTTATAATCTGAATTTGTGGTGATTTATGTTGGTTGTACCCCCCTGTTGTTGGTGCTCTAGTTTTTTGATGTTTTCCGACATGGTATGAGTGTTTGGTAAGCGTCACCTTCTTCTTTCATCAATTTTCTTCCATGGAAGTGAGTTTCGAAAAATATTAATTTTTTTTTTGTTTTTAAACCCCTCATTTTCATGGGTTTCGTTATCTGATTTTTTTTTCTTTTTAAACTTCAAATTAGTCTTATCATAGTTTTCGGAACATGGATCTTGTGATTAATGATTATGAATTTTAGAATTTTCAAAATTTATTTACTAGTTATATTTTAATATACTTTAATATGATAGTTATTACAGTTGGTTTGAGTAAATTAGCATTCTAAACCTTTTTATTATTTAATCAAACTTAAAATACAAAACATTTGCTAGACGATTTAAAATAATTAAATATGGTAAAATGGGTTAAAGAAATTATGCAAAGCTTAAGACCGATTACTAGGTTTTTTATCCAACTTGATGACATAGGATTAAATTTATTGATAATAAAACAAAATATTACTTTAGATTGACACAAATTTGATAATTCTCTAATGAATCTCATGTTTTATGTGAAAATGTTAAAATAAAAACTTGTCATAAAACTTTCACGCATGATTTATGTCAAGTAAATGTTTACTAACACTTTATAATCGTTTAGATGAACATAATGTTAGACATGTTTGATACTTTCAACTATTCAAGATAAAATTTGTTAGAAAACTATTTTTGGTTAACTAAACAGTCAATGTTAAATATATTTAGATGTCTAAATATTCGGACCTTGTTCATTTTTAGGTTTGAAATTCAGCATATGTCATATTGAGCCTTATATCTAATAATTTAGTTTAAAATATTTAGATAATTTAAAATTAAACCAAAAATTGTTTTTATTGAACTCAATATGTTTGGTTGCATTAAATTTATTATTAAATTTAAAACGTTCATAGATAAAAAAGTTTAATGTTCATAGTATATTTATCGAGATGTTATATTGCTATAAATGTAACATCCGCAAACCCGGGTTGGGGTTGGTTCTGATAAATCAGAAAGTTATTAGGGGTGTAATCGTTGAATTCAAAAGTTAAGGGTTGATTTGATTAAATCCAGAAGTTGCAGTCAGGTTTACTTGATAATTTTGGAAGTTTGGAGCTAAATTGTGATTTTGGAAAGTTGTGGACTAAATTGATCGAATTGGAAAGTTGTTCGGTGGGTTAAATTGATCAATTTCAGAAGTTTGGGGTCAGAATTTGAAATGGAGAATTGTGTGTTAATATGATCGATTATAAAGTTGAATTCGATGGGTTAAATTGGGCAATTTAGAAAGTTGTGGTCAAATGGTAAAGTTTACAAAAGTCGGAAGACTGTCCGTGTAATTCGGAAACAGTGATACATATATGTGTGTATCGGTGTATGTATCTCCTTCTCCGATCGAGAAACCCTAGCAGTCTAAGGTCGCGTTCGTGGCAAAGGTTGGAGCTTGGTGGCGTAGGGCATTCGATCTGAGGTGAGATTCTTGTTCCCTTGTTTTGTTGTGGTTAAATCGGGGGAGTTTTAATTTCGGGTAGTTAAGTTCCGTGGTGGGGAGTGGCGGCTGGGAACGTGGTGTTCGGTGGAGGGATTAACTGGGTTTAGGTGTTCTTGGGGTGAGTCTTTGACCTGGATTTCGACCGGTTGCGTGTCTTGGTCAAGGCGAGGTACGGGACGTGGCACTCAGAATCGATCGAGAAGAGGTGATGATCGGGATCGGAGGAGTTATGGGACGATCTCTCTGGCAGGGGTGAAGACCAGCCGAGTGGCGGAGGCACGGTGCTCGGGTGGTGTCACCGGCGGAGGTGGTGACTTCGGCGAAGGAGATGGCTCGGGTAGGAGATGGATTTGCGATGGGGAGGAAGAAAGTGTTTGGGCCTTAATGGGCCAAATAAAGATTGAGATGTTGTTGGGCCAAGTGTTTGGAGTGAAGTGGGCCAAGTGTTTTCAGTGGTGATTTAGTTGGGCCAGCGTCTATTGGGCCATCGTTATTGGGTATGTGGTCTGTGGGCCGAGTAGGATGCAACAGATGGGATGTGGTTTCTGGTGGGCTTGGTTTGGGCCGAATTTGGAGTTTGTTTATGATGGGTTTAGTGGATTAATTATCTGGTTTAAGTTGATTAAGCATATTGAGTTAAATTAATAATTAATATTAAATAATAATATATTTATATATTATATTTAATATTATTTTATTAGTTTGTTAATATTATTTTATGTCCCGGGGTTTTGGTAAATAGGTATTTAAGATTTCCGGAAGTCGCAGAAGTCGGCAAATCTTACCCAGACATTTTCAGGAGTTGTCGAGGTGAGTGCATGACCATGAGATTAGCTGTGGGAATTGAGTGTATTACATGTTTTCTGTATGTAGATCATCGGTTGAGAATCTGTAGCATGTTATTTGATTGGATGATTGGTATTGGATTATATGTTTTACATAGCTTTTCTTGTGTGTGTATATCTCGTAGATGGGAGGATTGCCTCACTAAGTATTTATCGAAATACTTACGCATCATTGTGTGTGTTTGGTGCAGGTAAAGATAAAGTGTGACCATGGGATCGAGGCGATGAAGAGGAGGATGATCTAGGGTCTCGTGTTTTATTTCCGCAGTAGAACTGTTAGGTTGAACGGTTTTATTTGTTGGCTACGTGGATGTTGTGGGTTGACTCTGGTTGTTTGCTAGAATAAATAATAAGTATGGGATTATTATTTATTGAGATTTGTTTTAAAAAAAACGGATCGGGTCGTTTCAATAAATTTATTACGTTAAGTTAGCAATGTATTTTGTTTGTTATGTTGGGGGTTTCAATCACCTATAAGGAGACTAGGTAGTTTCATTTTCTAAACAAGAAATTGAAAATATTTTACATTACATTCTTTACATAAAATAAGAAGAAGTTATTAAATTTAACGTTTCACAGAAATGACTAAACTTAACTCTCAAATTACTACCTCATTCATTATTCTTGCTTTGGCATGTGCGTTTGTTCCCGCAATTTCAATCCAAGAAAGTGAAGCAAAATCATTATGGGATACATGTGTTGTCAAAATCACACCTAAGTGTGCGTTGGATATAATCGCTGTTGTCTTTGAAAATGCAACAATCTCAGATTCATGTTGTCATGAACTTGTGCAAGAAGGAAAAGTGTGTAACGATTTGCTTATCAAATATATTGCTGACAGACCTACCTTAATTGTCCAAGAAACACAGTATTTGAAGAAGAGAGATGACTTGTGGAGCCATTGTGTGTCAATCTCTACAACTGCTTAAAATGTGTATTCTTTACATTAATTTGGTCAGATAAATTGATATTTCACTGTTTTTATATTTTCTCTACCACAAATATTCATGTCTTGATAATAATGCAATATTAATCAAAATGAATCTCTATGCCAATGAATGATTTAATTTAAATGGAAAACTAAATAAATAATTTAAATCGTTCGAAATGGATCCATGTAATGGGATAAACATCATTTCACAAATTAATCACTTAAACTCCAAATATCCATGGGTTTATAATAATTTTTGTTTTAATCTTCAAATTACAGCATTTTCATGGTTTTCGGAATATGGATTTTTTTACTTATTGGTAATGATTTTAAAAATTTTCAACTTTTATGTAAGACTCAAAATCTGAAGAATGACAAGAGCCAAATTTAGAGTAAAATCGATCAATTTTAAAAGTCGTGAAACCGTCGCATTTCAGGAGGATTTCCGATCGATTCGAAAGTTGAAATCAAAATTTGTAGGTATACAAAAGTACAGGGCAAAAGAGCAAAATCAAGAAAACTGTAAAATTACAAGCTCATCTTTCCAAAAATTTTGGGATTGTTTTCGGCAATTCAAATATTTGTCTCTTAACTCTAGTGTATGTATGCCTTTAAAAACCTTTACGATGTAGAAGCCAATTCTTTTGTCAATTTTAGATTTTTGGGGAGTTTTCGAGACCATTTGTGTCTCAATTCTGATATAAATATTTTTGATAATTTATACTCTGAATTTGTGGCGATTTATGTTGGTTGTACCCCCCTGTTGTTGGTGCTCTAGTTTTTTGATGTTTTCCGACATGGTAGGAGTGTTTGGTAAGCGTCACCTTCTTCTTTCATCAATTTTCTTCCATGGAAGTGAGTTTTGAAAAATATTAATTTTGTTTTTGTTTTTAAACCCCTCATTTTTTTGGGTTTCGTTATCTGATTTTTTTTTCTTTTTAAACTTCAAATTAGTCTTTTCATAGTTTTCGGAACATGGATCTTGTGATTAATGATTATGAGTTTTAGAATTTTCAAAATTTATTTACTAGTTATATTTTAATATACTTTAATATGATAGTTATTACATTTGGTTTGAGTGAATTAGCATTCTAAACCTTTTTATTATTTAATCAAACTTAAAATACAAAACATTTGCTAGACGATTTAAAATAATTAAATATGGTAAAATGGGTTAAAGAAATTATGCAAAGCTTAAGACCGATTACTAGGTTTTTATCCAACTTGATGACATAGGATTAAATTTATTGATAATAATACAAAATATTACTTTAGATTGACACAAATTTGATAATTCTCTAATGAATCTCATGTTTTATGTGAAAATGTTAAAATAAAAACTTGTCATAAAACTTTCACGCATGATTTATGTCAAGTAAATGTTTACTAACACTTTATAATCGTTTAGATAAACATAATGTTAGACATGTTTGATACTTTCAACTATTCAAGATTAAATTTGTTAGAAAACTATTTTTGGTTAACTAAACAGTCAATGTTAAATATATTTAGATGTCTAAATATTTGGACCTTGTTCATTCTTAGGTTTGAAATTCAACATATGTCATATTGAGCCTTATATCTAATAATTTAGTTTAAAATATTTAGATAATTTAAAATTAAACCACAAATTGTTTTTATTGAACTCAATATGTTTGGTTGCATTAAATTTATTAATAAATTTAAAACGTTCATAGATAAAAAAGTTTAATGTTCATAGTATATTTATCGAGATGTTATATTGCTATAAATTTATTACGTTAACTTAGCAATGTATTTTGATTGTTATGTTGGGGGTTTCAATCACCTATAAGAATACTAGGTAGTTTCATTTTCTAAACAAGAAATTGAAAATATTTTACATTACATTCTTTACATAAAATAAGAAGAAGTTATTAAATTTAACGTTTCATAGAAATGACTAAACTTAACTCTCAAATTACTACCTCATTCATTATTCTTGCTTTGGCATGTGCGTTTGTTCCCGCAATTTCAATCCAAGAAATTGAAGCAAAATCATTATGGGATACATGTGTTGTCAAAATCACACCTAAGTGTGCGTTGGATATAATCGCTGTTGTCTTTGAAAATGCAACAATCTCAGATTCATGTTGTCATGAACTTGTGCAAGAAGGAAAAGTGTGTCACGATTTGCTTATCAAATATATTGCTGACAGACCTACCTTAATTGCCCAAGAAACACAGTATTTGAAGAAGAGAGATGACTTGTGGAACCATTGTGTCTCAATCTCTACAACTGCTTAAAATATGTATTCTTTACATTAATTTGGTCAGATAAAATGATATTTCACTGTTTTTATATTTTCTCTATAAAACGACCGCACCCATTTTTGTTTTTTTGCAGATAATAATATTCCCATAAATATTAAAATCCCTCAATTTCAATTGAATTAAATAATTCTTTAAAGCGAAAACCACCGCAGCCATCTCAAGATCATGGGTAGGGTAGTTGCACTCATGCTTCCGCAGCTGCCGCAAAGCATAGGCAATAACCTTCCCCCGCTGCATCAACACACAACCAAGACCAACTCCCGACGCATCGGTATACACCACGTACGGCTCACCCGGATCAGGCAACGCCAATACTGGATTACTAGTCAGCAAGGCCTTCAGTTTCGCAAAACTCTCCTCACACTCCGAGGACCACACGA
Organism: Cardamine occulta; assembly: GCA_028015245.1. NCBI lineage: Eukaryota > Viridiplantae > Streptophyta > Magnoliopsida > Brassicales > Brassicaceae > Cardamine > Cardamine occulta. The sequence goes on from CM051368.1 coordinate 4,440,661, forward strand.
AAGGAACATCTTTTCCCGTCAGCTTCTTCATAGACTTAGCCAAACTCGCGAAACCCTTAACAAACCGCTGGTAATAACCTACCAACCCGAGAAAACTCCTAATCTCGGTGGCATTCCTCGGCCTCGGCCAAGCACTAATGGCCCGAACCTTCTCTAGGTCCACCGAAACCCCTTCCGCCGAGATAACGTGACCTAGAAAACCGATCTCTCGCTGCCAAAAGTTGCACTTGCTCAACTTAGCAAACAACTTCTGCTCTCGCAGCTTCGCAAGAACAACACGAAGATGCACCTCGTACTCCTCCAGGCTCTTCGAAAACACCAAGATGTCATCGATAAAGATGATAACAAACTCATCCAGATACTCCTGGAAATTGCTGTTCATCAATCTCATAAATGCAGCAGGTGCATTTGTCAACCCAAATGGCATCACCACAAACTCGTAGTGGCCATAACGAGATCTGAAAGTCGTCTTCCGGATATCTCTCTCATCGATAGGAATCTGATGATATCCCGACGCCAAGTCAATCTTGGAGAACCAAGTAGCCCCTCTCAACTGATCCAACAACTCATCAATCCGAGGAAGAGGATACCTGTTCTTCACTGTGACTCGGTTAAGTCCTCGGTAGTCAACGCACAACCGAAAACTCCCGTCCTTTTTCTTCACAAACAACACTGGTGCTCCCCACGGTGAAGTACTCGGGCGAATAAACCCTTTACTCAGTAACTCCTCCAGCTGCTTCTTCAGCTCTGCCATCTCTGCGGGAGCCATCCTATAAGGTGCCCTGGATATCGGTGCCATCCCTGGTTCCAACTCAATCGTGAAAGGATCCGACCTAGATGGTGGCAACCCTTGCAACGACTGGAACACATCCAGGAACTCCCGAACCACTCGAATATCCCCTACCTTAACCTCTCCAACGGCCTCCGGCAAAGAAATGGTAGCCAAATACGCCTCACAACCTCTCTCGATCATGCGCTCGGCCTGCATAACCGAGATCACGAGACTCCCGGAAGTCGGTTTCACCCCCTGATACACCAACCTCCCCTTGCCTCTGTCGAACTCGACACGCCCTCGGTGACAATCCAGATGCGCTCTGAACTTTTCGAATCAATCCATGCCCAAAATGACATCGTACAGCTCCACAGAGCAGATAATCAAATCAGCAGGCATAGACTCACCCGCTACCTGAACATCCACGTCTCTAACCCGACCGTGAATCATCAAGAGCTTCCCTCCGGCAACCTCCACGAAACCCAAACTCCCACCGGGCTCGCTTCGAACATTAGCCTTCTCGGCTAATTCCGGAGTAACGAAGCAATGAGATGCTCCCGTGTCAAACAACACATGACACTCAACACCCCCAACACACAAGGTCCCTGCACTGCACATATACATGTGCCTAGAACCTTAACACCCAACAAGCAACCAAAATTCCCCAACACACAGAATTGAACTTAGATAAGTCTAAGAAAAATGCCTGTTATCGGCCTGGAACTCAGCTCTCCGGACTCGATGATGGAATACGCTCGAGGTGCCGCTACCACCGGCCTAGCGGGCTGCACCACTGTGGCCTCTCTCTGCCGCAGCTTGGGACACTGAGGTCTAATGTGCCCCGCCTCCTTGCAGTGAAAGCACACCCCAGAATCCACTCGTACTCCGCCCTTTTTAGGGCAGCTCGCCACTCTGTGATCCGTGCTCCCACACCCGAAGCAACCCGGACCACCTCGGCTACCACTCGAAGCACCATCACGCCTCCTCTTCTCATCGCCTACCCCTGAACTGCATCAGATCTTGCCTGAAGACTCGGGGTAACCGATACCACCTCATCCTTCAGACCCTCCTCCAGCAACGCCGCAGTCTCAACCAACTCATCAACCGTGCAAAAAGACCTAACCATGCAACGGTTCCGCAAGTCAACCCTAAGACCCATCAAGAATCTCTGCACATGGATCGACTCACTCTCAATCGCTCGTCTAACATACGACCCGAGCCGGTTGAACTCCACCTCATACTCACGCACCGACTAATCCCCCTGAGTCAATCTCGCAAGCCTCGACTCTAACCGGTTGAACGCCTCCTGAGGGAAAAACTTGGAGTTAAACTCCTCCACAAAATCGACCCAAGCCATCTCTGCCTGAACTCTCCGGGCTGCCACACCCCTCCACCAGAGATGCGCATCACCCTCAAGATAATGGACCGCAATGTCCACTTGGTATCCCGCGGGACACCTACTCGAGAGGAAATTCCTCTCTAACCTCCTCAACCACGCATCAGCATCCTCAGGATTAGCACCTCCAGGGAAAAACCCCGTGCCTATCCTCTGCATATGCTCCATCATCCTAAGGTAGGATGGGAGCTCCTCAGCAACCACAGCTACTACCTGAGGCTGAACCTCAACACCCACCGGAGCCACAGGAGCCTGAGCCGGTACCCTCTCTGGTAACCGCTCCAACAACACCGTCAAGAGATTAGCCAAGCGATCAATAGGAGCCTGAACATCACCCAGCAACTCTCAGCACACTCTATACCCACAGGTACACCCACAGCACCAGCTGGAACACCAGCCACTCCAGCACGCATGCCAGACACACCGTCAGACCCCACCTGACTCGCAAGCGAATCCTCGACCCGCTCCTCCACAACACGACCCCGGCCACGGCCACGGCCTCTACCACGCCCTCTAGCCATCTGCACTCGCAAGAAACAAAGACTAAGGATACTAAAACACAATCATCACAATAAAGATAACTTACCGTGGAATCGCACAAGGCTCGAAGAGGATGATTCTAAGACCCTATGCAATACCCAACTAACCCTGAGCCACCCAGGCTCCTAGAACCATTTTAAATACTCTCCAAGTACTTATACAAAACAACAACACAAAACCAAAGCATAGAATACAAAATTCTACAATACAGCGGAAAATACAATACAATACAGTAAAGCAAACAACCCCGGTCTTAATCATCCTCCCTCCGAACCTTCGATTCCATGATCACACCTTATCTTTACATGCATCGACAAAAGTGATGCATCAACATTTGGAAAACCAAACGCTGAGTGAGATTGATCCTCCCAACAACAGGTATACGAAAACTACTCAAGCAAGGCATACAACCACAATCACAATTCACGTATGAACAAGATTCACCACAAAGGCCCTATCAATTCCTAACATCAACACATGCAAGGCAATCAATAGCAAAACATATCTAGCACCATAGCAATTCGACACACACGAAAGCTAACAAGGAGACACACAAGACAACCACACAAGGATGTCCATCGGTCCAACCTGAGCGATGGACCTGACCGATAAACCCCATCGGTCTGCTCTGACCGCTGCAACTGTCCTGGCGAATTGCCGGGAAACGGTGCAACCAACCTCATCGGTCTATCCTGACCGATGGACCTGATCGCTAGGTCCCAGCGGTCTGTCCTGACCGCTACAAGTGTCCTTGCGAAATGTCAGGAACACTGCAACACAACCCATCGGTCCAACCTGACCGATGGACCTGACCGATAAACCCCATCGGTCTGCTCCAACCGTTGCAAGTGTCCTTGCGAAAAGCCTAGAACACCGCAACACAACCCATCGGTCCAACCTGACCGATGGACCTGACCGATAAACCCCATCGGTCTGCTCCAACCGCTGCAAGTGTCCTTGCGAAAAACCTTGAACACCGCAACACAACCCATCGGTCCAACCTGACCGATGGACCTGACCGCTAGGTGCCAGCGGGCACTTCCATCGGTCAAGCCTGACCGATGGAACCCACGAAAACCACTAAACTTGACTCAGACTAAGCTTAACAAGCACCAAAGACAATAATCAAGGTTCACGAACAATACACAAGCTTAAACACACTAGATTAAGCTTAACAACCAGACCACAAAGCCTCTAAGCAACCTAGGCACACCCTAAAACTTGTCTAAACCCCACAAGCCCACAATCAAGGCCTAAGCCACGTTTGGTCACAACTCACCTTAGAAATGGATTGATCTAGCCTCTATGGAACTCCCCAAGCTTTAGAAGGAACCCTCCTCCACCTCACAAGCCACGACCAAGCTCAGCTCCAACTCCAAATCTTTTTCCCAAGCTCCACAAGCTCACCCACACTTGATTCTACTAGAACCAACTCAAACAAGCTCCACCAAGCTCAACTCTCTTCTTCTCTTCTCTCTAGAACTCTCACCAAGCTCACAAACCTCTCCCAGCACCAATAATGGCGTGGCCAAGGTGGAGAAGAAGAAGGAAAAGAAAATATCTCAAGTTTCGGAATTGCACTCTAGCCCTTCGGTTTCCCGCTTCTCTACGGAATAACCCCAAACTTCCGAAACGATTTATGACACCCCCGGAACAAATCAAAAAGGACATTTTACCCCAAACGTCACTTCCTCAAGACTCGTCTCCGGTTCATAAACTCGAAAGGACATCCCAATTAATTAACCGATAATTAATTTCCAGGACACGGGCGTTACAGTTTCAATCACCTATAAGAAGAGTAGGTAGTTTCATTTTCTAAACAAGAAATTGAAAATATTTTACATTACATTCTTTACATAAAATAAGAGGAAGTTATTAAATTTAAAGTTTCATAGAAATGACTAAACTTAACTCTCAAATTACTACCTCATTCATTATTCTTGCTTTGGCATGTGCGTTTGTTCCCGCAATTTCAATCCAAGAAAGTGAAGCAAAATCATTATGGGATACATGTGTTGTAAAAATCACACCTAAGTGTGCATTGGATATAATCGCTGTTGTCTTTGAAAATGCAACAATCTCAGATTCATGTTGTCATGAACTTGTGCAAGAAGGAAAAGTGTGTCACGAGCTTATCAAATATATTGCTGACAGACCTACCTTAATTGCCCAAGAAACACAGTATTTGAAGAAGAGAGATGACTTGTGGAACCATTGTGTCTCAATCTCTACAACTGCTTAAAATATGTATTCTTTACATTAATTTGGTCAGATAAATTGATATTTCACTGTTTTTATATTTTCTCTACCATAAATATTCATGTCTTGATAATAATGCAATATTAATCAAAATGAATCTTTATGCCAATGAATGATTTAATTTAAATGGAAAACTAAATAAATAATTTAAATCGTTCGAAATGGACCCATGTAATGGGATAAACATCATTTCACAAATTAATCACTTAAACTCCAAATATCCATGGGTTTATGATTATTTTTGTTTTAATCTTCAAATTACAGCATTTTCATGGTTTTCGGAATATGGATTTTTTTACTTACTGGTAATGATTTTGAAAATTTTCAACTTTTATGTAAGTCCCAAAATCTGAAGAATGACAAGAGCCAAATTTAGAGTAAACTCGATCAATTTTAAAAGTCTTGAAACCGTCGCATTTCAGGAGGATTTCCGATCGATTCGAAAGTTGAAATCAAAATTTGTAGGTATACAAAAGTACAGGGCAAAAGAGCAAAATCAAGAAAACTGTAAAATTACAAGCTCATCTTTCCAAAAATGTTGGGATTGTTTTCGGCAATTCAAATATTTGTCTCTTAACTCTAGTGTATGTATGCCTTTAAAAGCCCTTACGATGTAGAAGCCAATTCTTTTGTCAATTTTAGATTTTTGGGGAGTTTTCGAGACCATTTGTGTCTCAATTCTGATTTAAATATTTTTGATAATTTATACTCTGAATTTGTGGTGATTTATGTTGGTTCTACCCCCCCCTCTGTTGTTGGTGCTCTAGTTTTTTGATGTTTTCCGACATGGTAGGAGTGTTTGGTAAGCGTCACCTTCTTCTTTTATCAATTTTCTTCCATGGAAGTGAGTTTCGAAAAATATTAATTTTGTTTTTGTTTTTAAACCCCTCATTTTCTTGGGTTTCGTTATCTGATTTTTTTTCTTTTTAAACTTCAAATTAGTCTTATCATAGTTTTCGGAACATGGATCTTGTGATTAATGATTATGAATTTTAGAATTTTCAAAATTTATTTACTAGTTATATTTTAATATACTTTAATATGATAGTTATTACAGTTGGTTTGAGTAAATTAGCATTCTAAACCTTTTTATTATTTAATCAAACTTAAAATACAAAACATTTGCTAGACGATTTAAAATAATTAAATATGGTAAAATGGGTTAAAGAAATTATGCAAAGCTTAAGACCGATTACTAGGTTTTTTATCCAACTTGATGACATAGGATTAAATTTATTGATAATAAAACAAAATATTACTTTAGATTGACACAAATTTGATAATTCTCTAATGAATCTCATGTTTTATGTGAAAATGTTAAAATAAAAACTTGTCATAAAACTTTCACGCATGATTTATGTCAAGTAAATGTTTACTAACACTTTATAATCGTTTAGATGAACATAATGTTAGACATGTTTGATACTTTCAACTATTCAAGATAAAATTTGTTAGAAAACTATGTTTGGTTAACTAAACAGTCAATGTTAAATATATTTAGATGTCTAAATATTCGGACCTTGTTCATTTTTAGGTTTGAAATTCAACATATGTCATATTGAGCCTTATATCTAATAATTTAGTTTAAAATATTTAGATAATTTAAAATTAAACCACAAATTGTTTTTATTGAACTCAATATGTTTGGTTGCATTAAATTTATTAATAAATTTAAAACGTTCATAGATAAAAAAGTTTAATGTTCATAGTATATTTATCGAGATGTTATATTGCTATAAATTTATTACGTTAAGTTAGCAATGTATTTTGATTGTTATGTTGGGGGTTTCAATCACCTATAAGAAGACTAGGTAGTTTCATTTTCTAAACAAGAAATTGAAAATATTTTACATTACATTCTTTACATAAAATAAGAAGAAGTTATTAAAGTTAAAGTTTCATAGAAATGACTAAACTTAACTCTCAAATTACTACCTCATTCATTATTCTTGCTTTGGCATGTGCGTTTGTTCCCGCAATTTCAATCCAAGAAAGTGAAGCAAAATCATTATGGGATACATGTGTTGTCAAAATCACACCTAAGTGTGCGTTGGATATAATCGCTGTTGTCTTTGAAAATGCAACAATCTCAGATTCATGTTGTCATGAACTTGTGCAAGAAGGAAAAGTGTGTCACGAGCTTATCAAATATATTGCTGACAGACCTACCTTAATTGCCCAAGAAACACAGTATTTGAAGAAGAGAGATGACTTGTGGAACCATTGTGTCTCAATCTCTACAACTGCTTAAAATATGTATTCTTTACATTAATTTGGTCAGATAAATTGATATTTCACTGTTTTTATATTTTCTCTACCATAAATATTGATGTCTTGATAATAATGCAATATTAATCAAAATGAATGTTTATGCCAATGAATGATTTAATTTAAATGGAAAACTAAATAAATAATTTAAATCGTTCGAAATGGATCCATGTAATGGGATAAACATCATTTCACAAATTAATCACTTAAACTCCAAATATCCATGGGTTTATGATTATTTTTGTTTTAATCTTCAAATTACAGCATTTTCATGGTTTTCGGAATATGGATTTTTTTACTTACTGGTAATGATTTTGAAAATTTTCAACTTTTATGTAAGTCCCAAAATCTGAAGAATGACAAGAGCCAAATTTAGAGTAAACTCGATCAATTTTAAAAGTCTTGAAACCGTCGCATTTCAGGAGGATTTCCGATCGATTCGAAAGTTGAAATCAAAATTTTTAGGTATACAAAAGTACAGGGCAAAAGAGCAAAATCAAGAAAACTGTAAAATTACAAGCTCATCTTTCCAAAAATGTTGGGATTGTTTTCGGCAATTCAAATATTTGTCTCTTAACTCTAGTGTATGTATGCCTTTAAAAGCCCCTACGATGTAGAAGCCAATTCTTTTGTCAATTTTAGATTTTTGGGGAGTTTTCGAGACCATTTGTGTCTCAATTCTGATTTAAATATTTTTCATAATTTATACTCTGAATTTGTGGTGATTTATGTTGGTTCTACCCCCCCCCTCTGTTGTTGGTGCTCTAGTTTTTTGATGTTTTCCGACATGGTAGGAGTGTTTGGTAAGCGTCACCTTCTTCTGTTATCAATTTTCTTCCATGGAAGTGAGTTTTGAAAAATATTAATTTTGTTTTTGTTTTTAAACCCCTCATTTTCTTGGGTTTCGTTATCTGATTTTTTTTTCTTTTTAAACTTCAAATTAGTCTTATCATAGTTTTCGGAACATGGATCTTGTGATTAATGATTATGAATTTTAGAATTTTCAAAATTTATTTACTAGTTATATTTTAATATACTTTAATATGATAGTTATTACAGTTGGTTTGAGTAAATTAGCATTCTAAACCTTTTTATTATTTAATCAAACTTAAAATACAAAACATTTGCTAGACGATTTAAAATAATTAAATATGGTAAAATGGGTTAAAGAAATTATGCAAAGCTTAAGACCGATTACTAGGTTTTTTATCCAACTTGATGACATAGGATTAAATTTATTGATAATAAAACAAAATATTACTTTAGATTGACACAAATTTGATAATTCTCTAATGAATCTCATGTTTTATGTGAAAATGTTAAAATAAAAACTTGTCATAAAACTTTCACGCATGATTTATGTCAAGTAAATGTTTACTAACACTTTATAATCGTTTAGATGAACATAATGTTAGACATGTTTGATACTTTCAACTATTCAAGATAAAATTTGTTAGAAAACTATTTTTGGTTAACTAAACAGTCAATGTTAAATATATTTAGATGTCTAAATATTCGGACCTTGTTTATTTTTAGGTTTGAAATTCAGCATATGTCATATTGAGCCTTATATCTAATAATTTAGTTTAAAATATTTAGATAATTTAAAATTAAACCAAAAATTGTTTTTATTGAACTCAATATGTTTGGTTGCATTAAATTTATTATTAAATTTAAAACGTTCATAGATAAAAAAGTTTAATGTTCATAGTATATTTATCGAGATGTTATATTGCTATAAATTTATTAGGTTAAGTTAGCAATGTATTTTGATTGTTCTGTTGGGGGTTTCAATCACCTATAAGAAGAGTAGGTAGTTTCATTTTCTAAACAAGAAATTTAAAATATTTTACATTACATTCTTTACATAAAATAAGAAGAAGTTATTAAATTTAAAGTTTCATAGAAATGACTAAACTTAACTCTCAAATTACTACCTCATTCATTATTCTTGCTTTGGCATGTGCGTTTGTTCCATAATTTCAATCCAAGAAAGTGAAGCAAAATCATTATGGGATATATGTGTTGTCAAAATCACACCTAAGTGTGCGTTGGATATAATCGCTGTTGTCTTTGAAAATGCAACAATCTCAGATTCATGTTGTCATGAACTTGTGCAAGAAGGAAAAGTGTGTCACGAGCTTATCAAATATATTGCTGACAGACCTACCTTAATTGCCCAAGAAACACAGTATTTGAAGAAGAGAGATAACTTGTGGAACCATTGTGTCTCAATCTCTACAACTGCTTAAAATATGTATTCTTTACATTAATTTGGTCAGATAAATTGATATTTCACTGTTTTTATATTTTCTCTACCACAAATATTCATGTCTTGATAATAATGCAATATTAATCCAAATGAATCTCTATGCCAATGAATGATTTAATTTAAATGGAAAACTAAATAAATAATTTAAATCGTTCGAAATGGATCCTTGTAATAGGATAAACATCATTTCACAAATTAATCACTTAAACTCCATATATCCATGGGTTTATGATTATTTTTGTTTTAATCTTCAAATTACAACATTTTCATGGTTTTTCGGAATATGGATTTTTTTACTTACTGGTAATGATTTTGAAAATTTTCAACTTTTATGTAAGACCCAAAATCTGAAGAATGAAAAGAGCCAAATTTAGAGTAAAATTGATCAATTTTAAAAGTCTTGAAACCGTCGCATTTCAGGAGGATTTCCGATCGATTCGAAAGTTGAAATCAAAATTTGTAGGTATACAAAAGTACAGGGCAAAAGAGCAAAATCAAGAAAACTGTAAAATTACAAGCTCATCTTTCCAAAAATTTTGGGATTGTTTTCGGCAATTCAAATATTTGTCTCTTAACTCTAATGTATGTATGCCTTTAAAAGCCCTTACGATGTAGCAGCCAATTCTTTTGTCAATTTTAGATTTTCGGGGAGTTTTCGAGACCATTTGTGTCTCAATTCTGATATAAATATTTTTGATAATTTATAATCTGAATTTGTGGTGATTTATGTTGGTTGTACCCCCCTGTTGTTGGTGCTCTAGTTTTTTGATGTTTTCCGACATGGTATGAGTGTTTGGTAAGCGTCACCTTCTTCTTTCATCAATTTTCTTCCATGGAAGTGAGTTTCGAAAAATATTAATTTTTTTTTTGTTTTTAAACCCCTCATTTTCATGGGTTTCGTTATCTGATTTTTTTTTCTTTTTAAACTTCAAATTAGTCTTATCATAGTTTTCGGAACATGGATCTTGTGATTAATGATTATGAATTTTAGAATTTTCAAAATTTATTTACTAGTTATATTTTAATATACTTTAATATGATAGTTATTACAGTTGGTTTGAGTAAATTAGCATTCTAAACCTTTTTATTATTTAATCGAACTTAAAATACAAAACATTTGCTAGTCGATTTAAAATGATTAAATATGGTAAAATGGGTTAAAGAAATTATGCAAAGCTTAAGACCGATTACTAGGTTTTTTATCCAACTTGATGACATAGGATTAAATTTATTGATAATAAAACAAAATATTACTTTAGATTGACACAAATTTGATAATTCTCTAATGAATCTCATGTTTTATGTGAAAATGTTAAATTAAAAACTTGTCATAAAACTTTCACGCATGATTTATGTCGAGTAAATGTTTACTAACACTTTATAATCGTTTAGATGAACATAATGTTAGACATGTTTGATACTTTCAACTATTCAAGATAAAATTTGTTAGAAAACTATGTTTGGTTAACTAAACAGTCAATGTTAAATATATTTAGATGTCTAAATATTTGGACCTTGTTCATTTTTAGGTTTGAAATTCAACATATGTCATATTGAGCCTTATATCTAATAATTTAGTTTAAAATATTTAGATAATTTAAAATTAAACCACAAATTGTTTTTATTGAACTCAATATGTTTGGTTGCATTAAATTTATTAATAAATTTAAAACGTTCATAGATAAAAAAGTTTAATGTTCATAGTATATTTATCGAGATGTTATATTGCTATAAATTTATTACGTTAAGTTAGCAATGTATTTTGATTGTTATGTTGGGGGTTTCAATCACCTATAAGAAGAGTAGGTAGTTTCATTTTCTAAACAAGAAATTTAAAATATTTTACATTACATTCTTTACATAAAATAAGAAGAAGTTATTAAATTTAAAGTTTCATAGAAATGACTAAACTTAACTCTCAAATTACTACCTCATTCATTATTCTTGCTTTGGCATGTGCGTTTGTTCCCGCAATTTCAATCCAAGAAAGTGAAGCAAAATCATTATGGGATATATGTGTTGTCAAAATCACACCTAAGTGTGCGTTGGATATAATCGCTGTTGTCTTTGAAAATGCAACAATCTCAGATTCATGTTGTCATGAACTTGTGCAAGAAGGAAAAGTGTGTCACGAGCTTATCAAATATATTGCTGACAGACCTACCTTAATTGCCCAAGAAACACAGTATTTGAAGAAGAGAGATGACTTGTGGAACCATTGTGTCTCAATCTCTACAACTGCTTAAAATATGTATTCTTTACATTAATTTGGTCAGATAAATTGATATTTCACTGTTTTTATATTTTCTCTACCATAAATATTCATGTCTTGATAATAATGCAATATTAATCATAATGAATCTCTATGCCAATGAATAATTTAATTTAAATGGAAAACTAAATAAATAATTTAAATCGTTCGAAATGGATCCATGTAATGGGATAAACATCATTTCACAAATTAATCACTTAAACTCCAAATATCCATGGGTTTATGATTAATTTTGTTTTAATCTTCACATTACAGCATTTTCATGGTTTTCGGAATATGGATTTTTTTACTTACTGGTAATGATTTTGAAAATTTTCAACTTTTATGTAAGTCCCAAAATCTGAAGAATGACAAGAGCCAAATTTAGAGTAAAATCGATCTATTTTAAACGTATTGAAACCGTCGCATTTCAGGAGGATTTCCGTTCGATTCGAAAGTTGAAATCAAAATTTTTAGGTATACAAAAGTACAGGGCAAAAGAGCAAAATCAAGAAAACTGTAAAATTTCAAGCTCATCTTTCCAAAAATGTTGGGATTGTTTTCGACAATTCAAATATTTGTCTCTTAACTCTAGTGTATGTATGCCTTTAAAAGCCCTTACGATGTAGAAGCCAATTCTTTTGTTAATTTTAGATTTTTGGGGAGTTTTCGAGACCATTTGTGTCTCAATTCTGATTTAAATATTTTTGATAATTTATACTCTGAATTTGTGGTGATTTATGTTGGTTCTACATCTGAGGTGAGATTCTTGTTCCCTTGTTTTGTTGTGGTTAAATCGGGGGAGTTTTAGTTTCGGGTAGTTAAGTTCCGTGGTGGAGAGTGGCGGCTGGGAACGTGGTGTTCGGTGGAGGGATTGACTGGGTTTAGGTGTTCTTGGGGTGAGTCTTTGACCTGGACATCCCAAGAACGTGGTGTTGCGCGTCTTGGTCAAGGCGAGGTACAGGACGTGGCGCTCGGAATCGATCGAGATGAGGTGATGATCGGGATCGGAGGAGTTATGGGACGATCTCTCTGGCAGGGGTGAAGACCAGCCGAGTGGCGGAGGCACGGTGCTCGGGTGGTGTCGCCGGCGGAGGTGGTGACTTTGGCGAAGGAGATGGCTCGGGTAGGAGATGGATTTGCGATGGGGAGGAAGAAAGTGTTTGGGCCTTAGTGGGCCAAATAGAGATTGAGATGTTGTTGGACCAAGTGTTTGGAGTGAAGTGGGCCAAGTGTTTTCATTGGTGATTTAGTTGGGCCAGCGTCTATTGGGCCATCGTTATTGGGTATGTGGTCTGTGGGCCGAGTTGGATGCAGCAGATGGGATGTGGTTTCTGGTGGGCTTGGTTTGGGCCGAATTTGGAGTTTGTTTATGATGGGTTTAGTGGATTAATTATCTGGTTTAAGTTGGTTAAGCCGATTGAGTTAAATTAATAATTAATATTAAATAATAATATATTTATATATTATATTTAATATTATTTTATTAGTTTGTTAATATTATTTTATGTCCCGGGGGGTTTTGGTAAATAGGTATTTAAGATTTTCGGAAGTCGCAGAAGTCGGCAAATCTTACCCGGGCATTTTCAGGAGTTGTCGAGGTGAGTGCATGACCATGAGATTAGCTGTGGGAATTGAGTGTATTACATGTTTACTGTGTGTAGATCATCGGTTGAGAATCTGTAGCATGTTATTTGATTGGATGATTGGTATTGGATTATATGTTTTACATAGCTTTTCCTGTGTGTGTATATCTCGTAGATGGGAGGATTGCCTCACTAAGTATTTATCGAAATACTTACGCATCATTGTGTGTGTTTGGTGCAGGTAAAGATAAAGTGTGACCGTGGGATCGAGGCCATGAAGAGGAGGATGATCTAGGGTCTCGTGTTTTATTTCCGCAGTAGAACTGTTAGGTTGAATGGTTTTATTTGTTGGCTACGTGGATGTTGTGGGTTGACCCTGGTTGTTTGCTAGAATAAATAATAAGTATGGGATTATTATTTATTGGGGGAACGGTTTTTAAAAAAACGGATCGGGTCATTTCAATTTGGTATCAGAGCAATTACGGTTCTAGGACGGTTTAGGAGAATTAAAGTAGAAGTTAATTTAATTTAACTTGGTGCTGTGTGATGCATGTTTTAAACCATTGTTGATATTGATTATGTGAGTTAGTCAATTATTTGGGCATGGAGTTCTAGATCGTCCTCTTCGAGCCTTCAATGAGATTCCACGGTGGGTTATTTTTTTTTTTGCTTATGTTAACTATGTTGTGTTCTTAGCTTTCTGATTGTGGAAGTGTAAGTTGGTTAACAGAGCTAGAAGTCGAGGTCGCGTACTAAGAAACGCGATAGCTCCGGTGGTTGAGGAGAGTGTGGCATGGAGTGTTACGGTCGAGCGGGTCAGAAATTCACATGTGAATTCGGTGAAGTCTGAGAGATGGCCGGTGATGGTGCCGGTGTGGCCGGTGTTAGTGCCGGTGTGGGTGCCGGTGTTGCTGGAGGGCCAGCGGATGCTGCAGGAGTGGCAGCGGGTTTTGCTCAGGCCGGAGACGATCGCATTACGGATCTTTTGACCAAGCTGTTGGAGCAGATATCGGGAGTAGTAACAGTGTAGGCTCCGGGAGTGCCACCGGGAGCTGAGGAGCAGCCAGGGGTAGTGGTTGCGGTTGATCTTTCATCTTCTCCGAGGATGTGGGAGCAGTTGCAGAGAAGTGGCAGTCGGTGTTAAGCGGAATTTTCATTCAAGTAGATACTCAGTGGAGTGTCAGATTATTTGGTCGTCCGCTATTTGAAGTGGGTTGCGTGAGATTCAAGGTCGAATCTTTGTTAGTTAAAGGTATTCCTTGGAAAGTTGGAGCTGAGAGGCCGAGTGAGGCCGGAGAGTTCCGGAGGAATTCCGGGATAGTTCCGGAGGAATTCTGAGAGAGTTTGAGAGAGTTCCGAGAGAGTTCTGGGAGAGTTCCGGAAGAGTGTCGTGATAGTCTTGAGAGAATCCGGAGGAGTCCCAGGAAAGTTCGGAAGAGTTTCAGAGAAATTTTCGGAAAAGTGAACCATGAGTGGTATGGTTCGGAGCTGAAGTTTCCTAAAATGGAAAGTTGCCTAAAATGGAAAGTTGCCTAAAATGGAAAGTTTCCAAAAATAGAAAATTGCCTAGAATGGAGATCAAGGAAATTCGTTGTTACTCGAGAATTGGAATCCATGAAAATAAGTTGGGAGTAGTGAGACTCGCAAAGGTTTAGTGGATCAAGGAAGGACGACTCGGTAACGTGGAGTAACCGCACCAGTGAGCAGTCGTCGAGGGTTTCCAATTTTTCTTTTCAGTTGTATGTTGGTGTTATTTTATTTGGTATTGTTTCATAGTGTAACGATTAATACATTATGATTTTATTAATAAGACGAGGATTTCTTATTGTGATGACGGGTGATGTCATGTTGTGGAAAGAATAGTGATTCAAAATTAGAATGTGGTTTGTGAACATGTGACATAGGGATGTCGAGCACGTGGGAGTAGTTCGGTTGAGTATGCTTAGAGACTAGTGGGAGTCATGTATTGCTCTATACTTGTTGGAGGAAGGTGAGTTCCTCCGTGCCTATAGCCTGATGGACAGTGGTCCTGAGGGTGCGAGTGGCGGCCCATAGCTTGACGGACAGTGGTCTTGAGAGTGCGAGTGGCGTAGTTTTGTGCTCATAGCTCGACGGACAGTGGTCCCGAGAGTGCGAGTGGCGTGTGTGTGTATCATAACTCGAAGGATGTGTGTCTAAGAGTGGATGGTATGAGTGAGTAGAGAGCAATATGTGATACGACTGGGTCTTAAGCATAGGGACTGAACGTGGACCTCGGAGATTGTGGATAATCTCGAATGTGGGACCTTGTGTGGTCTGGAGGTTATGTGAGTACCTCGGAGATTATGGATTATCTCGTGTGTGACCGTGTTGGTCAGGAGTTTGTGGAGACCTCGGAGTTTGTGGATTAATCTCTTGTGTTTACCGTGTTGGTCGGTAGGCTGTGTGAAGACCTCATGTACCCAAGGATGACGTGTTGAGACGGGAGATTGTGGGTGAGGTTCACGCGAGCCGGGTTGTGATTCATCCGGGTGCGACCAAGATGTACTGTGACCTTAAGGGGTACGATCATTTGGTCGGGATGAGAGAAGATGTAGCTAACTGGGTCGCAGCTGGCGATGTGTGCTAGTTAGTGAAGGCAGAGCACCAGGCGCCGAGTGGCGTACTGAGGAGTTTATCCATTCCGGAGTGGAAGTGGGGTAAGATTACGATATATTTCGTGGTCGGGTTGCCAGTTCACGGACCAAAGATGCTATTTGGGTCATTGTTGATCGTTTGACCAAGTCGGCACATTTTCTGGCCATTAAGAAGACCGATGGGGCTGCAGTTTTGGCTAAGAAATATGTGAATGAGGTGGTGAGGTATCACGGGGTACCGGTAAGTATAGTGTCAGACCGTGATTCCAAGTTTACTTCGGCGTTTTGGAAGGCTTTTCAAGCTGAGATGGGCACTAAGGTACACATGAGTACGGCTTATCACCCTCAGACGGATGGGCAATCCGAGAGAACCATTCAGACTCTCGAGGATTTGCTGAGGATGTGTGTACTTGACTGGGGAGGTCAGCGGTTTGATTATCTGAGCTTGGTGGAGTTTACTTATAATAACAGTTACCATACGAGTATTGGAATGGCTCCATATGAGGCGCTGTATGGGAGGCCATGTCGTACACCGTTATGCTGGACCCAAGTGGGGGAGAGAAGCATATATGGTGCTGATTTTGTTCAGGAAACTACGGAGAAGATCCGGGTTTTGAAGCTGAACATGAAAGAAGCACAAGATCGGCAAAAGAGTTATGCCGATAAGAGGTGGAAAGAGATCGAGTTTGAGGTGGGAGATTGTGTGTATCTCAAGATGGCTATGTTACGGGGTCCTAACAGATCCATTAGAGAGACTAAGTTGAGTCCGAGGTATATGGGTCCGTTCAAGATTGTTGAGCGGGTTGGACCAGTTGCGTATCGGTTAGAGTTACCTGAGATTATGCGAACATTTCATAAGGTCTTCCATGTGTCGATGCTGAAGAAGTGTTTGCATAAGGATGATGAGATTGTGGCTAAGATTCCGTCAGATCTTCAGCCTAATATGACCGTAGAAGCAAGACCAGTACGGATTCTCGAGAAGAGAGTCAAGCAGGACCGTCGGAAGAAAGTTCCGATGATCAAGGTTTTGTGGGATTGTAATGGGGTGGAGGAGCAAACTTGGGAACCAGAGGCAAGGATGAAAGCAAGATTCAAGAAATGGTTTGTGAAATTCAACATATGTCATATTGAGCCTTATATCTAATAATTTAGTTTAAAATATTTAGATAATTTAAAATTAAACCACAAATTGTTTTTATTGAACTCAATATGTTTGGTTGCATTAAATTTATTAATAAATTTAAAACGTTCATAGATAAAAAAAAGTTTAATGTTCATAGTATATTTATCGAAATGTTATATTGCTATAAATTTATTACGTTAAGTTAGCAATGTATTTTGATTGTTATGTTGGGGGTTTCAATCACCTATAAGAAGACTAGGTAGTTTCATTTTCTAAACAAGAAATTGAAAATATTTTACATTACATTCTTTACATAAAATAAGAAGAAGTTATTAAATTTAAAGTTTCATAGAAATGACTAAACTTAACTCTCAAATTACTACCTCATTCATTATTCTTGCTTTGGCATGTGCGTTTGTTCCAGCAATTTCAATCCAAGAAAGTGAAGCAAAATCATTATGGGATACATGTGTTGTCAAAATCACACCTAAGTGTGCGTTGGATATAATCGCTGTTGTGACGACCCGATTTTTTTTTTTTTTTGTTTTTTTTTTTTTAAAACAAACATAAATACTTAGTATTTAAAATGCCCATACATTTTAAATACCCTCCAAGTACTTATACAAAAACAACCATACAATACCAAGCATAGAATACGCAATTTTACAATACAGCGGAAAATACAATACGGTAAAGCAAACAACCCCTGGGTCCTAATCATCCTCTCCCTCCGAACCTTCGATTCTACGATCAAACCTTATCTTTACCTGCATCAACAAAAGTGATGCATCAACATTTGGAAAACCAAACGCTGAGTGAGATTGATCCTCCCAACAACAGGTATGCGAAAACCCACAAGCAAGGCATACAACCACAATCACAATTCACGCATGAACAAGATTCACCACAAGGCCCTATCAATTCCTAACATCAACACATGCAAGGCAATCAATAGCAACACATGTCTAGCACCATAGCAATTCGACACACACGAAAGCTAACCAGGAGACACACAAGATAACCACACAAGGACGGCCATCGGTCCAACCTGACCGATGGACATGACCGATAAACCCCATCGATCTGTCCTGACCGCTGCAACTGTCCTGGCGAATTGCCGGGAAACGGTGCAACCAACCCCATCGATCTGTCCTGACTGATGGACCTGACCGCTAGGTCCCAGCGGTCTGTCCTGACCGCTACGAGTGTCCTTGCGAAATGCCAGGAACACTGCCATATGACCCATCGGTCCAACCTGACCGATGGACCTGACCGATAAACCCCATCGGTCTACTCTAACCGCTGCAAGTGTCTATGTGAAATGCCTGGAACACCGCAACACAACCCATCGGTCCAACCTGACCGATGGACCTGATCGATAAACCCCATCGGTCTGCTCCAACCGCTAAAAGTATCCATGCGAAATGCCTGGAACACCGCAACATAACCCATCGGTCAGGCATGACCGATGGAACCTGCGGAAACCACTAAACTTGACTTAGACCAAGCTTAACAAGCACCAAACACAATAAACAAGCTTCACAAGCAATACACAAGCCTAACCACATTAGATTAAGCTTAACAACAAGGCCCCAAAGCCTCTAAGCAACCTAGGCACAACCTCAAAGCTTGTCTAAACCCCACAAACCCCCAAACAAGGCCTAAGCCACCTTTGGTCACAACTCTCACCTTAACAATTGGAAGAATCAAGCCTGGATTGAACTCCCCAAGCTCAAAAGGACTCCTCCTTCTTCCCTAGCCTTACCGCCAAACACCAAGCTCCAAGATCTCCCCTTACAAGCTCCTCCCAAGCTTCACACACAGCAGATCCGAGCTTCAAGGACTCCGTAGAACCCTTCCTCTTGCTTCCTTAGCTCACGGCAAGCTCACCCAAGCTCAGCCCAGCTCACGCCAAAACTCACAAGCTTCAGCCACTCTTTTCCTCCAAGCTCACAAGCTCACACACACAAGGAGAACAAGCTTCTCCCAAGAACTAAGCTTCACCAAGCTTACAAACCCACTTCTCTACTCCTTTCCCTCTTCTTTCTCTCGCCAAACCAGCTCCAAACTTCAGCTAAAAATGGCAACTCACGATGGAGAAGAAGAAGAAGAGAAGAAAAAGAAAGTCAACACAACTTTCCAACCTTATGAGAAAAACCCCAAAACTTTCGAAACCATTTATGACACCCCCGGAACAAATCAAAAAAGACATTTTAACCCAAACGTCACTTCCTCAAGACTCGTCTCCGGTTCATAAACTCAAAAGGACATCCCAATTAATTAACTGATAATTAATTTATGGGACACAGGCGTTACAATTCTCCCCCACTAACATAGATTCGACCTCGAATCTACGTTACCGTTCATCTCCAATGAACCCAAATCGTCGCAACGATTACTTAAACCTTGGCCAACCCGGCCAACACACACATACATGTACACGCATGTACACACGAGGCCTATAACTAACCTCCGAGGTTTCCCACTCAGTCTCTCTCTATGCTTACGACACCGCAGCATCATATGTATTTATTGCTCATCCCAGGGTTCAAGACACCGTAGCATCTCCGAACTCTAGGCTCTAACATACCCCACAGGATATCATCTATACCTCGCAAGGTATAACCCATACCACAGCACCCAAGACACCGCAGCATCTCCGAAGTTCGTGTATCCGCTGCACTCACTCTCCTCGGGGCAATATAACCCTCATGAGTCTCCGATATCACATACCTCTCAATTCTAGGCCATATAACCTTCCTGAGTCTCCGATATACTTTTACCCCTCAATTCTGGGTAATATAACCTACGTCTAGGTTATACACCTTACGAATCCACGGTATCGTATATCACTCTTGGTTATATACACTCTGAATCCACGGTATCTCATATCACTCTAGGCTATACTCCACACGAGTCTTGATACATTGCCAGTTACACTCTTAGGCCCGCAGTCCTTCGAGTTAACGGCACTAGAGGAACTAGTCCTCTCACTGAGCAATATGCCACATATCTATAAGCATCTCCGACTGATCTACCTCCCGTGATCCGTGTATCCTCGCAAGGTAACACTAGTATCACCCATATTCCACACCCGGAATATCTGCCGTGTATAACCAACCAAGGCTATAGAACCGGTACCCAACACTACGGGCACCACATAATCTTTTCCCGATTATGTACCAAGCTTTTAAACTCTCTTAAAAACTTTTCCATGGCACTCGTGCCATTACCAATAAGAACCACCGTCTTATTACTCACATGCTTTAACGCTTTTTAACACCAAAACGAAAGCAATCCAAGACTTGCAAGTCAAAATAATAATAAGGAAAACTCACATCTTATTATTAAACACCATAATGTAACATCGTCATACATAACGGTAATACAAAATGAAAATACACATAGCATACAGGTACAACCCGAAACTGGAACCACTCAATGGAACTCAAGCCGCAACCTGCTTCTGGAACCACTTCCGGAACCGCACTTCCATCCGAGCCTCTGGCTCCTAAGTTTCCTCCTGCACCCCGTCACAGTCCCACAGAACTCGCATCATCGGAATCTTCTTCCGACGAAGCTCCTTGACCCTCCGCTCGAGAACTCTCAAAGGTCTCACCTCAACGGTCATATTGGGCTGGAGATCTGACGGAATCTCACCCAATACCTCATCACCCCTATGCAAACATTTCTTCCGCATCGACACATGGAAGACCTTATGAAATGCATGCATAATCTCGGGTAACTCCAACCGATACGCTACCGGTCCAACACGCTCTACAATCCGGAACGGCCCCCTATACCTCGGACTCAGCTTAGTCACAGTAATGGACCTATTCGGACCTCTCAGCAAAGCCATCTTGAGATACACTCTATCTCCCACCTCAAACACAAGCTCTTTCCGCCTCTTATCGGTATAACTCTTTTGCCGATCTTGGGCCTCTTTCATGTTCAGCTTCAAAACCCGGATCCTCTCCGTGGTTTCCTGAATAAAACTCGCACCCAATGTGCTCCTCTCCCCCACTTGAGTCCAACACAAAGGTGTACGACATGGCCTCCCATACAGAGCCTCGTATGGAGCCATCCCAATACTCACCTGGTAGCTAATGTTATACGCAAACTCTACCAAGCTCAAGTGATCCACCCAATGACCACCCCAATCCAGCACGCACATCCTCAACAAATCCTCCAAAGTCTGGATGGTCCTCTCGGACTGCCCATCTGTCTGAGGATGATAAGCCGTACTCATGTGCACCCTCGTGCCCATCTCCGTCAAACGCATTCCGTAACTCAGATGTGAACTTAGGATCCCGGTCCGAGACAATGCTCACCGGTACTCCATACAGTCTCATCTCCTCGACGCATTTCCTAGCCAAAACTGCAGACCCATCGGTCTTCTTAATGGCCGAAAACGGCACACTTAGTCAATCGATCAACGATGACCCAGATAGCATCCTTGGTCCGAGAATCTGGTAATCCCACCACGAAATCCATCGTGATCATATCCCACTTCCACTCTGGAATGGGTAAACTCCGCAACAAACCACTAGGAACCTGATGCTCTTTTCACTAATCGGCACACGTTGCACGCCGCAACCCAGTTAGCAACATCCTTCTTCATCCCGACCCAATGATAATACCGCTTAAGATCCCGGTACATCTTAGTCGCTCCTGGATGAATCGAAAACATACTCGCATGAGCCTCACTCAGGATCTCTCGCCTCAAATCCTCATCCAAAGGTACGCATACCCTCCCACTCACAAGGATAGTGCCATTCGAGATACCTGATACTCAGAACCCGATGCTCTCGAAGTCTTAACCAAGCCCTCATCTTTTTCCTGAGCCAGCCGAACTCTGCTCAAAAGATCCGCCTGATTAGCTGCCTCTAAGCCCAACGGTTCCTGAGATACCACACATAAATGCAATGTGCTAATCTCGCTCACCAAAGACTCAACCTCATGCTTCCGAGCCAAAGCCACCCACTTCTGACTCAACGCATCCGCAACCAGATTAGCCTTACTAGGATGGTAAGCTATCTCCAGATCATAATCGGCCACTAACTCCATCCAGCGCCTCTGCCTCAAATTCAACTCAGGCTGAGTGAAAATGTACTTCAGGCTGAGTGAAAATGTACTTTAGCCTCTTATGATCTGTGAATACCTGCACCTTTTCGCCATAAAGATAAGATCTCCAAATCTTTAAAGCGAAAACCCCGCTGCATCAACACACAACCAAGACCAACTCCCGACGCATTGGTATACACCACGTACGGCTCACCCGGATCAGGCAACGCCAATACTGGAGTACTAGTCAGCAAGGCCTTCAGTTTCGCAAAACTCTCCTCACACTCCGAGGACCACATGAAAGGAACATCCTTTCCCATCAGCTTCGTCATAGACTTAGCCAAACTCGCGAAACCCTTAACAAACCGCTGGTAATAACCTGCCGACCCGAAAAAACTCCAAATCTTGGTGGCATTCCTCGGCCTCGGCAAAGCACTAATGGCCCGAACCTTCTCTAGGTCCACCGAAACCCCCTCCGCCGAGATAACGTTACCTAGAAAACTGATCTCTCGCTGCCAGAAGTTGCACTTGCTCAACTTAGAAAACAACTTCTGCTCTCGCAGCTTCGCAAGAACAACACGAAGATGCACCTCGTGCTCCTCCACACTCTTCGAAAACACCAAGATGTCATCGATAAAGATGATAACGAACTCATCCAGATACTCCTGGAAAACGCTGTTCATCAATCTCATAAATGCAGCAGGTGCATTTGTCAACCCAAATGGCATCACCACAAACTCGTAGTGGCCATAACGAGATCTGAAAGCCGTTTTCCGGATATCTCCCTCATCGATAGGAATCTGATGATATCCCGACTCCAAGTCAATCTTGGAGAACCAAGTAGCCCCTCTCAACTGATCCAACAACTCATCAATCCGAGGAAGAGGATACCTGTTCTTCACTGTGACTCGGTTAAGTCCTCGGTAGTCAACGCACAACCGAAAACTCCTGTCCTTTTTCTTCACAAACAACACCGGTGCTCCCCACGGTGAAGTACTCGGGCGAATAAACCCTTTACTCAGCAACTCCTCCAGCTGCTTCTTCAGCTCTGCCATCTCTACGGGAGCCATCCTATAAGGTGTCCTGGATATCGGTGCCGGCCCTGGTTCGCCCGACCTAGACGGTGGCAACCCTTGCAACGTTTGGAACACATCCGGGAACTCCCGAACCACTCGCATATCCCCTACCTTAACCTCTTCAACGGCCTCCGGCAAAGAAATGGTAGCCAAAAATGCCTCACAACCTCTCTCGATCATACGCTCGGCCTGCATAACCGAGATCACGAGACTCCCGGAAGTCGGTCTCACCCCCTGATACACCAACCTCTCCTTGCCTCAGTCGAACTTGACACGCCCTCGGTGACAATCCAGATGCGCTCTGAACTTCCCGAGCCAATCCATGCCCAAAATGACATCGTACAGCTCCACAGAGCAGATAATCAAATCGGCAGGCATAGACTCCCCCGCTACCTGAACATCCACGTCTCTAACCCGACCGTGAATCCTCAGGAGCTTCCCTCCAGCAACCTCCACGAAACCCAAACTCGCACCGGGCTCGCTTCGCACATTAGCCTTCTCGGCTAATTCCGGAGTAACGAAGCAATGAGATGCTCCCGTGTCAAACAACACATGACACTCAACACCCCCAACACACAAGGTCCCTGCACATATACATGTGCCTAGAACCTTAACACCCAACAAGCAACCAAAATTCCCCAACACATAGAATTGAACTTAGATAAGTCTAAGAAAAAATACCTGTGATCGGCCTGGAACTCGGCTCTCTGGACTCGACGATGGAATACACTCGAGGCGCTGCTGCCACCGGCCTAACGGGCTGCACCACTATGGCCTCACTCCGCCGCAGCTTGGGACACTGAGGTTTAATGTGCCCCGCCTCCTTGCAATGAAAGCACATCCGAGAATCCACTCGTACTCCGCCCTTCCTAGGGCAGCTCGCCACTCTGTGATCCGTGCTCCCACACCCGAAGCAACCCGGACCACCTCAGCTACCACTCAAAGCACCATCACGCCTCCTCTTCTGTCCTTGCATCGGCCTACCGCCTCTGCTCGGAACAGATCGTCACAAGATGGATCTCGCTTCAAGACTCGAGGTAACCGATACCACCTCATCCTTCAGACCCTCCTCCAGCAACGCCGCAGTCTCAACCAACTCATCAACCGTGCAAAAAGACCTAACCATGCAACGGTTCCGCAAGTCAACCCTAAGACCCATCAAGAATCTCTGCACATGGATCGACTCATTCTCAACCGCTCGTCTAACATATGACCCGAGCCGGTTGAACTCCACCTCATACTCGCGTACCGACCGATCCCCCTGAGTCAATCTCGCAAGCCTCGACTCTAACCGGTTCAACGCCTCTTGAGGGAAAAACATGGAGTTAAACTCCTCCACAAAATCCGCCCAAGCCATCTCAGCCTGAACTCTCCGGGCTGCCACACCCCTCCACCAGAGATGCGCATCACCCTCTAGATAATGGACCGCAATGTCCACTTGGTATCCCGCGGCACACCTACTCGAGAGAAAATTCCTCTCTAACCTCCTCAACCACGCATCAGCGTCCTCAGGATTTGCACCCCCAGGGAAAAACCCCGTGCCTATCCTCTGCATCTGCTCCATCATCCTAAGGTAGGATGGGAGCTCCTCAGCAACCACAGTTGCAACCTGAGGCTGAACCTCAACACCCACCGGAGCCACAGGAGCCTGAGCCAGTACCCTCTCTGGTAACCGCTTCAACAGCACCGTCAAAAGATTAGCCAAGCGATCAATAGGAGCCTAAACATCACCCGCTGCCACTCTCGTAGCACCTGCTACTATACCCGCAGGTATACCCGCAGCACCAACTGGAACACCAGCCACTCCAGCACGCATGCCAGACACACCGTCAGATCCCACCTGACTCGCAAGCGAATCCTCGATCCGCTCCTCCACAACACAATCCCGGCCACGGCCTCTACCACGCCCTCTAGCCATCTGCACTCGCAAGAAACAAAGGCTAAGGACACTAAAACTTAATCATCACAATAAAGATAACTTACCGTGGAATCGCACAAGACTCGAAGAGGATGATTCTAAGACCCCATGCAATACCCAACTAACCCTGAGCCACCCAGGCTCCTAGAACCGTTTAGGCTCTGATACCAAACTGTGACGACCCGATTTTTTTTTTTTTTTTTTTTTTTTTTTTTTTTTAAACAAACATAAATACCTAGTATTTAAAATGCCCATACATTTTAAATACCCTCCAAGTACTTATACAAAAACAACCATACAATACCAACCATAGAATATGTAATTCTACAATACAGCGGAAAATACAATACGGTAAAGCAAACAACCCCTGGGTCCTAATCATCCTCTTCCTCCGAACCTTCGATTCCACGATCAAACCTTATCTTTACCTGGATCGACAAAAGTGATGCATCAACATTTGGAAAACCAAACGCTGAGTGAGATTCATCCTCCCAACAACAGGTATGCGAAAACCCACAAGCAAGGCATACAACCACAATCACAATTCACGCATGAACAAGATTCACCACAAGGCCCTATCAATTCCTAACATCAACACATGCAAGGCAATCAATAGCAATACATGTCTAGCACCATAGCAATTCGACACACACCAAAGCTAACCAGGAGACACACAAGACAACCACACAAGAATGGCCATCGGTCCAACCTGACTGATGGACATGACCGATAAACCCCATCGGTCTGTCCTGACCGCTGCAACTGTCCTGGCGAATTGCCGGGAAACGGTGCAACCAACATCATCGGTCTGTCCTGACCGATGGACCTAACCGCTAGGTCTCAGCGGTCTATCCTGACCGCTACGAGTGTCCTTGCGAAATGCCAGGAACACTGCCACACGAACCATCGGTCCAACCTGACCGATGGACCTGACCGATAAACCCCATCGGTCTGCTCCAACCGCTGCAAGTGTCCATGCGAAATGCCTGGAACACCGCAACACAACCCATCGGTCCAACTTGACCGATAGACCTGACCGATAAACCCCATCGGTCTGCTCCAACCGCTGAAAGTGTCCATGCGAAATGCCTGGAACACCGCAACACAACCCATCGGTCCAACCTGACCATTGGATCAAACCGCTAGGTGCCAGCGGGCACTTCCATCGGTCATGCCTGACCGATGGAACCCGCGGAAACCACTAAACTTGACTTAGACCAAGCTTAACAAGCACCAAACACAATAAACAAGCTTCACAAGCAATACACAAGCCTAACCACACTAGATTAAGCTTAACAACAAGGCCCCAAAGCCTCTAAGCAACCTAGGCACAACCTTAAAGCTTGTCTAAACCCCACAAACCCCCAAACAAGGCCTAAGCCACCTTTGGTCACAATTCACCTTAGCAATTGGAAGAATCAAGCCTGGATTGAACTCCCCAAGCTCAAGAGGACTCCTCCTTCTTCCCTAGCCTTACCGCCAAACACCAAGCTCCAAGATCTCCCCTTACAAGCTCCTCCCAAGCTTCATACACAGCAGATCCGAGCTTCAAGGACTCCCTAGAACCCTTCCTCTTGCTTCCTTAGCTCACGGCAAGCTCACCCAAGCTCAGCCCAGCTCACGCCAAAACTCACAAGCTTCAGCCACTCTTTTCCTCCAAGCTCACAAGCTCACACACACAAGGAGAACAAGCTTCTCCCAAGAACTAAGCTTCACCAAGCTTACAAACCCACTTCTCTACTCCTTTCCCTCTTCTCTCTCTCGCCAAACCAGCTCTAAACTTCAGCCAAAAATGGCAACTCACGATGGAGAAGAAGAAGAAGAGAAGAAAAAGAAAGTCAACACAACTTTCCAACCTTATGAGAAAAACCCCAAAACTTCCGAAACCATTTATGACACCCCCGGAACAAATCAAAAAAGACATTTTAACCCAAACGTCACTTCCTCAAGACTCGTCTCCGGTTCATAAACTTGAAAGGACATCCCAATTAATTAACCGATAATTAATTTCTGGGACACGGGCATTACAGCTGTTGTCTTTGACAATGCAACAATCACAGATTCATGTTGTCATAAACTTGTGCAAGAAGGAAAAGTGTGTCACGATTCGCTTATCAAATATATTGCTGACAGACCTACCTTAATTGCCCAAGAAACACAGTAAAATCGATCAATTTTAAAAGTCTTGAAACCGTCGCATTTCAGGAGGATTTCCGATCGATTCGAAAGTTGAAATCAAAATTTGTAGGTATACAAAAGTACAGGGCAAAAGAGCAAAATCAAGAAAACTGTAAAATTACAAGCTCATCTTTCCAAAAATTTTGGGATTGTTTTCGGCAATTAAAATATTTGTCTCTTAACTCTAGTGTATGTATGCATTTAAAAGCCCTTACGATGTAGAAGCCAATTCTTTTGTCAATTTTAGATTTTTGGGGAGTTTTCGAGACCATTTGTGTCTCAATTCTGATTTAAATATTTTTGATAATTTAGACTCTTAATTTGTGGTGATTTATGTTGGTTGTACCCCCCCCCCCCTCTGTTGTTGGTGCTCTAGTGTTTTGATGTTTTCCGACATGGTAGGAGTGTTTGGTAAGCGTCACCTTCTTCTTTTATCAATTTTCTTCCATGGAATTGAGTTTCGAAAAATATTAATTTTGTTTTTGTTTTTAAACCCCTCATTTTCTTGGGTTTCGTTATCTGATTTTTTTTTTCTTTTTAAACGTCAAATTAGTCTTATCATAGTTTTCGGAACATGGATCTTGTGATTAATGATTATGAGTTTTAGAATTTTCAAAATTTATTTACTAGTTATATTTTAATATACTTTAATATGATAGTTATTACAGTTTGTTTGAGTAAATTAGTATTCTAAACCTTTTTATCATTTAATCGAACTTAAAATACAAAACATTTGCTAGACGATTTAAAATAATTAAATATGGTAAAATGGGTTAAAGAAATTATGCAAAGCTTAAGACCGATTACTAGGTTTTTTATCCAACTTGATGACATAGGATTAAATTTATTGATAATAAAACAAAATATTACTTTAGATTGACGCAAATTTGATAATTCTCTAATGAATCTCATGTTTTATGTGGAAATGTTAAAATAAAAACTTGTCATAAAGCTTTCACGCATGATTTATGTCAAGTAAATGTTTACTAACACTTTATAATCGTTTAGATGAACATAATGTTAGACATGTTTGATACTTTCAACTATTCAAGATAAAATTTGTTAGAAAACTATTTTTGGTTAACTAAACAGTCAATGTTAAATATATTTAGATGTCTAAATATTCGGACCTTGTTCATTTTTAGGTTTGAAATTCAACATATGTCATATTGAGCCTTATATCTAATAATTTAGTTTAAAATATTTAGATAATTTAAAATTAAACCACCAATTGTTTTTATTGAACTCAATATGTTTGGTTATATTAAATTTATTAATAAATTTAAAACGTTGATAGATAAAAAAACGTTTAATGTTCATAGTATATTTATCGAGATGTTATATTGCTATAATTTTATTACGTTAAGTTAGCAATGTATTTTGATTGTTATGTTTGGGGTTTCAATCACCTATAAGAAGACTAGGTAGTTTCATTTTCTAAACAAGAAATTGAAAATATTTTACATTACATTCTTTACATAAAATAAGAAGAAGTTATTAAATTTAAAGTTTCATAGAAATGACTAAACTTAACTCTCAAATTACTACCTCATTCATTATTCTTGCTTTGGCATGTGCGTTTGTTCCCGCAATTTCAATCCAAGAAAGTGAAGCAAAATCATTATGGGATACATGTGTCGTCAAAATCACCCCTAAGTGTGTGTTGGATATAATAGCTGTTGTCTTTGAAAATTCAACAATCTCAGATTCATGTTGTCATGAACTTGTGCAAGAAGGAAAAGTGTGTTACGATTCGCTTATCAAATATATTGCTGACAGACCTACCTTAATTGCCCAAGAAACACAGTATTTGAAGAAGAGAGATGACTTGTGGAACCATTGTGTCTCAATCTCTACAACTGCTTAAAATATGTATACTTTACAATAATTTGGTCAGATAAATTGATATTTCACTGTTTTTATATTTTCTCTACCACAAATATTCATGTATTGATAATAATGCAATATTAATCAAAATGAATCTCTATGCCAATGAATGATTTAATTTAAATGGAAAACTAAATAAATAATTTAAATCGTTCGAAATGGATCCATGTAATGGGATAAACATCATTTCACAAATTAATCACTTAAACTCCAAATATCCATGGGTTTATGATTATTTTTGTCTTAATCTTCAAATTACAGCATTTTCATGGTTTTCGGAATATGGATTTTTTTACTTACTGGTAATGATTTTGAAAATTTTCAACTTTTATGTAAGACCCAAAATCTGAAGAATGACAAGAGCCAAATTTAGAGTAAAATCGATCAATTTTAAAAGTCTTGAAACCGTCGCATTTCAGGAGGATTTCCGATCGATTCGAAAGTTGAAATCAAAATTTGTAGGTATACAAAAGTACAGGGCAAAAGGGCAAAATCAAGAAAACTGTAAAATTACAAGCTCATCTTTCCAAAAATTTTGGGATTGTTTTCGGCAATTCAAATATTGTCTTTTAACTCTAGTGTATGTATGCCTTTAAAAGCCCTTACGATGTAGAAGCCAATTTTTTTGTCAATTTTAGATTTTTGGGGAGTTTTCGAGACCATTTGTGTCTCAATTCTGATTTAAATATTTTTGATAATTTATACTCTGAATTTGTTGTGATTTATGTTGGTTGTACCCCCCCTCTGTGGTTGGTGCTCTAGTTTTGTGTTGTTTTCCATCATGGTAGGAGTGTTTGGTAAGCTTCACCTTCTTCTTTCATCAATTTTCTTCCATGGAAGTGAGTTTCGAAAAATATTAATTTTTTTTTTCTTTTTAAACCCCTCATTTTCCTCGGATTCGTTATCTGCTTTTTTTTTTCTTTTTAAAATTCAACTCAGTCTTTTCATGGCTTTCAGAACATGGATCTTGTGATTAATGGTTATGAGTTGTAGAATTTTCAAAATTTATTTACTAGTTATATTTTAATTTACTTTAATATGATAGTTATTACAGTTGGTTTGAGTAAATTAGCATTCTAAACCTTTTTATTATTTAATCAAACTTAAAATACAAAACATTTGCTAGATGATTTAAAATAATTAAATATGGTAAAATGGGTTAAAGAAATTATGCAAAGCTTAAGACCGATTACTAGGTTTTTTTATCCAACTTGATGATGTAGGATTAAATTTATTGATAATAAAACAAAATATTACTTTAGATTGACACAAATTAGATAATTCTCTAATGAATCACATGTTTTATGTGAAAATGTTAAAATAAAAACTTATCATAAAACTTGCACACATGATTTATGTCAAGTAAATGTTTACTAACACTTTATAATCGTTTAGATGAACATAATGTTAGACGTGTTTGATACTTTCAACTATTCAAGATAAAATTTGTTAGAAAACTATTTTTGGTTAACTAAACCTTCAATGTTAAATATATTTAGATGTCTAAATATTCGTACCTTGTTCATTTTTAGGTTTGAAATTCAACATATGTCATGTTTGAGCCTTATATCTAATAATTTAGTTTAAAATATTTAGATAATTTAAAATTAAACCACAAATTGTTTTTATTGAACTCAATATGTTTGGTTGCATTAAATTTATTAATAAATTCAAAACGTTGATAGATAAAAAAACGTTTAATGTTCATTTATCGAGATGTTATATTACTCTAAGCTTATAATGTTAATTTAGCAATATATTTTGATTGTTAAGTTGGGGTTTCAATCACCTATAAGTAGACTATGTAGTTTCATTTTCTAAACAAGAAATTGAAAATATTTTACATTACATTCTTTACATAAAATAAGAAGAAGTTATTAAATTTAAAGTTTCACAGAAATGATTAAACTTAACTCTCAAATTACTACCTCATTCATTATTCTTGCTTTGGCATGTGCGTTTGTTCGCGCAATTTCAATCCAAGAAAGTGAAGCAAAATCATTATGGGATACATGTGTTGTCAAAATCACCCCTAAGTGTGTGTTGGATATAATCGCTGTTGTCTTTGAAAATGCAACAATCTCAGATTCATGTTGTCATGAACTTGTGCAAGAAAGAAAAGTGTGTCACGATTCGCTTATCAAATATATTGCTGACAGACCTACCTTAATTGCCCAAGAAACACAGTATTTGAAGAAGAGAGATGACTTGTGGAACCATTGTGTCTCAATCTCTACAACTGCTTAAAATATGTATACTTTACAATAATTTGGTCAGATAAATTGATATTTCACTGTTTTTATATTTTCTCTACCACAAATATTCATGTCTTGATAATAATGCAATATTAATCAAAATGAATCTCTATGCCAATGAATGATTTAATTTAAATGGAAAACTAAATAAATAATTTAAATCGTTCGAAATGGATCCATGTAATGGGATAAACATCATTTCACAAATTAATCACTTAAACTCCAAATATCCATGGGTTTATGATTATTTTTGTCTTAATCTTCAAATTACAGCATTTTCATGGTTTTCGGAATATGGATTTTTTTACTTACTGGTAATGATTTTGAAAATTTTCAACTTTTATGTAAGACCCAAAATCTGAAGAATGACAAGAGCCAAATTTAGAGTAAAATCGATCAATTTTAAAAGTCTTGAAACCGTCGCATTTCAGGAGGATTTCCGATCGATTTGAAAGTTGAAATCAAAATTTGTAGGTATACAAAAGTACAGGGCAAAAGGGCAAAATCAAGAAAACTGTAAAATTACAAGCTCATCTTTCCAAAAATTTTGGGATTGTTTTCGGCAATTCAAATATTGTCTCTTAACTCTAGTGTATGTATGCCTTTAAAAGCCCTTACGATGTAGAAGCCAATTCTTTTGTCAATTTTAGATTTTTGGGGAGTTTTCGAGACCATTTGTGTCTCAATTTTGATTTAAATATTTTTGATAATTTATACTCCGAATTTGTTGTGATTTATGTTGGTTGTACCCCCCCCCCTCTGTGGTTGGTGCTCTAGTTTTGTGTTGTTTTCCGACATGGTAGGAGTGTTTGGTAAGCTTCACCTTCTTCTTTCATCAATTTTCTTCCATGGAAGTGAGTTTCGAAAAATATTAATTTTTCTTTTCTTTTTAAACCCCTCATTTTCCTCGGATTCGTTATCTGATTTTTTTTTTCTTTTTAAAATTCAACTCAGTCTTTTCATGGCTTTCAGAACATGGATCTTGTGATTAATGGTTATGAGTTGTAGAATTTTCAAAATTTATTTACTAGTTATATTTTAATATACTTTAATATGCTAGTTATTGTGTAGTTATTACTGTTGGTTTGAATAAATTAGGATTCTAAACCTTTTTATTATTTAATCGAACTTAAAATACAAAACTTTTCTAGACAATTTAAAATAATTAAATATGGTAAAATGGGTTAAAGAAAATATGCAAAGCTTAAGACCAATTACTAGGTTTTTTTTATCCAACTTGATGACGTAGGATTAAATTTATTGATAGTAAAACAAAATATTACTTTAGATTGACAGAAATTAGATAATTCTCTAATGAATCTCATGTTTTATGTGAAAATGTTAAAATAAAAACTTATCATAAAACTTTCACGCATGATTTAGGTCAAGTAAATGTTTACTAACACTTTATAATTGTTTAGATGAACATAATGTTAGACGTGTTTGATACTTTCAACTATTCAAGATAAAATTTGTTAAAAAACTATTTTTGGTTAACTAAACAGTCAATGTTAAATATATTTAGATGTCTAAATATTCGGACCTTGTTCATTTTTAGGTTTGAAATTCAACATATGTCATGTTTGAGCCTTATATCTAATACTTTAGTTTAAAATGTTTAGAGAATTTAAAATTAAACCACAAATATTTTTTATTGAACTCAATACGTTTGGTTGCATTAAATTTATTAATAAATTCAAAACGTTGATAGATAAGAAAACGTTTAACGTGCATAGTATAGTTATCGAGATGTTATATTGTTATAAATTTATTATGTTAAGTTAGCAATGTATTTTGATTGTTATGTTGTGGTTTAAATCACCTATAAGAAGACTAGGTAGTTTCATTTTCTAAACAAGAAATTGAAAATATTTTACATTAAAAGCCCTGACGATGTATAAGCCAATTCTTTTGTCAATTTGAGATTTTTGGGGAGTTTTTGAGACCATTTGTGCCTCAATTCTGATTTAATTTTTTTTAATAATTTATACTATTAATTTGTGGTGATTTATGTTGGTTGTGCCCCCCTCTATTGTTGGTTCTCTAGTTCGGTGTTGTTTCCAGACTTGGTATGAGTATTTGTTAAGCTTCAGCTTCTTCTTCCATCAATTTTCTTCCATGGAAGTGTCCAAAAATAGTAATTTTGTTTTTGTTTTTAAACCCCTCATTTTCATAGGTTTCATTATCTGCTTTTTTTTTTCTTTTTAATCTTCAAATTAGTCTTTTCATGGTTTTCGGAACATGGATCTTGTAATTAATGGTTATGAGTTTTAGAAATTTTCAAAATTTATTTACTAGTTATATTTTAATATACTTTTGTATGCTAGTTATTGTGTAGTTATTACAGTTGGTTCGAGTAAAATAGGATTCTAAACCTTTTTATTATTTAATCAAACTTAAAATACAAACAATTTGCTAGACAATTTAAAATAATTAAATATGGTAAACGGAGTTAAAGAAATTATGCAAAGCTTAAGACCAATTAGTAGTATTATTTATCCAACTTGATGGCGTATGATTAAATTTATTGATAATAAAAAATATTACTTTAGATTGGCACATATTAGATAATTCTCTAATGAATCTCATTTTTATGTGAAAATCTTTAAATAAAAACTTATCATAAAACTTTCACGCATGATTTATGTTAAGTAAATGTTTACTAACACTTTATAGTCGTTTAGATGAACATAATGTTTGACGACTTTGATACTTTCAATTAGTCATGATAAAATTCGTTAGAAAACAATTATTGGTTAACTAAACCTTCAATGTTAAATATATTTAGATGTCTAAATATTTGCACCTTGTTCATTTTTTTGGTTTGAAATTCAACATATGTCATGTTTGAGCCTTATATCTAATAATTTGGTTTAAAAGTTTTAGATAATTTAAAATTAAACCACAAATTGTTTTTATTGAACTCAATATTTTTGGTTGCATTAAATTTATTAATAAATTCAAAATGCTGATTAGATAAGAAAACTTTTAACGTTCATAGTATATTTATCGAGATGTTAATTGCTATTAATTTATTACGTTAAGTTAATAATGTAATTTGATTGCTATGTTGGGGTTTCAGTCACCTATAAAAAGATTACATAGTTTCATTTTCTAAAAAAGAAATTGAAAATATTTTACATTACATTCTTTACATAAAATAAGAATAAGTTATTAAATTTAAATTTTCACAAAAATGACTAAACTTAACCTGCGTTTTCAGTCAAAGAAAGTGAAGCAAAATCACTATGGATACATGTGTTGTCAAAATCACTCCTAAGTGTGCATTGGATATAATCGCTGTTGTGTTTGAAAATGCAACAATCTCATATTCATGCTGTCATGAAATTGTCCAAGAAAGAAAACTGTGTCACGATATGCTTATCAAATATATTGCTGACATACCTATCTTAATTGCCCAAGAAACACAGTATTTGAAGAAGAGAAATGACTTGTGGAACCATTGTGTCTCAATCTCTACAAATGCTTAAAATATGTATTCCTTACATTATTTTGGTCGGATAAATTGATATTTCACTGTTTTTATTTTTTTTCTACAACAAATATTCATGTCTTGACATTAATGCAATATTAATCAAAATGAATCTCTCTGCAAATGAATGTTTTAATTTAAATGAATAACTTAATAAATATTTTAAATTGTTCTAAATGGATCCAAGTACCTGTATAAACGTTTCTCAAAATAATCACTTCTTTTTTTTACGTCTAAACAAAATAATCACTTAAACTTTTAATTTTCATGGGTTTCATTATTTTTTGGTTTTGATCTTCAAACTAGTATTTTCATGGTTTTTGGAAGATGGATCTTTTACCTACTAGTTATTATTTTTAGAATTTTGAAATTTTATGTAACACCCAAAATTTGAAGAAGAAGACGGAGAACCAAATTTAGAGTAAAATCGATCAATTTAAAAAGTCTTGAAACTGTCTCATTTCAGGAGGATTTTTGATCGATTCAAAAGTTAAAAGCAAATTCTGTAAATAGATAAAAATACAGGGAAAAGGAACAAAATCAGGAAAACTGTAAAATTACGAGCTCATCTTTCCGAAACTTTTGGGATTTTTTCGCAATTCAAATCTTCATCTCTTAACACTAGTGTATGTATGCGTTTTAAAGCCCTGACGATTTAGAAGCCAACTCTTTTTCATTTTGAGATATTTGGGAGAGTTTTTGAGACCATTTTTGCCTCAATTCTGATTTGCTTATTTTCGATAATTTATACTCTGAATGTGTGGTGATTTATGTTGGTTGTACCTCCTCTGTTGTTGGTGCTTTAGTTATTTATTGTTTTCAGATTTGGTAGGAGTGTTTGGTAAGCTCATCTTCTCTTTCTTCAATTTTCTTATATGGAAGTGAGTTTCACAAAATAGTAATTTTTTTTCTTTTTAAACCCCTAATTTTCTTATATGGAAGTGAGTTTTACAAAATTGTAATTTTGTTTTTCCTTTTAAACTCCTAATTTTCATTATCTTCTTTTTTCTTTTTTAATCTTAAAATTAGTTTTTTTTTATGGTTTTCGGAACATGGATCTTGTAATTAATTGTTATGAGTTTTAGAATTTTTATATTTTATTTACTACTATTCTTTTTAATATACTTTTATATTCTAGTTATTTTATAGGTATTACAGTTGGTTTGAGTAAATTAGGATTCTAAACCTTTTATTATTTAATCGAGCTTAAAATACAAAAATATTGCTGGGTGATTTAAAATAATTAAATATGGTAAAATGAGTTAAAATATATACAAAGCTTAAGAACAATTACTAGTATAATTTATCCACCAACTTGATGATGTAGGATTAAATTTATTGATGCTTAAATATTATTTTAGTTTGGCACATATTTAATAATTCTCAAATGAATCTCATGTTTTATGTGAAAATCTTAAAATAAAAACTTATCACAAAAATTTCATGCATGATTTATATAAAAGAAATGTTTATTAACACTTTATAGTCGTTTAGATAAAAATAATGTCTATTGTGTTTGATACTTTTAATTAATCAAGATATAATTTGTTAGAAAAATTTTTTGGTTAACTAAACATTCAATGATTAAATAAATTAGATGTCTAGATATCCGGACCTTTTTCATTATTTTTCTTGAAATTCAACGCATGTCAATTATGATTCTGATATCTAAAACTTTTGTTTAAAATATTTATATAATTTAAAATTAAATCACAAGTTTTTTTTATTGAACTCAATCTGTTTAGTTGCATTAAATTTATTAATAAATTCAAAACTTTGATAGATAATAAAACTTTTAACGTTCATAGTATATTTATCGAGATGTCGAGCTTGCCGCTTCTATTCCTTTTTTGAAGGGTTATATCTGTGTGAGATCTGGGCAATTCTTACATGGTACATGTGAACAGAGCTGCCTAGCAAATCTGCATTTGAAGAATAGGTGGATCACGGTTTCATTTTCTCCACAGTGTGGCATTTAGCATCGACATTGAGGTGGCGGCTTCGAAGGTTCTCTCCAGCTGAAAGCGCATCAAGGACTGCTTTCCAGAGAAGGAGTTTCAGTTTTTGGTGAGCTCTTGATTCTCCATATATCTGTTTTCCAATTGAAACCTGTTAGGGCTGTATTTTGGTTTTGCTCGGGTTTATCTGTCTTTAGAGCTTCAAAGTACCCTGATCTTGCAGTATAGATACCTTCATCTGTTGGTAGCCAAGCTCATTTATCTTGTGCTCCCATTGAGCTTGGTTTGATTTTGAAAATCTCCTTACCATGGTGTGGTAATAAGTTGGTGATCTTTTTTCTTTCTTTCTTATTTTGCCATCACTCTACCGATTCTATGCCATATCATAATTTCAAACGCACAAGTGGGCTAGGTGACATGGATATTGACACAGCCAAGTCAACTCCATCAAGTTCAATCTATCGTTATTTTTTGGCGATTATTTGAAAAACTTCATGAAAGTGGATAGCACAAAATAATTCGATATATAGGATCCTTGGAATATTTTTTTACTTCCATTTGTTAGGAAATATATTACTAGTTTTTGGTTGATTCTTTTGTGTAAGTATTAGTTATGGATCTCCAACTTCTTCATACCTTTCAAATTCATAGCTAAATTGAAACCTTCTGTATTAAAATAACAATAAGAAGTTAATAGGTTTCAATTTGAAATTCTGATTTCTTTTTTTTTTTATTTGAGATTTTATTTTACTTTTCGATTTGGATTTCCTTTTTGTTTTCTGTTTTCGTTTTTGGTAATTCTTGGCTTTAAAAGATTTGAGTTTTTTTTTTTAAGTGGAAGTACCTTTGGCTCATTGTTCAAGGATTAAAAGGCTTCTACATCAGGTTTGGGGTTCGAGTCCCAAAGAATACAGTTCTTGCAGATTAATGATGCAAAGCTTATCAAAGGTTCGAGAGTATTGCATAGAAAGTCGGCCATCATGGTATCAAGTGTTGCGGGGAGAGCATCTCTAATACAGATGATAATAGGATTTTCACCCGGTCTATCAAATAACATATCGTACGTAGCACTTAAGAGTCGATTCCACAAGGACAAATGGTTAAAAGTCACTAAGAATGCAAGATTCTAATTCAATCTAAGGTGGAAAGATTTTTGGTTTTGAAAACAAGTTTTGAAACTAAAAGAAAACGGGAAATAAACAAAACACGGTTTGAAATTCAAATAAGGATAAAACGAACTCCCGGGAATTGGGTGGATGGATAGGGTAATTAATCACTAATCAATGGAGCTCAATTCTACTTCTTAAAGCTAATCCTTAGGTTTTAGACACTTAATCTATACTAATCCACTTTCATAGCACTAATACCTTCACTAATCATTTAGTAATCAATAACTATCATTAGCTACCAATAGTTCAATAAGCATTACCAATAAGTCTAAGTAACCTCTTAGCTCCTTAATCAACTATTCTCATAGGCTAAGCAAGCTAAGTGCATTAGTATTTTGGTTCAAGCATTTTAACAAACACCTTGTGAGCATGAAAATGCCTAAGTCCTAGACTATCAATTTCTTGGCTAATCTAGCATTAATAACACATACTAAGCATGGATTTATCAAATTACAAACCTAGACTCCACTAATCAATGACAAATCACCCTAGATCCACATTCCCAAGAGCTCTAAAAAGACTACTCAACCATCACTATGAAAACACAAATCCAAGAGTTTAAACTTTGAGAAATCATGTTCATAAGATGGAAAATAGAAAAGATCTTTGGAGAAATCAACTTAGATAGATAGAAAACGAGAAAATCATACAATGTTTTAAGGAAAATTCCAAAGTGGTTAATCCAAAATCCCTAAAACAAAGCATAATCCTAATTAGGTTTCTTCTCTAGCTATTTATAGTAAAAATAAAGGAATCTGGTTTGATTACATGACCTAATCGAATTAGGCCGGTTAAGAAATGAAATTGGGGTTTTGGATCTGGTTCAGTGGTGTCGTGATCCCGTGGTGTCTGGCTGCTGGATCTCAGCTGGGTCGTCATACCGCTGCCACACACCGCTGGACTCCATCGGGGTCCTCATCCCGCTGCCTCACACCGCTGGACGCCATCGGGGTCGTCATACCGCTACATGTCCTAGACCAATTCCTTGGGAAAAATTCTCCTTCTCTCCATTGATGTCCTGAAGCCGCTAGAGTTAACCGCTGGCTCTTCCTGGGGTTACCAAACCGCTGGAGTTGACCGCTGGTACTTATGTTCTTCAATAAACCTCCTCCTTTGCATCTTTTTCACCTCTTTAGCCCCATAATCTTCCATATCCTCAAGCCAAGACCTGTCATTAGGTAACACATGCATATATGCACCTAGACTCTAATCATGGGGTAAAAATGCAACAATTTAGAGTAAAAATGGTAATTAAAAAGCTCTAAAAACTCATGATATCAACAGATGTGGGTAAAATATCCCACGTCGGATAGGAAGAGAATAAATCAATAATATATAAAGACCTAAGGGCACTCAAACCCATGAGCTAGCTTTTGGGAATGTTCTACCCAAAGGTCTTGTGGGCTTGATTTAGGCCCATACCTATCAATTGGTCCGACCTGCCGGAATATACCGATCTGACATGCGACGATGGGCTAGAGAGGAGCAAACGGGAGAAGAGCATATAATTGGGTAGGCCAAGTTGGGATAAGGCCCAATGAGAAAAACCCCAAGGGAATGCAAGCCGCCAGGGGACCACCCGCCAGCTCCATGGACGTCGCTATCTGAAGGGGCTGGTACTGATACATATGTGGGTAAAATATCCCACATCAGATAGAAAATGAATAAATCAATAATATATAGAGACCTAAGGGCACCCAAACCCATGAGCTGGCTTTTGGGAATGTTCTACCTAAAAGTCTTGTAGGCTTGATTTAAGCCCATTCCTATCAATGTCCATCATAGGAATGGGCTATTGTAGGTTCGAGTGTTGCTGGGAGAATCTGTCCATCATGGGAATGCGTACATGCAGAACCATCTGTCGGAGAAAGTTTGCGTCGTGGAATCGTTGTTCGAGGAACCTGTTCTTCGTAAACGAATACGCTGTAGGTGAATTGAACATGGGTTTGACAGAAATTCAAGACATAAAATTATGCGGTAGTAAAATTTATAAAAGATTTCAAGAGGGAAGGATCATATCTAGCAGCAGCAGTGGAAAGAACACCAAGATCCCCGCGAATAGACAATGGTGGTAATGCCATAGCAGCAGAAGACAGAGGGAGTATTGCTCCCTGCAGGTTCATCATAGTCATGTTTGTTATTAGAAGATGAGATCTCACGAGTAGATGTCATTTATATTGACACATAGGAACCCACAAGAAGCTTTTCCCACTCTTTGACCGCGCTAGGACCGGCATATTTCTCTAGATCCTGAGACAAAAACAACGCTGAACAAGATCAAAATACAATATCATACCATCTTATAGAAATCCCTGGAAAGTGAAGCATCTAAATGACAACATACAATAGATAGCTCAAGAATTTTAGAATTTCATCACAAGAAAACCATACAAACAAAATTTCTTGTCATTTCATTATCATTCGTAAGTAGAACTCAACAACATAATAACATAAGCTAACTTTCTTACCTTGAAAAAATCGGTAGGACCTATGCGTGACAAGAAATCGCCTTCTGGTAAATAAACCATCCAGGAATCATATTTGCTACATGGAAGTGATTCCCCTAAAGCATCTAAAACCTGGAAAAAGCACAATCACCCAAAACTTGCATAAATACAAGTTTTTTTTTTTTTTTGATAAAGAGCATAAGTACAAGTTCCAAAAGACAAGACTCTGATCCCATTTCATCCCAATCCAGAAGCCGTAAGAGCATACTATAAACCCAAAAAAAAAAAGAGTTTAAGGAAGAGAAACATTTTACTTGAGCAAGAGGGTTTGCTTGAGGGCCTCATGATTGTAAACCAGAAAACAGAGAAGGACCTGAGTCAAACTTGTATCCTTTGATCTCAAATGAATGAGCCGCACCACCGGGAAGGTCATGGCTCTCAAGAACGATCACATCTTGATCATATCTAGCTAACAATGCACCACAACATAATCCACCTATAACACTTCCAATTACCACAACATCTGCTTCAGGCTCCCCTAAAACACCCACAACCATACAGTAAAATTATTAACATTACCATTTAACTTAAAGATCTCAGAAACTGTTCAATTATACAATGTTAGGATTCCAAAAGAACAATGTTAAGAGAAAAAGAGTGAACCAGAGAAAGATTCTTTGATGGGAAGATTTCCATTGGAAGAGGTTGGTGAAGAAGACGATCGTATGAAGGAAGATCTGACTGTTGGGGATTGGGGTTCTAAAGTTTTGGAGAAACGGAGATTGAAGCGTCCAATTGCAGAAATTGGCGGCCATAGGTGGAGAGAGAGAGAGAGAGAGGAGCTATGTGTCTCAGTGTCTGGTCTCTATGTATGGATTTGGCGGGTTTATTGTTCTTACATATCATTGGCCTTAAAGCAGACACGTAGAAAGACATGCACCAGCTTTATTCTTCTCCTTTAAACAGTCGTCAATGAATCATGGGCTAAATTAAGATGGGCACCAGCTCAGGGCCTATAGGTGACAAAATATGTATTTTGTATATATTTTCTTTTTTAACGTCAATCAAATATGATAAGTGCAAAAACATTTATATATTATTAAAATAGAAGTAAAAATTAATGAAATTATTAATCATTATATCCAAACAACTTTATATTTATTTTTACATCTAAAACAATTACATACAATATGAAAACTAACACTAATTTCAAATTTTCTAAATTCTTTCTACCTAATTTAAGCCGATATATTAGAAAAAAAATTATGAATCTCCTTTCAAATTTATTTGATCTTATTTTTAAATTATTTTGAATTATTATATAATATATATAATTAATAAAATTTAAAATATTATTTTCTGCATATGTTGTGATTCGAATGTTGAAAAACAGACATATATTACTCAATAGATAAAGAAAAATAATATTTGTTCAATCTAAAACATTGATTGAGTTATAGTGATCAACAGGTTGGTAAAATCTCTACACGGATATTCTATTTTCTTACTCAATTTTTTACCTGTTGGAATAAAATAATAAAATCTAAAACATGTAATTATATAAAAAGGATTGGGTATAAGACGAAAGGTTTCCGACAGATACGAGACAATACAAGTTTTCGTCCCCGTAAAGATATGTCAAAGACAAATGTTGAATAACTAATTTTATAATATAGAGTAATAAATATAATATATATATATGTGTGTGTGTGTGTGTGTGTTAGTTATTATAAAATACATTTAAAGATATACTATTTTTTTTAATTCACTAAGTATAGAAATGAGATTAAAAATAATCTAAATGATTGATAATTTTAGGACTTATATCTTGGCCATTGAGAGCTTGTTTCTGTTGTTCAATCGTTGATATATACAATAATCTCTTCTATATATACAACTTTCTTAAACTAGCAATTCTCATATGTTTTAGTTATAATCTTGATCTTCAGATCAAAGAGGGAAAAACTGAATCAAGATATAACCACATACAGTTTCATGCATCTTTATATATCTTAATATAATTTTGTGATTTTTTTCCTTTTTCCTTTTTTCTTTTTCCTTTTTTGAGTATATATGATTTTTCTTTTCATTTGTTTCCTTTTTGTTTTTGTTTATTCTTTTTTTTTAGGTCAGGTTGTGCTATAACGTCTATCTATATACCAAACACCTCCTTATCTTCAATGTTATTAAGTTTTCTCTTAGGGGAATGTATTGAACTAGTGATTTAGGGAGATTTATAGTAAACTGACAAATCATATGTTATTCAAACATAAATTTTAAAATATTTTTTAAAATTAAGTGTTATTGAATTAAGAATTTTGGCATATATAATCAAATCCACTGTTATTAGAAATATTTTAAGAATTGAATTTGAAAGTTTCATGTGAGATTTCAGATAATATTTTAGTTAAAAATATAAATATCAAAATCTCATAGTTTCAGGTGAGAATTCAAAGAATTTAATAACAAAATTCCTAATTCACCAAAATTTAACCAAATCCTCTCCAAATTCATTAAAACTCAAATCAGCTCAAATCTTTAATTCAATTTCATCCCCCTTAGTTTCTTCTCATTTACATTTTTTTTATTTCCAACACCAGTTAGAGGGAAACTTATATCAAACAATTGAGATTGAATAAGAAAACTGTTGGATTTTGTGATTAAGAATGAAAAAAAATGAATTGCTTCAGAGTAAGAATGTTTGAGACAATAATTCTAAAACTTGTTTATTGATTTAATGAATAAACTTGCTTTCATGATCTACATATTTATAGAGTAGTTCTTAATGCAATTTTAGACAAATAGTTTCTGTAAATAATTAAGGGCAATTCTCAAAATAGCACAAAATTAAGTTTTTGTGACACAAATAGCACACATTTTCATTTAGGACAAAAATAGCATTTTTATTAAAGGTCAATTCTCTTATATAGCACACATCTCTTAACCTCATATTTTTAGGGTTTAGGATTTAGGGTTTAGGGTTTAGAAAACCCTAAACCCTAAACCATACCTCCTACCCCTAAAAACTATACCCTAAATTCTAAAATACTTAACCCAAACCAAAAAATTAAATTATTACCCTTTATTAAAATGCTATTTTTGTCCTAAATAAAAATATGTGCTAAATTTGTCACAAAAAAAAAACTCTTTTTGTGCTATTTGAGGGAATTTCTCAATAATTAAACAATACTAATTCCTTTTATTTTATTTGACCCACTTTTCATGAAGCAGATTCAAAGTTTTTTTTTAACGTTAATTTAGATTTGATTGGATTCTTTTAAAGTCAAATTAGATTCCATTTTTTCTTGTTTAATTTAATTGAAAATTTTATATATATTTTTGAATTTATTTAATTTTATATTTGAAATTTAAAGCGTGAATCCTTGTAGTTGTAGTTGTGAAACCAAAAGATATATCTAAAACATATATAGATCTGTTTAAAATATTGAATGAAGTGTTGTTGTATTGGTTATAAAATATATGAAATAAATTACAATAGTTTTTGCATGCATACACGTTCGAAAAAGATAAGGTTTAGAACAATTGGTGTCCAATGTCCATACACTAAAACATTGCAGCGGGAGTATAAGAAACGAAAATTATGGTTTCCTTTCCCTTTG
Source organism: Cardamine occulta (assembly GCA_028015245.1). Taxonomy (NCBI): domain Eukaryota; kingdom Viridiplantae; phylum Streptophyta; class Magnoliopsida; order Brassicales; family Brassicaceae; genus Cardamine; species Cardamine occulta. The sequence continues at coordinate 4,484,808 of CM051368.1, forward strand.
CATTTCTTATATATGTGTTTCGATTTCTCTGTGTCTTCCTCTTTTCTTTTCTTTTCTCTGTGTCTTCCTCTTCTATCACTTAGATGTCTCTTTGTTGTTAGTGTAATAAAAGACAAAGAACGGTGGTGCACAAGGGAGAGTTTGTATATAGGCTTCGTCAATTTAAATCGAGATCCGATTCTAATGGAAATCGATTTCGAAAATTAACCGTTGGAGCACCGACGGATTCCAGCTGCATTGACCGATGGTTCCAGCTCATCGGAGGGCAAGGTCCATTCAGATCCGATGCAATCTTCAAACCTCAGATTCTGTTAAATGTTTGGGGAGAATTTCAAATTGAGTTTCATATCTCAGATTGCTCTAGCTTTGAGAGATTGATTTTGCTCCATAATATGACTTGTGTTTGTGATTGTTTTGCATTGCAGAGCCGTCATCTAAAATCTTACTATCAAGGTAATTATTTGCTTCATTCTCAAATGTTCTGAAATTAATTGATTGAAAAATTATTAGGTTTCGTAAAATCTCCTGAATCGAAGCATGTCTTTGATCCATGGTAACAGGAACGATGGTTTTTTATTTATTTCATTGATTGTTCAGAGGTGATTGTACTTGTTCATACAGGTGCAAAGGGAAAGTTCTCTGGGGGCTTTTGTATATCTGGTTTTGGTGAAATGCAGAAGGGGACGTTTATGTTTCTTTGGTGATTGTATTAGTGTTATGTATTGATGTAGTTTGTGACGTTTATTGAATGTTATTGATTTTCTCAGGGAAGGTGCCAAAAGCTGGATACATTTCAATCCACATCATAACAGACTTCCTTGGAGGTTATCTTTCTATTTGCTGATTTAATTGATTTATGGAATGCTTGTGATGATGTGTTGTTGAGGGATCAATTTATTTCTTTGTTATTCAGCTGCAAAGAAACCGTCTATCGCTGCCATTGTCAGCTGCAAGGTTATTAATTAATTCCTACTGCACAGTTTGTTGGATTTTGTGATTAAGAATGAAAAATAAAATGTGACTTTGTGCACCTCTCCCCTTTTCTCATTTTATGAATCTATCAAAATCTATTTGATCTTGGTGTTCTTCCTTTAAGATTTCTCCTTTACTTTACTTGCATTGTCAATGAAAGACATGCTTACTCCCACACTCCCTCTAAGCTTGTACTCTCTAGTTCCCAGATTTTGAGTTTTGAATACTGAAACTGTTTGATCTTCTTTTGCTTGGTTAATTCCTTCCACCACATATGCGAAACTCCATGGTAGGTCTTGCTGCTCGATCTCCCTCTTGACACAAACATCTCCTTTATCAATTCTCTCTTTTGAATTTTCAGGCTTGGTTCGTTTGTAAAATTTACTCAGATGCTACTTCTCTACTATTGTTACAATTTCACTCGGGTTTAGCTTTTCTACAATTTCTCATTGATCATACGACTTCTTCTTACAGCTCATGGGTAAGATGGATTTCTCCCTTTTAATTTGTTTATGCAGCAACTCCAGATTTAATTTATCAATTTTTTGTTTTGTCTTCATCGATTTTTCAGTCTTCTTCATTGGATCGATATCCTTGTGGTTTTTGTACTTTTTCTGTGAGATACCAAGTCTGAGTTTTGTTGATCGTTTCGATTTCTTCATTCATAGCAAGTAGGATTTGTATACAAATTTAATTTGAATTTTATAATTTTCCTAAGATATTACCAACTTGTTATTATATTTCATATCATTTAAAATTATAGTTTTGTTTTACACGAATCAAAAGTTTCTAATTTATCTTAATTTTAATATAAATCTATGATTTATGTTTAAGGGTTTACATATGTTAGTTTGTTGATTTTTAAAATTTTAATTATTAAATAACACAAATCGAAGTTTATTTTTATTTGCTTCTCGGGTAATATATGATGTATGATGGAAAAAAAATTTTATCTTTGATTATTATCATGTTTTTAGTTTTGAAAATTCTCGTTCCTGTTCCATATCATTCATGTCCCGTCTTGAATTTTTAATGGGACATATATGAGACATCTTTTTTAGTTCCCAAGTTCTCATCCCGTTCCCACAAAATGCTGTCCCAAACTCCCATTTTCCAACCCCTAAATTAGCAAGTCTCCAATCTTTGTCCTTGGCAACTTCTTAAAAACAAAACTTTTCCAATTTATTGCCTTATTTTCTTTGTTGCAAAAGTAACTCTTCATTTCAAATCCCTAAATTGGCATATCCTTCTTCATTTATAATGAAAGAAAACCTTACTCCAACAGAAATAGAGATTCTAACACAAATCTCTAGGTTCTAAAATGATGGATCATATTTTGTTGTCTTACAATAATGACCCAACGAAATTTGAGCAAAGAAGAGGAAGACTAACTCATCTAGGAGCAAGCTAGGTTTAGCATAAACAATGCCTCTGTAATTAAATTCTATAGTTTTAAGATTCTAATGAAATTTTAGGTTCTCAGCTTGAAAAGCTCCTCACAATGACCATTGGAAGTGGCAACCTTAGAGAAGTCATGAGACTACCTCCTGGTTAAGACATTAACGAGTAGTTGGCCATCTAAAGTTAAGATACAATCATTATAATCTCTAATTACACTTTTCAAAACTTAATTCCTTATTTGATTTTGCCTGGTTTCCAAACTATATGTTTTTAGTTGTAGATTTCTATAACATATCAAACATGTTGTATGCCAAAAACATTTTTTTCAAGATCCACTTCACAAAATCCTCAAAGTTAGGTGGGAATGGTGCTTTGGATAGGGGAGAAAAATAAACAAGTTAAAACCAACTTAAAGACGTTTAAACTATATATTAATAAGTGACACAATAAATACCAGGTTTTTGCAGAAAAATAGTTTCATCCCCAACCTAAGTTGCAAAAATATTAGATTGATGAAGAAACTATATCTTCGCAAGAACCTGGTATTTATTGTGACATTTATTAATATATAGTTTAAACATCTTTAAGTTGGTTTTAAATTGTTTGTTGTTCTCTGATATCGAGGAGCACCATTCCCACCAAACTTTGAGGATTTCGTGAAGCGGATCTTGAAAAGAGTGTTTGCGATGGTAGTGCATAACTCTCTCAAAGTAGCATACAACATGTTTATTATGTTGTATAAATCTACAACTAAAAAAACATAGTTTGGAAACATGAAAAATCAAATAAAGAATTAAGTTTGAGAAGAATATTTAAGGATTATAATGATTGTATATTAACTGTGGATGGCAAACCACTAGTTAACCATGTGGTAGTCTCATGGCTTCTCTGAGATTGCCACTTGCAATAGTCACTGTCAGGAGTTTTTCAAGCTAGGAACCCTAAGTTTCATTACAATCTTACAACTGTAAAATGTAAAATATAATTACAGAGCGATAGTTTAAAGCAAACTAACCTTACTCTCAGATGAGTTACTCCTCATCTTTATTGCTCGAAATGTCTTCGGATCATTAATGTAAGACATCAAAATATGATCCAACATGTTAGAACCTAGAAATTAGTGTCTTCAATTTCTGTTAATCTCTTCATCTTCTTTTTTTTTAACTCCTTTTCCGTTTCAAACATGTCTCGTTCCCAAATCACACTTGAGCTTGACATGAGAAGACTTTCTCCATCACAAGGGTACATAAAAACAACCAGAATCTCCAAAACTAAAAACCTACAGTAAAAATCCTTATCAATCAGTTTTCGAATTAAGTACCTCAAGCATGAGCAAGGGATCTTCCATGAAAAGGTAAATTTTTATGAAAATTTTATCCATCATTTTACAAGGTCTAATAAGTGATGGATCAACAATTAATAGATTCCTACAAAAGGTAAATCTCTAGGTTCTGTAACTTGTAAATATTCAACAGTCCGAAAGTTGGTTACAACTTACAAGGTCTAATAAGTGATTTGATTGGTAACCTTATTTAAATAAAGTGGTTAAAAATTTAATGGTTTTGGAGAAGACAATTAAGAAGAATGCAGTTAAAGATAGCGGAAAAAGAAGGAAACTATAGTTAAATTTATGATTACTTCCTCCATTTCACAAAAATAGATGTTAAGGTTATGCAGACATATTAAGGAACTTTTGAAAAAATCTAAAATACTCCTATTTTATAATTAAAAATAGATTTTAAGGTTATGCACACATATTAAGAAATATTACATACTTTTACATAGGATATATGAAACATTTATCTTAATGAAACAATTTTTTGTTTTTTTGGTTAAATTAAACAAATTTTTTTCTAATACATCTATCTCTTAGAAATGGAGGGAGTAACAATTAATAGATTCATTTTTGTTAATATAGTTCGTTTTTTATTAATCTTCCTCCCTTAAGAAGATACCATTTGAGTTTAGAAGTGAAGAAACAAGATATGAAATTACAAGTGAATTATGAAAGAAAGATGAAGCAACCAGTTAAAAGTGATGGTGGCTAAAACTGGAAACCTGAACCAAGTAAACAACCATGTGCATGAAGTCTTAAACGACATTCTAAATATGTGATTGGATCTCAAAACCCTAACAATACAGGTTAAATATCAAGTGAAATGTGATCTAAACTTTTCTTTGGGGTTAAATTGTCAATTTGTTTTAGCTGAATAATTCTTAAAATTTTCACTTTTCCAAGATAATTTGAACTATATTTTATTTAATAAGAAAAATTCATCTTCTACAATAGATAATTATATATAGAAATAACAAGAAAGAAAAAAAGATCATATACCATAATTTTGTTTTAGAACTTTGAGAACTCTAAAACAACCATTATATTAATCATTTCAAAATATTATAATTTACCGTATAACCCTTCAATCAGCTTTACAGTTTGCATCACATAAGTCAATAATTCCTCTATCTATAACATTTTCGTGGTCTATGGTTTTGATCAAAATACCTAATGTAAAATGCTAACTTTGAAACCGTCTGTCGATGCCATTGTCAGTTGCATGCAAGGTTATTAGTTAGTTATTACTGCACAGTTTGTTGGATTTGTGATTAAAAAAAATGTGGATAATAATGTTGGAGACAATAATTCTAAAACTCGTTTATTGATTTGATGAATAAACTTTCTCTCATGAGCCACATATTTATAAAGTAGTTGTTAATGAAATTTTAAAATATTTTGAAAAACTAAATAAGTAAGCAATCTAAACAACTTCTTAAAATAATTAAACAAGACTAGTATTATTAAAGTATCTCTAGAAGCCCATACATTATTTCATGAGAAACCCAATTAAAGCCCATTTAATTAGGTTATAGACAAGTGGAGTTCATATAAATAGATATGTCATAAGAAAATGAGGTTAGCTTTGAGGGTTGCCACTTTGTGCAGCTCTCCCATTTTCTCATTTTATGAATCTATCCAAATCTATTTGATCTTGGTGTTCTTCCTTTAAAATTTCTCCTTTACTTTACTTGCATTGTCAATGAAGGATATGCTTACTCAAACACTCCCTCTAAGCTTGTACTCTCTAGTTTCTAGATTTTGAGTTTTGAATGCTGAAACTGTTTGATCTTCTTTTGCTTGGTTAATTCATTCCACCACATATGTGAAACTCCATGGTAGGTTTTGCTGCTCGATCTCCCTCTTGACACAAACATCTCCTTTATCGATTCTCTCTTCTGAATTTTCAGGCTTGGTTCGTTAGTGAATTTTACTCAGATGCTGCTTCTTTATGACTGCGCCAATTTCACTCGGGTTTAGCTTTTCTACAATTTCTGCTTGATCATACAATTCTTCTTACAGCTCATGGGTAAGACTGATTTCTCCCTCTTAATTTGTTTATGCAGCAACTCCAGCTTTTATTTATCAATTGTCTGTTTTGTCTTCATTGATTTTTCAGTCTTCTTCATTGGATTGATATCCTTGTGGGTTTTGTATTTTTTATGTGAGATACCAAGTCTGATTTTTGTTAATCATTTTGATTTCATTACTCATGGCATGTAGGGTGGGTTTAATTCTCGTCCCGTCCTGTTTTGTTCTATTCTATCCCATTTGCGGTCTCGAATTCTCATCCCATATAGGAATGCATTTCCCATATGGTACGAGTTTTCAATTCGTATTTGGGAATGGGACCGGACGGAACGGGGATAAGAATTCCCAAAATCCCATTTGGGAAAAATCAATATTAATAAATATATATCATATATAGTAATAGTAAATTTAACACATAGAATATTATATACAAATTTAATTTGAAATTTTATAATTTTCCTTAGATATTACCGACAACTTGTTATTATATTTCATATGATTTAAAATTATAGTTTTGTTTTATATGAATCGAAAGCTTATAATTTATCTTAACCTTATTATGACTATATGATTTATGTTCAAGGGTTTACATACATTAGTTTGTTGAATTTTAAAATTTTTATTATTAAATAACACATCAAAGTTTATTTTATATGCTTCTTGGGTAATAGATGATGTATGATGGACAAATGTGTTATGTCAAACCGGTTCTGACCCGGGAGGCAGTCCTGAGGGCGATGGGTGCCCAACGAGGACGCGGTATGTCTGGAGTAGATGAGATAAACAAACCGGCCGTCACGGGCCTAGAGGGGACGTCGAGTGCTCACGGGCCCTGGAGAGGTCGTGGGGCCCCTAGAGGTCGTGGAGGTGCTCACGGACGGAGGCGGTCGGGGCGTTATACCACGCCCTATCCAGGGCTCGTGAGCACTCGACGTCCCCTCTAGGTACTGCACTCACCCTCGTCTGACGGCCGGTTTGTTATCTCTCGAGGCTCTACAGACTTGTTACTATCCCTACAAATCACCACATGATCTTTTCCCGTGTTTTGGCCTCACTCACACGGTACCGACAATCACTTCCCGGTAGATCACCCATCCTAGTGCTACTCCAGTCCAAGCACGCTTAACTCTAGAGTTCTCTCAAGACAAGTGACGGAAAAGATAAGTGCACTTTGGTGATATAGATAGCCAAATCAAATCTCTTAACCTCTTCTCAGAAACCGGGATGTTACAATTACTGTAAGACATCAAAATATGATCCATCATGTCAGAACCTAGAAATTGGCGTCTTCAATTTCTGTTAACCTCTTCTTCTTCTTTTTTAACTACTCTTCCGTTTAAAACATGTCTCGTCCCCAAATTATACTTCACCTTGACGCGAGAAGAGTTTCTCCATCACAAACACAACCAGAATCTCCAAAACTAAAAACCTACAATAAAAATCCTTATCAATCCATTTTGGAATTAACCACCTCAATAAAAGCTTGGGATCTTCCATGAAAAGGTAAAGTTTTATGAAAATATTCAACAGTCCAAAAGTTGGTTACAACTTACAAGGTCTAATAAATGATTTGATTGGTAACATTATTTAAAGAAGGTGGTTAAAAATAATTAACGGTTGTGGGGAGGAAATTAAAAAGAATGCAGTTAAAGATAGCGGAAAAAGAAGGAATTATTTTAATATAAATAGTTAAATTTTTGATTTGTAACAGGCGATTAAATAGTACAAAATTTATTTTAAAATATAACATAAAATACAATAAAATATAAATACTCTTTCTGTTTCACAAAAATAGATGTTAAGGTTATGCAGATATTTTAAGGAAATTTTGACAAAATCTAAAATACTCCTATTTTATAATTAAAATAGATTTTAAGGTTGTGCACTCATATTAAGAAATATTACATACTTTTACATAGGATATATGAAACATCTATCTTAAAGAAACATTTTTTTTTCTGGTTAAATTAAACAATTTTTTTCTAATACATTTATCTTTTAGAAATGGAGGGAGTAACAATTAATGGATTCATTTTTTGTTAATATAGTTCATTCTTTATTAATTTTCCTCCCTTAAGAAGATACCATTTTGAGTTTAGAAGTGAAGGAAAAAGATATGAAATTACAACTGAATTATGAAAGAAAGATGAAGCACCCAGTTAAAAGTGATGGAGGCTAAAACTGGAAACCTGAACCAAGTAAACAAGCATGTGTATGAAGTTTTAAATGACATTCTAAATATGTGATTGGATCTCAAAACCCTAACAATACAGATAGAACTCAAATCTGTAAATCCTAAATATACAAATTGAATTCAGTTTTTACTTCTTTTTTATTTGAGAAAATTAAATAATGAAAATGATTTAATTTGTTACAAAAATAGAATAAAAAACACGATGACAGATTTAAAATCGCTAGACGACATAAAATGTTTTGTATAGAGTATAAAATGTACAATAATCTTTTACTTGATATATGGTTGGGAAAAAAAAGGCAGTTAATTCACCTAGCAACTCTTTTTCAACTTAAAACTAAGACATTTTTTAGGATAATATTTTTTTGGGAACAAATATGTAAATTGTACAAGGCTACAAGCAACAAATCAAAGAACATAGAAAAAGTTGAATAATATGTTTTACAAGAATTTGACCTAACGCTAAAGAGGAACAATTTCTCCAAAGCCTCTCCAACGGTGAGATCACCCAGAGAATTTTGAATGTTCAATCAAAGTTACATCATTTTAAGTATATATTTCCTATATATATACTTCAATATTTCCAATGTATGTATGATCTGATACACACCTGTCAAATGCCAAACATTAAGATCTCATTATAATTTTAGTACTGCAAAAGGTTAAATATCAAGTGAAATGTGATCTAAACTTTTCTTTGGGGTTAAATTTTCAATTTTTTTTAGCTGAATAATTCTTAAAATTTTCACTTTTCCAAGATAATTTGAACTATATTTTATTTAATAAGAAAAATTCATCTTCTACAATAGATAATTATATATAGAAATTACGAGAATGAAAAAGAGATCATATATCATAATTTTGTTTTAGAACTTTGAGAACTCTAAAACAACCGTTATATTAATCATTTAAAAATATTATAATTTACCGTATAACCCTTCAATCAGCTTTGCAGTTTGCATCACATAAGTCAATAATTTCTCTATCTATAATATTTTCGTGGTCTAAGGTTTTGATCTAAATCCCTAATGTAAAATGCTAACTTTGAAACCGTCTGTCGATGCCATTGTCAGTTGCATGCAAGGTTATTAGTTAGTTATTACTGCACAGTTTGTTGGATTTGTGATTAAAAAAGAAAAAAAAAATTGAATAATAATGTTTGAGACAATAATTCTAAAACTCGATTATTGATTTGATGAATAAAGTTGTTCTCATGAGCTACATATTTATAAACTAGTTGTTAATGCAATTTTAAAATATTTTCAAAAACTAAATGAGTAAGCAATCTAAACAACTTAAAATAATTAAACAAGACTAGTATTATTAAAGCATCTCTAGAAGCCCATACATTATTTCATGAGAAACCCAATTAAAGCCCATTTAATTAGGTTATAGACAAGTGGAGTTCATATAAATAGATATGTAATGAGAAAAATGAGGTTAGCTTTGAGGGTTGCCACTTTGTGCAGCTCTCCCATTTTCTCATTTTATGAATCTATCCAAATCTATTTGATCTTGGTGTTCTTCCTTTAAAATTTCTCCTTTACTTTACCTGCATTGTCAATGAAGGACATGCTTACTCCAACACTCCCTCTAAGCTTGTACTCTCTAGTTCCCAGATTTTGAGTTTTGAATACTGAAATTGTTTGATCTTCTTTATCGATTCTCTCTTCTGGATTTTCAGGCTTGGTTCGTTAGTGAATTTTACTCAGATGCTGCTTCTTTATGACTGCGCCAATTTCACTCGGGTTTAGCTGTTCTACAATTTCTTCTTGATCATACGACATCTTCTTACAGCTCATGGGTAAGACTGATTTCTCCCTCTTAATTTGTTTATGCAGCAACTCCAGCTTTTATTTATCAATTGTCTGTTTTGTCTTCATTGATTTTTCAGTCTTCTTCATTGGATTCATATCCTTGTGGATTTTGTATTTTTTATGTGAGATACCAAGTCTGATTTTTGTTAATCGTTTTGATTTCATTACTCATGGCATGTAGGGTGGGTTTAATTCTCGTCCCGTCCTGTTTTGTTCTGTTCTATCCCATTTGCGGTCTCGAATTCTCATCCCATATAGGAATGCATTTCCCATATGGTACGAGTTTTCAATTCCTATTTGGGAATGAGACCGGACGGAACGGGGATAAGAATTCCCAAAATCCCATTTAGGACAAATCAATTTTAATAAATATATATCATATATAGTAATAGTAAATTTAACACATAGAATATTATATACAAATTTAATTTGAAATTTTATAATTTTCCTAAGATATTACCGACCACTTGTTATTATATTTCATATGATTTAAAATTATAATTTTGTTTTATATGAATCGAAAGCTTATAATTTATCTTAACTTTATTACGATTATATGATTTATGTTCAAGGGTTTACATACTTAGTTTGTTGAATTTTAAAATTTTAATTATTAAATAACACATCAAAGTTTATTTTATATGCTTCTCGGGTAATAGATGATGTATGATGGACAAATAAGATTTATTTTTGATTATTGTCATGGTTTTAGTTTTGAAAATTCTCATTCCCGTTCCATCTCATTTCTGTCCTGTTTTGAATTTTTAATGGGACACATATTTGACAACTTTTTTAGTTCCCAAATTCTCGTCCCGTTCCCACAAAATGTCTGACCAAACTTCCATTTTCCCGCCCTTCAAGTAACAAATCTGCAATCTTTGTTCTTGACAACTTCTTCAAAACAAAACTTTTCCAATTTATTGCCTTATCTTCTTTGTTGCAGAGGAAAGAACTATTCATTTCAAATCCCTAAATTGACATCTCTTTCTTCAATCGATCCTTCTTCAATCGATTCTTCTTCATTTTCAATGAAGGAAAACTTACTCAAACAGAAATAAAATGATAGATCATATTTTATTGTCTTACTGTACTTACCCAAATATATTTTGAGCAAAGAAGAGGAAGACTAACTCATGTAGGAGCAAGCTTAGTTTGTCTTAAACTATGCCTCTGTAATTACATTTTATAGGTGTAGGATTCTAATGAAATTTAGGGTTCTCAGCTTGAAAAGCTCCTCACAGTGACTATTGAAAGTGGCAATCTCAGAGAAGTCACGAGACTACCTCCTTGTTAAGACATTAAAGGGGTTTTAAAAAAAAAAAAAAAAAAAATAAATAAAAAATATAAAAAAAAAATAATAAAATTTATAAAATTTAAAATTTAAAAAAAAAAAAAAAAAAAAAAAAAAAAAAAAAAAAAAAAAAAAAAAAAAAAAAAAAAAAAAAAAAAAAAAAAAAAAAATAAAGGCGAAGGAATAAAAAAAAAAAAAAAAATAAAGATATTTAAACTATATATTAATAAGTGTCACAATAAATAGCAAGTTTTTGCGGAAAAATGGTTTCATCATCCACCTGAGTTGCAAAAATATTAGATCGATGATGGACTTATCTTTCCGCAAGAACATGGTATTTATTGTGACATTTATTAATAAATATTTTAAACATATTTAATTTGGTTTTAACTTGTTTATTTTTCTCCCCTATCCAAGAGCACCATTCCACCCAAACTTTGAGGATTTCGTGAAGCGGATCTTGAAAAGAGTGTTTGCAGTGGTAGTGCAGAACTCTCCCAAAGTAGCATACAACATGTTTATTATGTTGTAGAAATCTACAACTAAAAAAACATAGTTTGGAACCATGAAAAATCAAATAAAGAATTAAGTTGGGAAAGAGTAATTAACGGTTATAATGATTGTATCTTAACTGTGGATGGCAAACCACTCGTTAATGTCTTCACCATGAGGTAGTCTCATGGCTTCTCTGAGGTTGCCCCTTGCAATAGTCACTGTAAGGAGTTTTTCAAGCTGAGAACTCAAAGTTTCATTTGGAACTTACAACTATAAAATGTAATTACAAAACCATAGTCTAAGCCAAACTAACCTTTCTCTCAGACGAGTTAGTCTTCATCTCCTTTGCTTGAAATGTCTTCATATCATTAATGTAAGACATCAAAATATGATCCATCATGTCAGAACCTAGAAATTGGCGTCTTCAATTTTTGTTAACCTCTTCTTCTTTTTAACTACTCTTCCGTTTCAAACATGTCTCGTCCCCAAATTATACTTCACCTTGACGCGAGAAGACTTTCTCCATCACAAACACAACCAGAATCTCCAAAACTAAAAACCAACAGTAAAAATCCTTATCAATTGGTTTTGGAATTAAGCACCTCAAATATGAGCTTTTGGGATCTTCCGTGAAAAGGTAAAGTTTTATGAAAATATTCATCAGTCCAAAAGTTGGTTACAACTTACAAGGTCTAATAAGTGATTTGATTTGTAACCTTATCTAAATAAGGTGGTTAAAAATATTTAACGGTTGTGGAGAGGACAATTAAGAAGAATGCAGTTAAAGATAGTGGAAAAAGAAGAAAATTATATTAATATAAATAGTTAAATTTATGATTAGTAACAAGCAATTAAATAGTAAAAAAAATATTTTAAAATATATCATAAAATAAAATAAAATATAAATACTCTCTCCGTTTCACAAAAATAGATTTTAAGGTTATGCACACATATTAAAAAATGTTTGACAAAATCTAAAATACCCCTATTTTATAATTAATAATAGATTATAAGGTTATGCACATATATTAAGAAATATTACATACTTTTACATAGGATATATGAAACATCTGTCTTTCTGAAACAATTTTTTGTTTTTTTTGGCTAAAGTAAACAATTTTTTTTCTAATACATCTATCTTTTAGAAATGGAGGGAGTAACAATTAATAGATTCATTTTTTTTATATAGTTCGTTCTTCATTAATCTTCCTCCCTTAAGAAGATATATACCATTTGAGTTTAGAAGTGAAGAAACAAGATATGAAATTACAAGTGAATTATGAAAGAAAGATGAAGCAACCAATTAAAAGTGATGGAGGTTAAAACTGGATGAACCTGACCCAAGTAAACAAGCATGTGTATGAAGTAATAGCTAGTGATGAATAAATACGTTGAATAGGAGGTGAACGATCCAGACCTGCAAGCTTGGCACGAAGTGTGAGTTAATGTGACCATGAAGTTAAATGTGCTGATCAAGGTTCATCAATGGGTGCACTTTTCATTGATCAGTTTCCTTTAAGATTCCTAAATGGCTCGTCCTTGCAACCACATTTGGCTTTCGGGTTAGCTAAGAACTTATGTCAATATGTGAATCCTGAGATGATAAAAATGTTAAGTTCTTGAATGGACTTTCGTGTGTTGTAAGTGTGGTTATGATCAGAGTTACCCTAGTGCACATCTTCGATCCGTCCGCGTACTGCTGGAGTTTTGGGACTTGGAAGATGGAAAATAAGCGTCTTGACACAGCTTGTCTCTGCAGGATTAGCGAGAAACGTGGTTGGACATTGTTTAAGCTACAAAGGTGGCTTTTTGTTCTTTGGAGACAATCTCATTCTTTCAATTGGTGTAGGATAGGCACCACTAATGACATCCGAGTAATACATACTTCCTTCTTTTCCTATAATTTGCTTCGATTGTCTATAAAGACTTTACAATGTTGTCTACTAGTACTGATTAATCTATTTGTGTTCAGTACTACACGACTGGTCCAGCCGAGCTTCTTTTCAACGAAAAGCCAACAGGTTTAAAAGGCCTTGAAATTCATATTTGATACCAGAAGCTCTTACACTTATTTCAACATCAAGACATACCAAACAATAGTCAAGCTGGTAAATTCACGAAACAAGAAAAATTAAACTTAACGACACAACATATTTGTATATGTATTTAACCTAATGTATGGACCTTTTCGCTGTATTTTCAGATTGAAAATTATCTAAAACGTCCACCGTCAAAGGTTGCAAAAGACGATAAGACCTTACCAATCTGCTGGAAAGGAACTAAGCCCTTCAAATATTTTCTTGACGTCAAAAACTTGTTCAAGACCATGACAATCAACTTTACGAATGGAAGAAGAAACACTCAGCTCCACATTCCACCTGAATCTAATCTCATAATATCTGTATTTTCATCACATTAAAAATAGTCAATAATGAATTTGCATTGTCTTGTTTAGAACCTTAGTAATGTCTGCTTGGGAATACTAAATGGAGGCGAAGTCGGATTACAAAACTCTAACGCAATCGGAGGTAACGGAAAAGAAAACAGCATTAACACTTAAAGTCTTAAACAGTAATGTTTCTGACTAAAAATTTTTTTGTGTGATTTATGAAGATATCTATGCAAGGAATTATGGTGATTTACAACATTCTAAATATGTGATCGGATCTCGAGACCCTAACCATACAGATCGAACTCAAATCTGTAAATCCTAAACATACAAAATGAATTCAGTTTTCAATATGTAATAAACTAATTCAGTTTTTTTTTGTTGATAACCTCGAAGTTCGGGTCGAAACTCTAATCTCTGTAGGCTCGAAGATAGTCTTTAGTCCATTCCTTTTGGGAATGCCCCTCCTCCCAAGGAGGATTGAACTAATTCAGTTTTAGAGTAGACAAAAACTGTTAATGGGTATAAATCTTCATGTAGATGGATGGGTATAAAATCCTTAGTAAGAAATTCCCTCAACTAAAGTCTGTTAATAAACCAGACCATCCAGAAACTAATTTATTTTAAAACCCTTAACTATTTTGTATGTATTCCAGAAACCACAAAACTTAATCAAAAACAATAAGAAGTTTGCTTGCCATCATCATAGTAATGTTGCGTCGGTTTTTAAATGAAAACCAACATATAATCCTAGCTAGGATTTAGAAGCGAAACAACAAGATGTTTGTATTTTGTTTCCTATATAAGAAAAGAGGAAAAATATTAAATTACGGGTCAAATTAGCAAGAACGAGCACACAAACAATAGGTACCGAATCAGTTTTCTGATTTCTTCTAGAACATAATATTTTTCGTCTATTCTCATCCACTTGGAATTCTGGCTTTCTCATTTCTTTGAATTTTTCTACTAAATCTACTTTCTCATATAAACAACATGAAAGTGCCTTATTTCTCTTCTAAATCCGAGGATCACATGTTTTTATTTAAAAAACGTAATGACAAACAATTTTCTTGTTTTTTTAAAAAGAATTTAATACCTATGATGTTCAGGAACAAATAACTAAATTGTACAAGCAACAAATCAAATATCATAAAAGAAGTCGAGGAATATAATTGTTTTACAAGAATTTGACCTTGACTCCCTAAAGAGGAACAATTTCTCAGAGGCTCCAACGGAGAAATTTTAAATGATCAATCAAAATTACATCTTTTTAAGTATATATTTCCTATATATATACTTCAATATTTCCAATGCCTCTATGATCTGATACACACCAGTCAAATGCCAAACATTTCAATCTCATTATCATTGTAGTATATACAGCAAAATATTCAATCTCAAGTGAAATGTGATGATGTGATCTAAACTTTTATTTTTTGTTAAATTGTAACTTTTTGTAGGGCTGAGTATTTCTTAAGATTTTCACTTTTTCAAGACAATTTGAAGCATATTTCAATTAATAAGGAAATTCATCTCCTAGAATAGAGAATTCTATAATTGCCCTTGAAATTACAAGAAAATAAAAGAAATCATAAATCACAATTTTGGTCTAAAACCTTGAAGAACTCTAACCCCAACAGTCATATTAATCATTTCTTATAAAATCTAACTTCAGATTAATAATAACAATTTCAAAGCATATTAATTTACCATATAAACCCATCAGTCAGCTTTGCATAACTCAAGTCGATAGTTCCTATATCTATGACAAACTAGTAGTCTAAGATTTTAGTCGAAATCCGTAATGTAAATTGCTAACAACTCCTGCAATAATGCTCATCTTACTTATAGATGCTAACACAATGATTCAACAAATAAGCAGCAACAAAGAACAAACAATTGAAAACATACCTCAGACATTGTTACAGATTTGCTTTTTTCTTAATCGCGGAGACCTAACTCAACCTCCAATTCATCATCCTCCTCAAACAGCTTCAGTAGCCGAGCATACTGTTCATCTCTTTTCTTCTTCTGCCATAGTTTGTATAGGAAGAACGAGAATCCTGCTACAGCTCCAAACCCGAGCAGTATGAGGATCACTTTTGTACCTGTTTTGCTTGAAGAAGTATGAGATTCAGCCTTTGCTCCAGTACTCGAACTCTTCGAATCATCAGATAAACCTGAAAATATCATCATAATCAATACAATAACATGAAGCGGCTAAGGATTCAAAAGACTTAATAAAGGCTATATTAACATGAAATGAAATCAGGTTTATAAGACAACAAGAACAGTCTTTAATAGTATAGTTTATTGGAAAGCTTATCATCAATCTGAAGCCACGAGTTCGATCATCGAATACACAGTCATTTTGAATTCGGTTAAACGTAGAATAAGAGCTGATTCTACAGTTTCAAATGTCAGGAATAGAAAGAACAGTTTCATTAATTGTATACAGCATCAACATAAAACATTACTGTTGATTTATACAAAATACTAAAGATTTTCCAATCAGTAAACCAAATTGTTAAAAGTATCATTTTGCATTTACACCAAAACCCCGTAGCCAAAAGATCAAAAAACAACTTTAAAAGACGAATTTTTAACAAGCCCTTTACAATGGAATCACAAAAACATAAATTGTTTGCTGAATTTTCTCTTCATTAAAATGTTAAACTTGAAATTACTTTCTCTAAATTTCCAATTTCTACACAATAGAAAATACAATTTTCAACTTTTTGATCAAAAAAGAGCAAATCTTTCTGCGGAAATCCCCAAATTCAGCTAAATCCGAGCTAAATCTAACGAATTTAATACCTAATTCCAAATAAATCTTACAAAAGCTCAGTAAATCTAATGATTCTACCAAAAAAAAAAAATAGGTTTCTGAAATCGAAATCAAAGATCTGATGAAAACGAACCTAAAACGAATTGCAGACAAATCAAAGCTAAGAGTAGAAGATGGCTCCATGAAAGACCAATCGTCGAGGTCCCTCTCATCTCTTCCGTGTCTCTTCGACTTTGCTTGTACGCAAGAAGGAACCAATTCGAAAACGCAAGATTTTGATTTGATTTTCAGATTTGTCGTCGTCGCCGGTTACGACTATCAAATGTAAAAAACACGACTATTGGCTCTGACCCGGAGAAGTGTAATGGGAATTTTCTTTATTTAATAATTATATGTATTGTGGTGGAAATGGAAGAAACTATTTTATTTTCCCTGGTACAGTACTTTTCATTACCTGTTTAATAATAATAATTAAAACAAAACTCCACAAAATTAAAATTTATCTAAATAAAATTTCATAATCTGGTGATTGGTTGATGACTAAATTGATGGCTTTACGGCGATTTCTATACCGGTATATTCCAAGATTCATTACGATGGTAGAAGTTGTGATCGTGACCAAACATACGGTGAATTTAATCAGAATTCAATTCATATTCATGCATTATTGGTGGAAAATTTGAAATCGAGAAAGATCACTTGTTTTGTCTCTCAATTAGAAAGGGTTGTTCTAGTGGTCATTATCACTGGTGTCTTTCCATTGTCAATAGTTTCATTTGAAATTTTTTAATTGGCAACATTTTCTCGTTTAAAACCTAAAAAATCCCCATAGAATTATCTAAATAAATGAAAGGTCTTCGTAGTGTCATCGAAAGAAGCCTTCGACAAAATGAAAAGATAGAGTCAAAGCAGGAGAATTATGAAATATACATTATTATCAAATACGTGAATACAGACTAATTGGTATCATGTCGACATTCCAAAATATATACCAGATGCAATGGTATTTTATTGTACAATTTGGAAAGCAAAAGTAGTAATGCCAAGATGGCATATATATCGAATCAAAGTGAGACAAATAGAGAAGAAAACAAATAATAGCATATAGTGTCTGTTAGCAAAAGCAACGTTCAATTTCAGTTTTTTTTTAATATTCATCTTAAGTGAATGGTGCATATAACTGTTTATGTAATAATGTGTATTCCAATGTTTTGTATTCGACTTTGTAGTTTTATTTGTACTTCGGTATTTTAATGAAATTTAGACAAAAAAAAACTCCACAAAAACAAATCATTAAGCTTTTTAACAATTTTGATAAGATTTCATGAAAGTTTTCTGTTTTTGGAAAATTATATTAAATTATTATTTTTATTTAAATAAAGAAAAAAATATTGGGTTTGATCGATAACCTCCAATCACCATGTTTGCAGATGAACTGTCTTGGACATTACCAATCAACGTGGTGGTTCAAAGAAACAACTGGAAAATGAGATTGAAAAAGAGGTGGTTGCCAATAAAATAAAACGGTTTCATTAAAAGTTAAAAAAATTATTATAGATGTTTTTCTAAATAGAAGTTCTGAAATGATGACATGTGTTACCTATAAATTTTTTTTTCTTTTTTAATTTTTTTCTAACCAAAACATAAAAATTGAAATCTTATTATCATTTCTAACCAAAACTCCAAAAACTAGAATTAAATTAAATAAAATCTTATTATTTTTTTAAAAAAAATCCTTCCAAAAACACAGAATAAAAAATAATCCAAAACCCTTCATCCAATCAATAGTAGTATCATAACCCCCTAAAATATTCCTTCCAAAAATATAGAACAAAAAAAAAATCTAAAAACCTTCATTTAATCAGTATGCTCAACCAATCCTTCCAATTCAAAAAAAAATACAATTGAATCATGATCTACTCATTTGAGAAACAAAATTCTTATTTTCCAACAAACAAAATCACCCAAAAGTTTCTATAGTATGGTATAATATGTATGGTCAACTTATCAAAATCATATAATAAAAACTTTAAATAAAGCATATATATAGTTTATCCCATATTAAAACCATAACAACATAATTAGTTACCATAATTTTTTATTAAAAACATATGGACAATATATATAATAATAACAATCAAAACACCCATCAAATAACTCACTACCAACAAACACAATAACACAATTAATTAAAGAGAATTCAAACTAATAATCAAGAACAATTTAAACTAAAAATAAAAGCAATTAAATACGATACAATAAATCAGGGAAAAAAATAAAATCAATATATTTTACACTAATATATAAATAGCAGTCGCACATACAACATCAATGCATTAAAAATTTCAAAAACAAAATAGCCTAAAAAGTAATCAAAGATGTAAATCACCATCCGGAAGCATAAATCATCTCCAACTCAAAATCACAAGATATCTAGAAAATACGAAAAAAAAAACATTAATTACTTTAAACCCTTCCATCGAACATATACTTCAAATACATGACAAGAACTTCAAAGATTTGATCAACTTCTACCTCACATTTCGACATTGATGAACAAACATCAGGTAAGTGAATCAATGGTTTATTAAACTTCATTCATACTAAAATATTCCTAGCTCAAGAACACTACATACATAGCCTCGAAGTATTTTTTAAAAAAAAGATCTCAACCCAAATGCTTTAACAAGATTAGATGTTCTCAAAAACTAGCTACATAAGAAGAAGAAAAAGATGATTATTCAATGTGTCTAGAAAGTTTAAAGAAAAAAACAAAAAAAAAAAAAAAATTAAAAAAAAAAAAAAAAAAAAAAAAAAATAAATTTATTTTTGTTTAAAGAACAAAACAATAGAAAATAAGTTGTTTTAAAAAATTATTATTTTGATATTTATATCAATTTTAGAGTAATAATAGTATTATTTAAAAAACAACTATGAAACTTCAAATAATCTCTGATTTGAAATACCTAAATCAGTGACAAATATAATATACTATTTAAATAGACAAATATGATATACTATTTAAATAGGGAAATATTATTAGCAAAATAGTTGGATTACAAAAAAAAATAGACTAATAAAAATAAATAATAAATCAAAGAATACTAAAATAATTAATAAAAACATGAAAACATGCAACAATAAAAAGACTAAAAACAATATATATATATATATATATATATTCAAAGTGTAATAAATTATATATATATATATATATTCAAAGTGTAATAAATTAACAAATACATATCAAACTCACGTAACGTGTGAGATTTATTCTAATATATATTAGATAGACGAATGACAAAAAAAAATTGTGTTACATCATATAGCTTTGTATCAACTATCAATTACGGAAATTGTTTATTTCTAAATGAGTTAGTGGGAAAATTTGCGTGAAAAAAAAAACTGAATATCATTCGATTCACTCATCAGAATATCATTACGATCTTAAAATTTTAAGTTCAAAAATTCAATCATAAAGATTTTTTTTTTTAATCTTGAAACCACGCTAAACATAACCTAACATATATAAAAATGGCAAACCTTTTGTTTTCTTCTAGGTTGAGCTTTTAAATAAACAAAACTTATCTCTGGCCAGTAATTTTTCAGTTGTTTGCTTGATTTGTTAATTGACATTAACTAAAACTAGGTAAAGTATCCGTGAATAGCTCAGAGAAAATTAACTTTTAAAATTAAAACTTAAAGGGGTGTGTTGGATAAATAAAGCGGAGAGAATTGAGTTTTAATGAGATTTGAGATGATTTGGTTTAATTTTGGAGAATTAGAAATTTTGTTATTAAATTTTCTAAAATTTCACATAAAACCATAAGATTTGATCTTAGTATTTTTAACTAAAAAATCCCCTAAAATCTCAGCTGAACTTTAAATTCCAATTATTAAGATGTTTTCAATAACAGTGGATTTGATTGTAAATTTTAAAATCATTAATCAAATAATACTAAATTTATTTTAAAATTCATGTTTCAATAATATATGATTTGTCATTTTAACTCAAATCTCTCCAAATGATAAGTTCAATACACCCCCCTAGATTTTTTACTTGAGAATTTTTTTTCGGTTAAAGAAAAAAGTTGCACGTTTTACTGTTTTTATTATGTATTTATTGTTTTGTTTAAGTTAATTACCTATTTTGAGAAAATAAACTGAAAAATAAAAGAACCAACAACTTCAAGAATCAAAACCAGCATTGGGGCGAAAGCTGGTGTCTAAAGTTACCACAAGGATAAAAAAAGACTTGTAACATATGACGGCTGAAAAAATACTTATACTAAAAAGGGCCGTAAATCATATATATGTAGTTTTAAACTACATACGACTAAATCCCAACAAAAGGTGGATGTAACATTTACTAGGATTGCAATCCTAACCCATTTAGCATTAGCAACCTTTGACAAGTGACAGCAAACCATATACCATGATACAAAAGGTTACGTAAAACTATTAACTGTTAAAATATAAAGGTTATTATACATATACTATATATCGTAAGTTCTAGCTCGAAGTAGTGAAGGAGAAAACTCCATGTTGCTTCTCAATGAGAAATGGTCATGGCTAGAAATGATGAGATCTCGTCAACGATCGACCAAAGCTAGCACCAAACAAAAAATCTGAGAAGAGTTTGCGGAGAAACCAGAGAGGAGAAGTTCATAGAAAGAAAACGTAATCTTAATAAAACAATATAACTTGTAATTAAAAAGAGGTAATGCTTTAATTTATTTTAGAGATGCAAAGATAAAATTAAAGGAGATAAAACAGTGAAAAAGATAAAAGATAAAATTAAATATCAATGACGACATCTATTAATTAATTCACTATCACGATTGTAAAAATGGTTAGCCAAATCTTTGACACATTCCTTTGGGTTCTTGAAATTACATCCTGGGGCTCTGTCACTTGCCAAAGCTCCATATCCCAAATATGCGTTTTCATCATATGAATTTTTCATATGTCTTTTAGATTCGATCATATAATGTGAGTCTTCAATATGTCTTGCTTCATTGATTCCACAAAACACTACTAATATAATAATAACTGTAGCAAATAAAAAAGAAGTATCATGAATCTTGTTTGAAGCCATTGTGTTTTCTTTATGGTCAAAAATGAAAGAGAAAATAATCACTCCGTTTTACTTTTTCTTTTCTTGTTCTTCTTCGACGAATCATTTAATTTTACTTCTTTATAATTATAGTCAAACTAAAAATAAAAAGAATGATTTACTGAGATTATATTTATGTTTGAAAATGAAAAGAACCATTCAATTTTACTTGTACAGTCATCATTGTTAGCAAAAAAGAAAAAAAGCAAGACTCCATTATATGAAGCCTAGTTTTCTTGTTCTTGTCAAAAATGAAAAATAAAGGAACAATTCAGTTTATTATTTCCTATAAGGCCATGAATGGCTGATAGTTTTTGGTTTTTGGTTTTTGGTTTTTGGTTTCTAATTTTTTTAGTTTTTGATTTTCTGTAGATTTTAGTTTTTCAAAAACTTGAATGGTAACTTGTTTAGTTTTTGGTTTTTACATGTATATATTTTTTACTTTTTGTGTTTTCTATATTTTCTTAGTTTTGGTTATTTGTGTTTAAAAATTATTAAAATAAATGATATTAAATTTTAATAATCAAATAAAAACTTAAAAAATTTCATAATACCAACAAAAATACTGAGAAAATACACATAAGTTTATTGCATAAAAATAAAATATTATTACATAAACTAATATAGAAAAAAAATGATATTTAGGTAACTAGATTTATAACAATTTACTAAAAATAGAAATAAAACTTTTTTTACACCAAGTCTTGTGAAAAACCCTCCAAAGAATAGAGTTTTAGTTTTAATGGTTTTAGTAAACAATTTAAAAAAAAAAATCAGACGTTGAGAAAAAAAAAAGAAAAAAAAAATTATCACAAAAACCTCCTAAAAACTCCTATAAGTTAGTTTTTGGATTCTCTTCACAAATATGCAAAAACCATCAAAATCTAGATTTCTTATTTTTTAGGGAATCTACTTTTGCCAAAATCATGATTGGCAATAAATTAGTTTTTTGAAGAATCTAAAACCAAAAACCACTCTAAAAACCATTGCCATTCAAGAATGTAGTCAAAGTAAAAAACAAGAAGAATGATTGATTTACCTAATAATGTTGATCATTACTTAGATAATATCTATTTTACAACACAATTATATTTTGCCAAGATTTAAGAAACTTTTTAAAAATAGATTTTGCATATTCTAACGGATGGAATCTGAAATTAGTAAATCTAATATATAAGACTTTAACAAAAAAAAATTAGTTGATTTGAATTATGATTTATATTTAGTTAATTTTATGAATTATGATGTCTCAGGGCTTCTAGAGTCTCACTTCTACAGTATTAAATGAGTAGATAAAATTTGTTATGCACATTCTTCAAAGTTCTCTCTTGTACTGATCTTATTCATAATATTGTGATTTGTGATTATGAAGATATTATGAATAAGATCAGTACTGCTATATCTTCACAATCACAGTATTATGAATGGGCAAAACTTAAAACAAACATTTAGGTACATGATTATGATAAAGTAGAGAACTAAACACAATGTCAAGAACATCAAAACCATGTCCTCATCAGACATTCTCTTGTTTAACCAGTATTAGGGGTTAGACTGGGACTCAAACACAGACGCAATCGATGTCAGAAACAAGCCAAGCTCGTGATATAAAAAACTTGGAAGACAAAAGATAAAACAACCGTTTTGGTTGGATATATCAAGCCAGTGAGGATTAGACCTAAGATGGAACCTTGGTGTCGGTCTCGATCTGTTTTTGGCCTTCAAACTTTTCTATAGCCATTTGAAGCTCGTCCGTGCCACCAACAGCCCTCATTGTGTAGAAGTATACCCCAAAAACAAAAGCCGTCAAGCCACCTGCTACAACCATGTTCTTACTTTTTGGGCCAAGGTAACTAAAACCTGGAAATCCCGCCACTGTTTCACAGTCTTTAACCTGCGAGATTCAAAATTACCCCATAAAATTAAAGTAAAGCCTACAAAAGCAACAAGCAGCAGTATTTGCTATTTGAATAGATCACAAAATGCTAAATACCAAAGGCTCTTTTAGCTTTCCCTAAACAAATACGAACTTGTGTCTGAGAACACACATCTATTATCAAGCCTCAAGTGAATAAACGAAGATTATTAAAGAAACAGCAGAAATTGAGATCTATCTAAAGCTTGTGGTTTCGAGAACTAGAGACTAAAAAGGATTTCACGTCCAGTTACAGAGATCTGAGGGTCAATTTTGACATCTCTAGCTCTATTACATCAAATCGAATCGAAGAAAAAATAACTCCACAAAACGTAAAGCAGATCAACACACTAACACCAAATCTAGTAGCTAACAGCTCCAGGTTCGTCGAAATCGAAACACACAAAGTCTAATCCACATCCAAAAACATAACAAAACAGAGAGGAGCTGAAGAAAAAAGCTTAGTAGATACCATGATTTTAGCAGAAGAATCAATAGAGCGAAATTGCTTAAAAGATAGACCCTACATCGCTCGTTGTGAACAAAGATATTACATACCGAAGTCGAATGAAGATGAGAGTGGCAAAAAAACCCTAAAACCCAGAGAGAAAAGCTCGCGAGAAAGAAGAACAGAGATTCAGTAAATAAACAAATCTGTATTTCACGGTTTATTTTGTAAAATATTGGTAAGACCCTTATGTTTTGTAAGTAATGTCAGAATGAACCCCATACTGTTCTTTTAGTCAAAGTAACCCATCACCTTCCTTTTGAGCCTGACAAAGTGAGTAACAACATGCTTCTCGCAGCTCTTTTTGATTGATTGATATATATAATCTTACTTGAAGTCTTTATAGCATTTCTTTTCTTTCTTGATTTCCAATGTGTCTTCCTCCACAAGAAATCTCACGGAAACCCTTTGTTCAAGAACTGGCCTTTCCTAGGGATGCTTCCAGGCATGATCATCCAAATCCCTCTTATTTATGACTGGACTGTCGAGGCTCTTGAGTCCAACGATCTGAATTTTGCTTTCAAAGGGGTCTGGTTTAGTGGAACAGACTTGTTCTTCACGGCTGATCCAAGGAACATCCATCACATACTAAGTTCAAACTTTGGGAACTATCCTAAAGGGCCTGAATTCAAGAAGATCTTTGATGTTTTGGGAGATGGGATTCTAGCTGTTGATTCGGAGTTGTGGGAGGATCTGAGGAAGTCAAGTCACACCATTTTTCACCATCAAGATTTCCTTGAGCTCTCGGTGAGTAGCAATAAAAGTAAGTTAAAGAAAGGTCTTTTTCCTTTTCTTGATAATGCTGCTGAGGCAAACATCATCATAGACTTACAAGATGTGTTGCAGAGATTCATGTTTGATACTTCTTCAATTGTAATGACTGGTTATGATCCAATGGCTCTATCCATTGAAATGCCGGAAGTTGAGTTAGGTGAAGCTGTAGATCTCGGTAAGCATTTAGCTCTATTGCAGATGAAGATAATAGATATGGACATCATACGAAACTATGACTTTAAAGTCGTCGAAGGTCCCAAGATCGAACCAGTTCCTTCTGTCATTCTCCGTATGAAGCATGGTCTTAAAAGTCAGTCAGAAAGAAGATTTGATTCTTAGGGGGTTTATTGGTTTTATGATTTTCAAAGAGTTCAAAGTTTTAGAGAGTTTACTGTTATTCAATCTGAAATTTCCAAAACTCTATTAAAGTATTGTGTTATTGGTTTTGGTAGTTTTAAAATTTTGTTTACAATTATTTAAAGTCATGAGTTATTGGTTCAAGATTAAAAAAAACTCAATCAAAGTTATGTGTTATTCAAATAAAATGAATTTAAGTGACTTTATCATTAGATTAAAATCTAGTATTATTGGTTAATTGAGTTGATTGTTTTTTGTTCATATAAAGACTCTTTAAAAATACTAGAGGTTGACATGATATTTTCAATTACTTTCAAAGTTATACCTATTTTTATAAATAATTCAATTCAACAAAGTATTACCGAACATGAAAGAAGTTCTAGCTATGTAAGATATCTGGTAAAGCCGAGCTCTTCAATGGCTTATCTTCTTCTTCAACAATGCGCTCCATGTTAAACACCTTCCAAAATAATATATTGACTAATAGGTTAAGAAATTCCATTAAAAATAAAAAAGTATTATTGATAAAGCAAAGTGATGATGCAAGATTAAAAAAACAAAAAAAAAATCAGAAAACCAAAACAATAAAACAAATAGTCTGAAAAAAAAATTCATTAGGTGCTACAATTAGCCTTGATCCAACCAAAGCGTTCTTCTATGGACATGTCAGTAAAGACATCTTTCATTCCTAACGAATGAATGAGGGTAATGGCTTTGTAGCGGATATGCTCATCCAAACTAGGAATCTCCTTCATTGCATCCCAAACATTGGTTTTCTTTTTTTTCAGCTTCCATTTCCTCAATTTTATGCTTCAATGTTTCTTATCTTTTTTCAGCTTCTCTTTGTTGCCTTTCCTCTCTTTGTTGTATCACATCAAGGATTCTATTATCGATGATCATCGAATCATTGTGATCACTCTCTGTTTCATCGAAATTGTTGCAACCTCCAGTTCTAGTTCTCTTCCTTGGAAGAAGTTTTTCGTAATCGACGTCTTGTGGTAAGATTCAAAGTTCTTGGTGTACCATGTTCTCATTGTCGATGGTTGTGGAGATGAAAATTCATGAACCTCCTCA